>CM047814.1:64462025-65062025 GCA_026214975.1 Gentiana macrophylla
TCTTCCCAATCATCTACTTCCCAATGAGTAGTCTCTCTCCAAAAGTCTACCTCGTCCCAACTACCCATCAGAGCTTCTTCTTCACCAGGGATGAAGTCTTCCTGACTCAGTTCTTTGAGATCATCATTTGTTGCTGGGTATCTCCATGCTTCTAACTCACTAACAGGCTCAGTGTGAGCGAGTGAAGATGACTCGTCAATGCCTACGTCTTGAAATGAATTAGAAGATGGTCCGCAGTCAGCTTGATCTTCAATGTCCATGACTTCAAAAACACCTATCTCTGTCAACTCCTCTGCTTCTTCAGAGTAGGCATCTTTTTCATCCTCGTAAATTGCTTCAACAAACGATAATTCATCAGTTATGGTTCTTTCGTGGACTTGTCCTCGTGTGAAGGTGACGGATGTGTCATTGACTCTAAGAGTAATCATCTCTGCGCGAAGTCGATGAGGCGTTAGAAGTGTCTAAAAAGGTTCGGCCTAGAATTAGATGCATCTCCTTATCAGGTGGATAGTCTAGAATAACCCAGTCGGTAGGGAAGACTAAATGTTCAACTTGAAGGAGAACATTAGCTACACAACCGGCTGCAGACCGGCTAGATCTGTCTACCATCTGAAGAGAAATCGAGCGTTCCCGCATCCTTTTATCTAACCCAAGATTTTTGCATACGTTTAATGACATCACATTAATAGAGGCCCCTGAGTCGCATAAGACATTTTCGAACAAATGGCCTTCGATCTCACAGGAGATTGAAGGTGCGAGGGTCACTCGCTTAACGACTTTCAGTGAAACCATCGCGCAATCTTCGCAGTAGCACTTCTTCACACCATCCCCTAAGCTTTCTCTTACTCCCACGCAATTCTTTAAGATACTTAGAGCATTTAGGCATTTCAGTTAATACCTTGGCTAAGGGCATACTAACTTGAGTGTCTCTAAACATCCTCCTCACTCCAGCATACTGCTTGTCATTAGTGAGGGCTTTCTCTTTCCTTTTTGGTGGATAAGGAAGGGCTTTATCATTCCTTGTAGCTTGATTCTTTATTGCCTCATCCTCCTTATCCTTTCATCTTACGAACTTTTCTTCCTTTTTCTTAATCAGGGGTACCGCCCCTTGACTTTCCTTTCTTTCCTCGTCATCAGAATTATTTTCGTCCTCCGAAGAATTGTCACTAAGCTCCTCATCGTTGCTTTCTTCGCCATGTGGTTTCTGATTTCCCCCTCCTGAACTCATGGCGTCAGGAGGGACTACTCGTTTCCCGACATCTTGCCGGGTCCAGCCTTTTTACCACTTCTCAACGTTACTTCATTGAGCTCTTCTTCCTGTCCATACTCCCATTGTGGTGTAATGGCGGTGCAAACATTCACATCGGCTTTTGGGTTTCTCTCGGTATAACTCGAAGTTTACCGTGAGTCTGCTTGCTTGGCCGTCTCGCCATCGACCAACTTGTCTCTCAATAGCTTTAACGCTAGTAGACAAGGTCTTCACCATGTCTACCCGACTCATCGAATTTGTGTTGAGGACACATGAGGTGGTATGATTTTGAGTTTGGTTCCATCCACCCTGCGGCCTTTGGGAGTTAGGAGCTGTCCTTTGATAGTTTGAGTTGAAAGAATTCGAATTTGAAGGGCCAGGTGGTAACTTGGCTTGATTGAAGTTTTGTCGTTGAAATCCTGAGTAGTTCTGGCTTTGATTGAAGTTTCGGAAGGGTTGGTTTTGATTATCCATTAGATTTATTTCTTCCGTCATCTCCGTCCCTACCTGCATTCCAAGATCGGAAGGTTGCGTCGAAGATTGGCCACCGCTTGCTTATCAATTCCATCTCGAGCAACCAACGACTTTGTATCGGGATCGCTGCAACATCTTCTTTCTTAACAACATTGGTCTTCTTGAGAGTCGACCACATATTGTTCTTGGCGATGGTCTCGGCCACTCTCTGTATGCGATCTCATCACCTCCCACAAGAAGGATCCATGAGTGTGGAGTCAAGATAGTCTCTATTAGGTTGAGAGACACCTCTATAGAAACGATTCGAGAACTCATGTATCACATCATATCCGTGATTGGGGCATTTCCTCATCAAGAGATTCAATCTCTCCCAAGCTTTGCCAACAGTCTCATCCTCCAACTGCTCAAACGTAGCTATTTCCCGTTTCATCTCCATAATCTTGCACAGTGAAACCCACTTAAGAGCGAAGGCTCTTTTGACATCATTCCATGTATGGAGAGAATGATGTGCCAACGATTTAAACCACCGACTTGCTTCACCTTTCAAAGCAAAAGGAAATAGCTTTAACTTGACTATCTCGTAATCAACACCAGGATAATGGCACCTTCACAGATTTGTACGAATGTGGACAAGAAGTCGTGTGGATCTTCCTGAGCAGTACCATGGAAAGAGCTATTCTGAACTAGAGCAACTACTCCGTTCTTTAGATCAAAGTTCACTCCTCCCATGTCAGGAGGACGAATAGGTCTATGCCCTCGAGAAAGTCTTGATTTAGATATTGGGTGTAGGGGTCCTGGTTCAGTTGATTAAGCTGGTTCTGGCGAAATTGTTGAAGTTGTTGATTTATGCCAGCTTGTTGATTCTGATGTTGCTGCAGAGCTTGCATTTGTTGCAGAATTAGAGCTAATTGAGCTTGAGGGTCTGGATTTGGATTAGGAGGATTTTGAACTGGATCTTGATCTGCCATGGCGTCAAGATCAGGAAGAAGTCTCCTTCTTAGGATAGATCGTTCAGGTTCAGGATCGAAGATCAGAAGTCCCTTCTTACTTCTCGTTTGCATAAACCAGAAGAAAAGAAAAGGAAAAAATCAACCTTAGGGTTGATTAGAACAGGTTTAGAAAAGGTTTGATGGTTTAGAGGGAGAAAAGAAAAGAGAAAAGAAGAGAAGATAGAAAAGAAGTGATGATTGAACAGACTGAACTGGCGTCCAGTGTTAGTGGACGTTCGTTCAGAGCTGAACGCTCGTTCAGATTTATGAACGGTCGTTCGGGGGAACATGATTGAAGTGGACCGGCGTTCAAGTTATTAAACGCTCGTCCAGACTTCGAAAATCTAAAACTAAGGCTTAAAACTTAAAAACGAAATAGAAATAATTAAGGAAACTAAAAAGAACGTACGGAAATAAATAAAGGCTAATCTAAAATTACGAAAAAAAACAAATCTAAAATTATAGAAACTAATATAACTATCAAAAATTAAAGAAAATAATTGAAGGAAAATAAAATTAAATAAAACAAGGTAAAACGAAAACAAAATAAACGTAATTCTAAAATTTAGACCTCTTAATTAAAATTAGAATCGATATAAAATTTTATACCTAAAAGAATCCGACAACCGTTACGATTCCCGACAACGGCGCCAAAACTTGTTCGGTAAAAACTAGTTTTAAAATTTATAAACCGAAACACCCCAAGTATAAGGATCTATAGTAAAGGATGTTAACGGGTCGTCCTAAGGGAATGGAATGTTTATCGAATTCAAGTATAAACCTATATCGATTATGTCACAATTATCTATCTAAACTAAGGCTGAAACTAACTAAAACCTAAACCTAAGAATTAAAACTAAAACAGGAATAAAAACAAGCAGAAAATAAGAAAACAGAAAGACGGACGAGCGTTCACTAAAGTGAACGAGCGTCTGAAAGCTTAATCTAACGGACGGGCGTCTGCTATTGCGGACGAGCGTCTGACTATGAATTGAAGCAGAAAAGTGCAGGAAAACAGCAGGAAATTAGGGTTTATAAAACTAGAACTTAAACTAAACTTAATCTAAACGATTTGATTCAAACAATTAAAGGAAAACACAGCGAGGCAACGAATCCACCCATCAACAAACAACCCCCAACTAGATGGTGATCTAAAGACATAGTTTTTAGTAGTGATTTTTCACGAATTCGATCAAATATCTTCAATCAAATTTCTAAGGTTTCGTTTATCTTTTCAAACAAACTAAACATGCAATCAAAACGAAATCACGAGATTGTTTCCAAGCTTTTTACTCAACTAAACATGCTTAATCTCATACAACATGATTAGATGCATTACTTTGAATGAAATCAAACTTAAATAACATACTTTCATATATTGATTCAAGCATCAATTAAACATAGATCGTTTCATCAAGTCTTAATTCAACAAAACTTAAACAATACAAAAGCAGATCCAAAGTAATGAAAACTATGAAATAAACTCACTACACATCAAGTATCGAACTCCTCTAGTTGGTTTTGTTGTTGATAAGCTTCCTCCGTCGACTCACTGCAAGGTTTCTAGCCAACAATCATATTGGAGAAGATTGTTGGATTGGAGATTTGCATCTCTGTGTAAAAGTGGTTTTGGGCGCAACTTTTGTGAAAATTGCGGCTATGAAAAAGTATGAAATTAGGGTTGGGGCTGCTCTGCCAGTATTTATAGAGTGCTAAGTCGGTTAGGGTTTAAGTCGGCACCGGCGCTCGTTTGAACAACCAGGCGCCCGTCCCGAATGCTGGACGGAGCATGAACGTGCGTTTGGCTTCGTGCCTCAAGACTCGAATGTAAAATACGTTTACGGGCCGCATGGGCGCTTGATTCATACGGGCGCTTCGTCTAAGATCGATGGACGCCCGTGCGGAATGGACGGGATCTGAGGCGCTTCGTTGCAATGCTTAGGATCGGATCTCTTCATCTTTATCCATTTTCTTCAAGCCAATTCCAACTCTATCTTGAATAATTCGACTTGAGCTTCATTTATCCTCTTTGCACTCGAAATTCAGCCTCCTAAAGGATAAATAAACATTGCAAAATGTAATAAAACTCAAATATTAATAATTCCATTAATTTAACACATAAAATAATCAATTTTGCAAATAACCATATTAAAATCATCCTTACTAAATAATTACACTTAAACCTTTAATTCTCATGTAAATATGCAAATGTGGGGAAATAATAATGAAATATAACCCTTAATAATCATATAAATATGGCCTTAACAGTATAAGTCCAAAAAGGGACTGAACTTTTGTATAATGAAAAAAAAAGTGTGTGAAGTTGAGGTTAGGGTTTGGACTCCGGAGATGTAAATACTCGGAAAATTGAAGACAAAGTTGATACCGAGTTACGTGTTTATATTTGACTTGGTTAAAGCTCTTTTGCACCTTCTTTTTCTATTTTATCGTAAAATATCCTTTCGTTAACCCCACCACCTAGCCTAACGATATAACCCTTCAAGTCCTCTTTCGACCGTACTAGACTTTGATTGACCTCGATTAGTGGAGATGTTTACTGAAGTATAAGCCTATGGTGTAGCCTCGGTACATTAAACGCGTCTATAATCTAAACCGGTCGTTGGTGATAAATGTGGAAGAAGCTATACACACACACACACTCTTTTCCCAATACAAGGTTGAACGTAAATCGTATGCATTTGTGTCAATTACTTGTGTTTTACCATTTCAATTCTTTTAGACTTGATGTATGATATCAATGTTGACTCCATCTTTATTTTTGAATCGCTCATCTTTGCCCGAGGCGAGCAAAAAAGCTAAGTAGGGGGTAGTTTGATGGGAGTCAAATTGACAATCATTTTCTATGTAATTATACCCCGTTTATACCTCGTTTTATGTGTTTTCTGAGACATTTGGTTGTATTTTGATGTATTTACACATTGGTTATCATTTCAGGACCTAGGACGTAAAGTCCGGGATTCTCGGTCTTTTTCGGTGTAATTTACTATACTCTCGGTCACCCTAGTGTCCTGTAGGGATTATGTGGGGTATTTGTTGTGATTTTGTACAGGACTTAGGTGTTTGAGTTGTCCGGAAGGCGAGATACGAGGATTGGAACGTATGCCCGAAGCTTAAACGTTCAAACGGATCAAAACGCGGTGGTACTACAACCATACCTTCCATTGATCTGCATTTTGATCCACCTTAGAGGTATTTTCTGGGCTGGATATCTTCATAATAGTTGTAGACAATTTCATTATCTTTCCAACAGATTTTGAATCACTCGATTTGGAGGTCTACACAGAAAGTTATGGCTATTTTTCTGAAGGTGTGTCATCTAGGCGCGCGCCTGAGAAATGCTAGGCGCACGCCTAGCAGTCAATTTTGGCCAGAAGTTTCAGTACGTGTTTTTATCATCATAGGCATGCGCCTACACTTTCCTAGGCGCATGCCTAGCGTCCAGAACACATAAAACACTATAAATACCCCCATTTTCGATCTAGATCAAAACCACCTTCTTCCCAACTCATTTTTCTTCAGTTTTTCATCGTTTTTCTTAGCTTAGATTAATTATGTACATAGTTTAGCTAAGATTAGGCTTAGATTGTTGTAATCCGTTGATTCTCGAAGATTTCTTGACGCGTTATTGATGGGTTTTCGTTCGGTGGATCGATTTTCGACGGCCTATAATATATTTGGTAATTCGTTTTCCTTTCTTGTTCTTGCTTTTAATCTTGTTTATGTTATTTTTATTGTTGATTTCTTGTTTTTTTGTTGTTAGAATGAGTAGCTAATAGCCCGATAGTCGAGTTATGTGATAGTCTATGAAATCGAACCTTAGCATGTTAATGTGGTGTTCTTGATGTTTATTTGTTGATTCTCGATGTTACCATAGTTCTAGAACTTATTCTTATCACGTTTGTTGAATTGATCACTTAATAATCGTATCACACGTATCGTCTTTACATATGTATTTTGTGAGAGGATACGGGAGTCGGGGTTCTAGGATCACTGTGTAAAACCGACCGAGTTGTTCAGACTCGGTTTCGTTGTGAGGTTTTGTATCGACTTGTCGAGCGTTTCATGAATCGTAGAATCGTGTGAGGTCGATTAAATCCGTTGAGCGGACTGTTGAACCTGACATAGGAGGGTAGATTATTGAAATAATATCTATTCTCAGAGCCAGGAAACGACACCCTTTGTGACATCGAGAACGTTTAGGTGAATCAAGATTACCTCGGGACTTGGCTAGGGTTTGTGAGTATTAGATTGGATCATAGCTCGGCTATCCCTTTTATATAGTTTTAAATCTTTCTTTTGTGTATATTTAGTTTGTAGAACCGGTGATCTGACAAGTCACCACGTTCAATTATTGTGTTGACCTGAACTAGGGACGAGACCGACTTTGGTACTTGACCAGATTCCCTGTGGGATACGACCTTGACTCACAAATTCTAGGCTACAGTTGACCCGGTACATTGCCGGTGAGATTAGACACTTAGAAAAGGCCGATCAGTACGAAACTCTCTAATCACTACAGTCCATGGAGATCGTATTGCTATCAATGAAAGAGTTATGAAATCATTATTCGGTTTCACGGATTCATCTGTGACATCAATAGATTTGGCTACTCTACCTTTGCTAAAAGAAGCTTTTATGAAGAAACTTACCTTCTCTAAGGAACCAGTAAAAATTGATAGTCATGTTGACAATATCAAGCCAGAATTTGCGCACCTCGGCCAGATGGCTCAAAGAAACATGTCATTGGAAAATCCAAAGGAGTCAGTACACTATCCGAAGAGAACATTTATCTGATGAACATAATTTGGGATGGAATAGAATTCAATTGGGCAGGTTATGTAGTCAATCAGATAAAGAAGCAACATTTAGCCGAATGATGTTAGGTGTTATGCCCGAAAGACAATTTTTGTAATTGTTTTATTTAATAAATGAATTGACATTATTATTCATATTTATTATTCTCATATTCACCGATGTGACAATAGTATTTACACTACAGAAAACCCTAAAGTATATCGTTTATGTAATCACTTAACTCAGTGTATGGGATATACACAGGGAGGATTGAGTTAGTGAAGATGTACTTAAAATACAATTAGCCCGTAGTGAAGTTAATCGAGAGTATCGGGTCTCTCCTTTAACGTGCTATTAATGCGCCTGCAACACAATAGGTGTGATTGTCTTATCCGGACTTTCGGTTAAGAGAACCTAATGGGGCATTTATATATGATAGATATATCATATAGTAATTTGGACCGATTTGATTAGAGTTCACGATATAATTCCGTGTCGAGAATTCTTATCGAATCAATGAATGATCATATTTATGGATATATCTTAATCTGAGGTGATCACGATCCAACCGCTTGAATCGATTATGAAGTTTGACTTGACGGTTAAGGATTACACCGAGTCTGTGGTCCGAATTACCCCATCTTGGCATTGTCTTTGGATTGAGTGAGTAGTCTGTGTTATCACGGATACGGAATCCATTCCTTCCATTTATGGAAGTAGATGAAACAGCCTCCTTGTTTGTTAATCCTAGAAACCGATCGATCCATGGAGTTCATATTACAACGATTAGCTACCAGTGAGTTGTATGAATTAATTGATCACTAGGGGTTAATGGTAAATAAGGATAAGAGGTTCTAGAAAGGGTTATCGGTAACTTCCCGATTTAGAATGAACAATCATGGAGGTTTAATCCATATGTAATGATTATATCAATGGACGCTTATTATTATTCTCGTGAGGAGATAAATATAATCTTATAATCGGAGGAGTGCGATCACGGGATTATGGTGGCATATTCTGTGATTGATTTATCGAATATAATTATTACTGCTCGTAAGATAATTATTTATTTGATTTATCGAAGCCAATGATTATTAGTCCATGGTCCCCGACGTGCCTCCTAATATAAGCATAGCTATTCTCGGACGTCGAATCCTAATAATATTAATTTAGTTCTTGTTGGACTTTATTAAAACGATATGTGAATTAATTGTTTAGTGGACTATTAAATTAGTTGGTCTAAATAATTAAATATGTGGAAAAGACATTTTTCATAATCTTGGCCCAATTATTGTGTTATGGCAAAATTAATATTGACTAGGTCAATGTATGTAAATTTAAGCCCCATGCTATTTTTATGGAACAAGAAATTGTTTTCTTGTGTATTAATAAGACATGTGCATAAAATATTTATTGGATAAATATTTATGGAAAGAAATAAAGATAAATATTATTCTAGATTTTTTCGAGAATATTATGGAATTATCTTTTATTTAATGGAATTATTATAATTGATTTTGTATTAATTATTAAATCCTTGGAGGCTAAGTTTTACTCTCCTATATAAAGAGAGTTCTTCCAAGCCTTAATTCACATAATATTTTCGAGTTCCACCTCTTAGAGAGGAGAAAGAAATTTCGGCCAAGAGGGTTGGGGAAAAATCTTGGAGATTTTTCCGGGTAGCATATCGGAAGGATTCGAGACGAGGATTTCCTTCCAACGGGAGTTGCTTGGATCACACGTACGGAAGATCGTGGTGCTCTTCACACCTTCGTTCGTTCTTTCTATTGCGGTTCTCCAACTTGGATTTTGAGATCCAAGAGGTATGTTCTACAACCCCCTTGTAGATGTAGATCTGGTTATTTTATTACGTGTATTTTATAGATCTAGATCCTTAAATCGCTTCCGCTGCGGATGATATTACTAACAGTGGTATCAGTCGCCATGGTGATCTATATTTATACGTATAAAATATTAGATCTAGGAGTGGTAAAACATGTAGATTTTTTGTCCCAATTTTTTTTTTTTTTTTTTTTTAAAAAGGGGGCCGATGCACATGCTTAATTTTTATGTTATGAATGTCTTGGTTGAAGAGATGGATTGGGGTTGGTACTGTTTACTCGTTAGATCTATTGTAGCTCCTTTGATTAGTATCAATTGAGCATAGGATTTGTAATTTAATTATGTTGCATTCGAAAATTTATGTAAAAATGTAGTACCTTTTGGTTTTTAATTTTGATCCGGGTTCGAGACGACGAAGGTGATGTGTTGAAGATCATGGTATTGAAGATCATCAAGAAGGTAAAAACGGGAGGAGGCCAAATTGTTTTTTTTATAATGGGCGGCAGCAGCATTGCTTTAATCATATTTGTCAAATTGTGTATTTAGTCACGGCAAATTTTTTTTTTTCCATGCGGCAATTATTTTATTTTAGTTGACCTAATTTTGCATGCAGTAATTAATAAGGCGGCAGCTTCTTTGGTAATACTGTAAAGGAAAGTTTTTGGTAACCTAATTTTAATTCTGCCGTGAATAAAAAAAAAATTTATAAAACAATCTAATCTATATCTATATCTATATATATTTGAAAGGAAGATTTAACCCAATTACTCATAATTGACCCGACCCAAACCCGGTTAGGATATATATATATATATATATATATATATATATATATATATATATATATAACCTCCAAATCCTTTTCAAATCGGAGGAAAATTGCTTGCAATCTCACCAAAACAACTCATCCTATTATCCCTCAACAACTTCAACAAATCCCTATAATCTCTGCAAAAAATTTATCAACTTCAAATATTTTAATCTCAATCTCGCCAAAGCAGCATACCTCATTATTCATTCCTTTTTTTTTTTATACATCCTTTCTCTTCCAAAAATATTGGATTTTAGCCAAACCCTAATTGTTTTTTGGTCGTTTTCCTAAAGAAAACATAAGGTTTGCTTAAGACGCCGACAAACTATCTTTGATCGCCGGTTTTCTATTTTCACCGCCGGTAAGTTTTCTAATAGTGTGTTAAACCTTTCGTATCTGCAAGAACAACAACAACAAAAAAATATCGTCGACGGGTTTCTGTTTTATGCATTCTTAATTGAACTATGGTTTGCCATATATATAGATATAGATGTTAATTCCTGCAATTTTATGCTTAAATCGTTTGCTTATATGGATTTCTGTGCAGATAATTTTTTGCTTCCTCTGTGCGATGATTGTTTTGTATTATGCAGGAGAAAAAATGTTCTTCAAAGAAAATTACACTCATCCTAAATTGATAAAAGAAAATTATAATTGTTAGTGATGTCTTTTTTATATGGTTGCAGGAACCCTAACAACATGCATTGCTTTCTTAATTTACGATTTACGATTTACGATTTACGATTTATACTGTATAATGTATATTCCTTATATTAGCAATATATGTGGTGCTAATTTTGTGTGCCGACTATTTTACATTATGTAGGAAAGAAAGTGTTCTTCATAATTGCTTGATTAATGGCACCTGAATTTGGTAAGTAATCATTCATCGATTCTGAATACAATATTTTTTTGTTATTACTGATTTTGTTTTTATTGTATGCACAAGTACAACGAATACTCTTCTTTTTTTCATGTTATTAAATGTATATCTCTCCCGACTTATTTCGTGGTGTGTATTATTAAATGTATATTTCTTCCGACTTATTTCGGGGTGCATTTTTAGGCACGACTGTATTGTTATCAAAGGCTTAATCAAATTATTAATGCAAGATATATTAACAAAAGAAATCAAAAAAAAAAAAAAAATCACCTGGTACTACTTTAGCTTTGCATATTGGCTCTAATTTACCCCTTCTGGTTCTTCATATGTCTATTTCACAATTCTACATGAAAAAAAAGGAAAATAGATAATGCAAGCTTAAACATGAAAATGGTATATATGTCAACCATCTTTTTGAGACTGACTTTTATTTATTTATTTTGAACACACGCTCATTTTTAAGACTTTTATTTATATTTTTACTCAAGATCATTCGTTGCTTAAGCGCTCCTATCCAAGTAATTACATTTACATAAAGGGTTGATGGCGATGTAAAAAAGCATTTCCTATTCCTGTTTTGCCTTTTGAGTGTTGTATTTAAATTGAGATTCAAGTATTACTTTACTATTAATGTAATCTTCACTTTTTATTCTCCTTCCTACACCTACTCTTACATAAATTAAACTCCCTTCTTGGAGCGACCGACAATGTGAAGACTTGCAATATCCTTTCAGACCTGGTGATTTGCGGCTCAAATTTTATACTCTACTATCTTACCTTTTTTGTTAATTTCTTTGTTGCTTTTGGATTGAAAAACAAACACTTTTTTGTTCATTTCATCAATGGTTACACGTCGTTGGATGTAGGTTTGTTTTTCAAAAAAGTATGAATAAAAACAATTCCAAGTGATTTAAGCATGAATAACTCTAGAACAATAAGAACAATCTCTAAACCTGTAGACATGAACACAATAGAGCAAAAGCTTAAGCCTCTAATTAATTTAGTGTTATAGGACACCCGAATTGTATTAATTAAGTTGTCGCCAGAGTGAATCACTGAGACAAAAATAGATAATTGTCAAAGGTCAACGAATTGTTTGCAATGATGTATCCTACAACTAAAAAGGCGCAGATGAACAATCTAAAACCAAAAACAATATGAACGCAAAATAAGTGATCGAGGGAGCATTGTGAGAAACAACTTCATAATGAACCAAACCTGCATTCTTGGGTGCAACAAATTTTCTTGGCCTTTTGGGTTTTGATTCGTTTTTCATTGAAAATGATGCCGTTTGTATTCGAACTTGGAATAAAGTAATACATTATTGGTTCAAATAAAGGCTAAGGAACCATAAGAAATATCAACGGTATTGAAAATAAAAGAAAAAAAGCCAAGATTCAATACCTGAAAACTATGGAACCGACGGGATCAGGCTATCATGCTCTCGATTATTATTTGTGCCGAAATGCATCAATGTGTGGATCGATAGTAATATGATAAGGTTAAACTGTGATTCTGAATTTTGAGAAGTCGGGATTTCATAAGTTGAGATTATGCAGAAATTTGTTGAGATTCCGAGTAGTTGAGATTTGGAGATAAATTATTCAGATAATTTATTCAGATGTGACATTGTTGAACTGAAAGAAATGGATACGGAGAGATAAGGGGAAAGTAGGTTAATCCAAGTCGGGGAGCTTCTCAATCGGGTAATAATAAGGTACGGATCTAAATCAATCTTATTGTTGCTTTCAAATATACAGATAGTATAGATAGTATAGATGTTATTTGCATATCCTAACAAAATGATGCACCATTCTTCGTTTGGTTTGGAGGTATTGTTTGTTGAAATATATAGATTGGTTGTGTATTAAAATACCGATCCGTTCGTACGAAAATGTTATAATTGTGAGTGGTTTCTATAGTTTAAATATGCCGGTGCCGTAGATTCACATTTGCTTCAATAGGATATCAACGCTGTATTATTTGTATGACATATGTTGAATTTCCCCAAATTATATGCGTTGGATGTTCATGCTATTTATTCATTCTCAGCTAAGACTTTTTTTTTAGGGTAACCAAGACTTTTTAAATAGGTATTCTATAACATTTTAAAAGACTTTTTTATTTGATCCCGTGCAATGCACGGGTTTGTGGCTAGTATAGATATATTTTAAATATATTGGTATATTACGGCCTCCTCTCCTCGTCATTCGTCGTTCGTGATCCGGCGGTTCGAGTTCAAGATTCAAAGATCAAGACTCGAAGACATAGATTATGTAATTTACTGTTTTCCTAGGATAGATTAGATACGGGGGTACCAACAATCCATCTCGGTGTTTAAATTTTCCGCAATTTATTTTTTATGTGTTTGATCATAAAATAGACATAAAATCGGAATTTCCATGACATGCATCATATCATAAATCCACTCCATGCATACATGTAGAATTTTAATTTTGGTAATTAAAATAGGCATGTATACAAACTCGTGTAATTAGTTGAAATTTAAATTATACGTGGTAATTAATTAATTTAGTAACTAATTAAAGATCCGAGGACGGGTTATGAAATCGTTAAGCCTTTCGGTGTGTGTTCTCGGTGAACCGCCTAAAAGCCCAAACGAGATCACGTTTTCGATTCGTAGTGTCTACGAGATTGAATGATGGTAAAAGAACAATAAATCTTGGATAAAAACGGTTCGCCTATAGGTTGGGTGGTCAATCAGCTTCGCTCGACCGACTTAATCCTCCTAGTGTGATGTATGCACGGGGTCCGGCAAGACTAAGCCGCCTTTGGAGAGCGGAGGGGTGATTCCTTCTTATCTTAATGGGTCGTTCTTGACCCGACTTCGTCCGATCATCACATATGTTCCAACGAATAGGGCGGGTAGGCTTGCTCTACGTTACCGACACCATTCGAATCCTTGATTTGATGTGCTTTTATGTTAACATCAAAAGACGTGGTTAGTTAACCCACCACCACTTCCAAAAATATTGAGCGGGAGCGGGTGATCGGGGTCAATCAGGTTATAATATACTTGACCACCATAAACCAATACTAGCAAGAGGACTAGGCCCATCATAGTATAGCTATAGTGAATCAAGGTCGATCCCACAGGGGAACCAATTGTGGATCATCTTATATACAAACAATTAATTAAACATGTCAAGGACATAGAGGCGGTCTACGACCAACATAAGACAAGAAAAGTAAAGACACGACTCGACACAACGTAATTAACCTCCCCAATTATAGTCTTTATCGTTTGGACCTAGATAATTTATATAATAAACTCGAACTTATTAACTCATCCAATCCGTTTGTATCTATCTTAGATTGGCTACGGGAGTCATCCTCTTCAACTTGACTTAGCACCGGTAGGTCACTAGATCACCGTGGTATTGTTACGTGACTTCGCGCTTTTGGTGCCTCCATCTCATATAACTCACACGCTTTACGACTCTAAGGATGCCGATATTAACCGTACACCTCGTCCCAGGCAACATTCCTATGGTTAGGCGTATTTCTAAACGATCACTCAAACTCGTCCCCAACTAACAATTACCAAGTTATAGTCTCATGCTAGTTTACGATCTACGATAACAAGGTGCGCGCAATTCCCTAATATAAACCTACCTAGATAACGCCGAACGTCCAAAGATCAATTCATGAGCCTACCTAAGAGTTTTATACCGGTATTTCCTTCTTACACGCTTTAATTAAATTAAGCGAGTGACGTAGCCATAGCCATACCTAATGAGATAATAAATTCTATTAAGTTAACCTAACCATAAAGATGTGGCTATTTAACGGATGAAAACAGGGGCTCGGTCGACCGAATAGTGGGGCCTCGGTCGACCGAATGGTCTTTTTCCCCAGATTACATCCCCGAACGTATCTCTCAAAGATTTCATCATACACAACGGATTAAACAGTAATTCGTATAGCATTCATATAAACTAACATAGATACGCATTAATTAAATCAAGCGATTCATGAATAAATACTAAGTGTATGACGTAGGTTATGGGATCCCCATAGACAAGGTGTCGCCATTATCCCTAATGTCATAGCCTAGATCTACATCATCTAGCTATGATTAACTAATTCAAACGATAAAGCATAATTGGGAGGGATTAATTACTTAAAATAAAAGAAACAGAAAAATATGAGCTTACATATTTGCAAATTTCTTAAATTGTTTGGAAGCCCTCAAATTATTCTACATTGTATCAAAGTTATATTCTGAATTGTAAGATTGAAGAAAGAATGAAGGATTAAGGGATGATTTACAATTTCTCGTAGCTGCTGCTTATATAGGGGTTTCTGCCGACTTATGAAGGATCTAGAAGGTAAATACGAAAAAATCCGAAAAGTGACCGAACCGACATACTCGGTCGACCGAATGATAGGGCTCGGTCGACCGAGCCTTCTTCTGCACGTGTTAAACGTTTCTCTTGTCTATCTTGTTCCCCACTGCACGCTTTCGTGTTGATCTGATTAATCTTTCATTTAATGCTCCGATTTTCTTCCTCTATTATCTTGAGATCATTGATTGAATGACATTAATCCTCTCGATTTGTCGTGATCTACAAAATCAGCATTTATCGCACAATAAATCGTCTTTTAATAATAAAAATAGCTAAATACCAAATATCATATTAATAATCACTTAATATTAAATAATAAATATAAACGAGTGATTCAATATGAAATATACATTATTAATCTCGATTTAAGGATAATGTTGATGACATTTACGGGTATAATTTGACCGTCATCAACTACCCCACTTAGACTTTGATCGTCCCAACAAAGCATCAATAAGTCATTCCCAAGACAACATTTTCTATGGTCAAATCATACTTACACAAGAAACTCAAGTCAACTCATACTAGTCATGCTCATAAGATATCCATTATTCACTACTTACTATGAATCAAGTGATGTGTGCATGTGCATTTAGTTTTATATATTCGTGGCAAGATTAGAGTTTATGCTAACTTCGCAATCTCAACCTACCAACCTCGAAGATTCATACTTCTTTAAGCCTCGCAATGGTTAGAGCACTAGAACAATAAGCAAGAGCGTATCTATAGGGTTTTGGACTTGGAGACCGAGTACTACTCAAAGCCTCTTAAAGAGTTGAATATTCTTTTCATATCTTCATATTTTTCAAATACTATCAATCTCAAGGAAGAAAACTTTTAGAGTATCCCCTATCTTAGATCATGCATAGCATTGAATATTACCACAAGCGGGGGCTACTTTGGTAATGTCACTACAAGCCCGAGTGTCTAACATTTTGCTAAAACACAGTGCGTCTCAAAGCTTATTACTCGCTTTAATGGCTAAAAGATAAGAATGCATCAATGAGATAGATATTGATACTAAGTTCACATAACCAATCATCTATGCAATGTACACATAATTTCTTCGATTATTATGATTTGCGCGGTATACTCGATTCACAAAGTTGAGTAATTGAATAATAAATAACTACTCGCAAAAACGGGCATGAATATCCTTAAATTTACTTAACATAAGTATAAAATGATCACGTACTCATGAAACTTGGTTTATTTCCTATCAATTCTTAGCTAGGAACTCACAATTCTAAGGGTACGAGATAAATAATATGGTATGTATTCAAATTTTCAATTTTTCAATTTTTCTACCATTTCATTCAAATTTCAATCATAACATAACATAGCTAAGTCTCCTACCCCCCACTTAAACATGGCATTGTCCTCAATGACAAAAATAAATAAGAAGTTAAGAAAAAGACTTAGCTCTGGAAACGGCTCTCAAGTAAAGGAAAAGATCGGAGTAAAGTTCAAAGACGTTGTGGAGAAGCAAGTGAAAACTCAATATAAGCGCACAAACTCCACGAAACCATCAAATACCATGTCTATGGAAGTTATAAAATAATGTGGCGTGAATGAGGTATAAATACCAAAAACAGCAGTTTAAGCCACTTTATTTTATACAACCAATGACAAGAAAACCAAAAGAAAAATACTAAATAGAAAAAAATAAACAAGCAACTAAAGATGGTGGTCTTCATCTACAACCTCCACCGCTTAAATGTTCTTAAAACCGGGTGGAGAAGACAAAGATCAAAAAGCATTACCCCACGGGGGAAAACACGAGGTTGACTCGATCGAAAAGGTATTCAATCCAGGAAAAGAGAAACTTGGTAAGGTATAACAGATTGAATGCAACCTATTGGCTAAAGATAAAATCAAATACTTAACGAAACTTCGCTTGCATTGGATATCAACAACTTAGGAGATGTAGCTACTCCTTGAAATGACTAATAACCCAATGCATCACGTAAAAGTCATAACCTGGTCATCAACAAGGTTGGATCGGTGAGATAGTTCGAACAAAACTTATCATCTAGAAATGCCGGAATAGTCGGAAAAGTGTGAAATTTAAAACTTCCGGTAGAAAGATAAGTTGTACTTTGATCGAACCAAAAACCTTTAAAATCTAGCTAGGGTCAGAGCTACACTTACCCCAACTAGGATCATGAAAATCAAAATGATAAAAGATAATCATTAAAGCTTAGCAATATTTCAAATTCCGCAACACATAGGTATTGTGTAAACAAAATGGAGGTTGAGAGTATGATGGGTTTAGAAAAAGATACACATAAGTAAGGGAAGAAAAGATAAAGGGTGGGAAAGAAATTGTGTTTTTGGGATTGAGAATTGTGTAAAGGAATGGGATTGGGTGGGAGAGTTAAACGGATGGAAAGAAAGAGAGGCGATGAAAGAATGGTTAGAAATGTGAACTGTTGGGGCAGATTGGTGAGAGGATCGAAAAGTTTGAAGGTGAAAAAGTGTAAAGGGAAAGATAAGGATAATTGCAGAATGAATTGCACACTACTTTGGATTTTCACTTGGATCACCTTTCTAAAAGGTTTTAGAAGTTGACCAAAATTGTTCTTGTTCACACCAATCATTCTCTGTTACATTTTCAATAATTCTCAAGCTCTCTTAATGCTTCCATCTTAAGGTTGTTTGCTAAATTCCCTTTTCTTTAGCAATTTTTCGACTCTCCTACGGAACTCTAATTCACGTGGCCTATATTGAGTAAAAAAGTTTTGCACATCCTTAGCCCAATGGCCATCGGAACACGGCAAAATAAAAAACCTCAACATATTTCACGTTACTCTTATTTGACTCAAAGAAGGAAAAACCTAAAATCCTAAAAAGAAATCCTAAGGGTTTTAAAGAAGTAGTTCTGAGTTTAAAGTCCTCAGCTCGACTTTCCAAAGATTATCCTTGTCAGTCATCATTCTTGGATCGCCAGACTTTGACCCTCTGAGCACTATTAGCGGTGGCTTGTCGCTTTTGCGGATTAATACACTTCCCTTGGTTGTGAGACCTAGGAAACGACATTTATCCATACCATTTATACAAAGCTCTTACCTCGGCTCTCATTTTAGGAATTAGTGAATTCTAAGAAACTCGGTTAAAATTACGGTTACTAATTACGGTTTTGTCCTTGACAATAAGAAACAATGAATCAAAGTACTCCTAACAAGGTCGGTTGTGTAGGCAAGCCTACGCCGTCTTATTCGTTGGAACATATGTGACAGTTCAGGCCAATCCGTCAAGATAAGCCCCATTTAGCCCGAAGGCTTATCGGCTATGCTAAGTCTTGTGGAACTACTGTAACGTACATCACACGTGGAGGGGAGTCGATTTAGCCGAGGCTCGGTTAAACTCGCCCAGCCATGGTTAGACCATTTCCGAACCAATGTACTAAGAGTCTCCGATTTCTAAATTGTCACCCAAAGCGTAATCTCGTTTCTGTTTAATGTGGGTTCACCGAGAAGCCATCACCCTAAAACTCAACGAAAGCAGAAGATTGTGTTCTCTCAAAACTCAACGTCTTCTTTAGATTTTGAATGCTTAAACTACACAATTTGTTGCTCCCATGGCAGTAGGCTAAATCTCATGCATAGGACAAAGAGATTTTAACAGAACTACGAGGAACTCTTTATTCACTGCTTCTTTCAACGACTACATGTTTCCCTACACCCTCAGATAAGATGAGATATGGGGCAAAACCTTCGACACAAATAGAATTAATCTTACAAACTAACTCCGGGCTAAGATTCATACTAAGGTTCATGTATAGGCTAACTTATGCTCAAAAAACCAAAAGGTAGTAAAACATAAGCAAAAAAAAGGTAGTACCTTGTCTTCAACATTGTACCACGAAGAATTTAAGCCTTAAAATATATATTTTTCGGAGCCATCTTTGTGCTTTAAAGGTTTTACTTCCATCGCTTTTCCCATCATAGAGTAGTAATTCCGCATGTTGCTGGGTTATTTTCTCAGCGCCCTTGAAAAATTACTGACTCAGATTATTGCTTCCCTAGTTTGTGCAAACAGAAGAAAAACAAAACAGACCGTAGACTGATTTTAACATGGTTTCCCATGCTGCTATCAGACCTACGGATTAAACATACGGGGATTGTTAAGGCCATATTTATATGATTATTAAAGGTTTATTTCATTATTATTTTCCCCACATTTGCGTAATTTACATGAGAATTAAGGGTTTAAGTGTAATTATTTAATAAAGATGATTTTAAGAGGGTTGTATGCAAAATTGATGATTTTAAGTGTTGATTTAATGGAATTATTATTATTTGGATTTTATTACATTTTTTGCGTTGTTTATTTATCATGTAGGAGTTAATTTTCGTGCATATAATGAGGATAAATGAAGCTCAAGTCGAATTATAAGAGATAGAGTTGGAATTGGCTTGAAGAAATTGGATAAAGATGAAGAGATCCGATCCTCAGCAGTTCAAACGGGCGCCTCATCGATCTTGAACGAGCGTCCCGTATGAACGGGTGTCCATGCAAACATCGTAATCGTATTTTACATTCGAGAGAGTTCAGACGGAGGATGAACGAGCGTTTACTCAGCGTCCAGGCATTCTGGACGGGCGTCCATGAGACCAGACGGGCGTTCAAGGCCGACTTAACCCTAGCCGACATCAAACTCTATATATAGCAGCAGCCTCTTAACCCTAATGGATACCACACAATTGAGATCGCAACTTTACACCAAAAAGCTGCGGCCACAAGCCTTTTTACACAGAGATGAACTTCTCCAATCCAACAATCATCTTCAACATGATTGTTGGCTAGAAACCTTGCAGTGAGTCGACGGAGGAAGCTCATCAACAACACAACCAACTAGAGAGTTCGATGCTTAAGTTTAGTGAGTTTATTTCGTAGTTTTTCATTACTTTGGATCTGTTTTGTATTGTTTAAGTTTTATTGAATTAAGATTTGATGAAACGATCTATGTTTAATTTATGCTTAAATAAATTTATGAAAATATGTTTATTTGAGTTCTCTTTTATTCAAAGTAATGCATCTAATTGTGTTTTAAGAGATTATGCATGATTAGTTGAGTAAGAGCTTGGAAACAATCTCGTGATTTCGTTTTGATTGCATGTTTAGTTTGTTTGAAAAGATAAACGAAACCCTAGAATTTGGTTGAGGAAATTTAATTGAATTCGTGAAAAATCACTACTAAAAACTACATCTTTAGATCACCATCTAGTTGGGGGTTGTTGGTTGATGGGTGGATTCGTTGCCTCGCTGTGTTTTCCTTTAATTGGTTTAATCAAATCGTTTGCATAAGTTTAGTTTAAGTTCTAGTTTTTAAACCTTTAGATTTCCTGCAACTTTTCTGCAATTTTCTGTTCTGATCGTAGTCAGACACTCGTCCGCAATAGCAGACGCTCGTCCATTCGATCTAGTTTCCAGACGTTCGTTCACTTTAGTGAACGTTCGTCCGTCTTTCTGTTTTATTATTTTCTGCTTGTTTTTACTCTTGTTTTATTTTTAATTCTTAGGTTTAGGTTTTAGTTAGTTTCAGCCTTAGTTTAGTAGTTTAGTTTATAATCGTGACATAATTGATATACATTTATATTTGAATCCGATAAACATTCCACTCCCTTAGGACGAACCGATAACATCCTTTACTACAGATCCTTATACTTGGGGTGTTTCGGTTTATAAATTTAAAACACGTTTTTACCGAACAAGTTTTTGGCGCCGTTGCCGGGGAGTCGGTAACGGTTGTCGGATTCTATTTAGGACAATTTTCTGAGTCAAAAGGGGTCGTTAGGGCACGCAGTAGTAATTTGACCATAACTTTCGCTCGAGTGTCCGTTTGGAACGCAGACCCCAATTCGAAAGCTCGTTCCGACGCCGACGACGTGGTGAACCGCCGTAGAGCCGTTCAGTGCGTTTTCGAGGTCAAAATCCACTGTTTTCCCTCCATTTTGGCCCTAGAAGATTTCAACACGCTTTTTTACCGCCTTAGTGTTTTTCTTGTTTTTAAACTTTTAGTAGGTAGGTTTCTTTTCCAGCTTGGTTTCTTTATATTTTCTAAAAATAAGAAAATTAAAAAAATACTAAAAACCTTTTGAACGAGCGTTCAACAACTTGAACGCCCGTCCACCTCAATTACGCCCTCCGAACGAACGTTCATTCAATCAACGAGCGTTCGATTACGAACTAACGCCCACTAACACTTTGGGCGCCGATTCGATCTGTTCAATCATCACTTCTTTTCTTTCTTCTCTTTTCTTCTCTTTTCTCCTCTAAACCATCTAATCTTTTCTAAACATGTTCTAATCAACCCAAAAGGGTTGATTTCTTCCTTTTCCTTTCTTACGGTTTATGCAAACGAAGAAGTAAGGCGGACTTCGATCTTTGATCCCGAGCCTGAACGATCTATCCTTAGAAGAAGGCTTCTCCCTGATTTGGACAAAATGGCGGATCAAGATCCACCAATTCCAAATCCTGACCCCCAAGCTCAGTTAAATTTAATCCTTCAGCAGATGCAAGCTCTGCAGCAACAACAGAATCAACAAGCTGGCATAAATCAACAACTTCAACAATTTAGACAAAACCAGCTTAATCAACTGAACCAGGACCCCTACACCCCATATCTAAATCAAGATTTTCTCGAGGGGCATAGACCTATTCGTCCTCCTGACATTGGAGGAGCGAACTTTGATCTAAAGAACGGAGTAGTTGCTCTAGTTCAGAATAGCTCTTTCCATGGTACTGCTCAGGAAGATCCACACGACTTCTTGTCCACATTCATACAAATCATGAAGCGTGCCATTATCCTGGTGTTGATTACGAGATAGTCAAGTTAAAGCTATTTCCTTTTTGCTTTGAAAGGTGAAGCAAGTCGGTGGTTTAAATCGTTGGCACATCATTCTCTCCATACATGGAATGATGTCAAATGAGCCTTCGCTCTCAAGTGGGTTTCACCAGGCAAGATTATAGAGATGAAACGGGAAATAGCTACGTTTGAGCGGTTGGAGGATGAGGCTGTGGCAAAGCTTGGGAGAGATTGAATCTCTTGATGAGGAAATGCCCCAATCACGGATATGACAGGACATGAGTTCTTTGGAATCTGCTTTTCTGAGAGGAGTCTCTCAACCTAATAGAGACTATCTTGACTCCACAAACTCATGGATCCTTCTTAGGGGAGGTGATGAGATCGCCACTGAGAGTGGTGAGACCATTGCCAAGAACAATATGTGGTCGACTCTAAGAAGACCAATATTGTTAAGAAAGAAGGTACTGCAAGCAATCTGATACACAACCTGTTGGTTGCTCGGATGGAATTGATAAGCAAGCGGTGGCAATCTTGAGATCTGACCTTCTAATTCAAATTATCTTGAAACACAAAGGGGGACCGAGATGACGGAGGAGGTAAACTTAATGGATAATCAAAACCAACCCTTCCGAAACTTCAATCAAAGCCGAACTACTCGTGATTTCAACGACAAAACTTCAATCAAGCCAAGTTACCACCGGCCCTTCAAATTCGAATTCTTTCAACTCGAACTATCAAAGGCCGCCTCGAGAACTCCCAAAGGCCTCAAGGTGGCTGGAATCAAACTCGAACAACAATCATACCACCTCATGTGTCCTCAACACAAATTCGATGAGTCGGTAGACATGGTGAAGACTCTGTCTACTAGTGTTAAAGCAATTGAGAGACAAGTTGGTCAAATGGCGGACCAAACAAGCAAGCGAGACCTCACGGTAAACTTCCGAGTTATACCGAGAGAAATCCGAAAGCTGATGTGAATGTTTGCACCGCCATTACACCTCGATGGGAGTATGGGCAAGAAGAGGAGTTGAGCAGTAACTCGAGAAGTGGTAAGAAGGCTGGACCCGGCAAGATGTCGGGAAACGAGTAGCCCCTCCTGACGCCATGAGTTCAGGAGGGGGAAATCAGAAATCACATGCCGAAGAAAGCAACGATGAGGAGGAGCTTAGTGACAATTCTTCGGAGGGCGACAATGATTCTGAGGAAGAGGAAAGGGAGGAGAGTCAGGAGGTTGTACCCCTGACTAAGAAAAAGGAAGAAAAGTTCGTAAGATGGAAGGATAAGGAGGATGAGGCGATAAAGAATCAGGCCGCAGGGAATGATAAAGCCCTTCCTTATCCACCAAAAAGGAAAGAAAAAGCCCTCACTAACGACAAGCAGTATGCTGGAGTGAGGAGGATGCTTAGAGACACTCAAGTTAGTATGCCCTTAGCCGAGGTATTAACTGAAATGCCTAAATGCTCTAAGTATCTTAAAGAATTCTGTGGGAGCAAGAGAAAGCTTCAGGGGATGGCTGAAGAAGTGTTTCGAGAAGATTGCGCAATGGTTTCACAGAGAGTCGCTGTTAAGCGTGGTGACCCTGGCAGACCTTCAATATCCTGCGAGATTGAAGGCCATTTGTTCGAAAATGTCTTATGCGACTCAGGGGCCTCTATTAATGTGATGCCATTAAATGTATGCAAGAAGCTCAGGCTAGACAAAAGAATGCGAGAACGCCCGATTTCTCTTGGATGGTAGATAAATCTAGCCGGATCGCAGCCGGTTGTGTAGCTAATGTTCTCCTTCAAGTTGAACATTTGGTCTTCCTACCGATCAGGTTATCCTAGACTATCCACCGATAAAGAAATGCCTCTAATTCTAGGCCGAACCTTTTGGACACTTCTAACGCTCTCATCGACTTACGCAGGACAGATTACTCTTAGAGTCGGTGACACATCATCACCTTCACACGAGGACACATCCTGAAAGAGCCGTAATTGATGAAATATCGTTTGTCGGGCTATCTATGAGGACGAAAAAGATGCCTACTTTGAAGAAGCGAGAGGAGTTGACAGAGATAGGTGTTTTTGAAGTCATGGACATTGAGGATCCGGTGACGATCGCGGACCATCTTCTAATTCATTTCAAGCCGTAGGCATTGGCGAAGTCATCTCCACTCGCTCCCACCGAGCTGTTTATTGAGTTAGAAGCATGGAGATGCCCGACAAACGATGATTTCAAAGAATCGAGTCGGAAGACTTCATCCTGGTGAAGAAGAAGCTCGATGGGTAGTTGGGACGAGGTAGAGTTTTGGAGAGAAGCTACTCATTGGGAAGTAGATGATTGGGAAGAGTCGCGAAGAGCTTAAGGATGAAGAGTTAAGAAAAATGATCGATCACAAGAAAAAGGAAGCAAGTGTTGACCGGAGGATTCCGATGGATGATTTGCTCCAATACCTTTCTGGGGTTGAGCCTCGGGAAGATGAGTTATTCTTTAGTCAACCACTTCAAGCTCATAAAGAGAAAGGTGGCCCGTTAAAGTCTAGTATTGAGCAACCACCTACTGATTTAGAGCTTAAACCGCTTCCAAAACACCTTAAGTATATCTTTCTTAAGGATGGAGATAAATTGCCTTTGATCATTTCGTCGAAACTCGACCAAGAGCAAGAAGCACAGCTGATAGACGTGCTTAAAAAGAATATCCTCGCGTTCGGATGGCAAGTGGGTGATATCCAAGGGATCAGCCCAGACATATGCATGCATAAAATCCGAACGGAGGAGGGAGCTAAAAAGGTTAGACAACCTCAGAGAAGACTGAATCCGCATATGCAGGAGGATGTCAAGAAAGAAGTGATAAAGTGGCTTGACATGGGCATCATCTATGCAATCGCCGACAAATGAATGGGTCACCCTACTCAAGTTGTGCCAAGAAGAAGGCGGAATCACAAATAAAAGAATGAAAAAGGGGAGGAAGTTGCCTTACGACTCGTGACAGTGCTCTGAGTCTCGTATTGACTATCGAGACTTAATGAGGTTCTTGCCAAGGACCACTTTCCCTACCCTTCATTGACCAAATTATTGAAAGGCCGAGTGGTCACAAGTATTATTGTTTTCGATGGATACTCTGGTTACTTCCAGATAGCCATCGACCCCAATGACCAAGAGAGACCACGCTTACGTGTCCATCTAGTACTTTTGCTTTTCGCAGAATGCCATTCGGCCTATGCAACGCACCCGCGACTTTTCAACGGTGCATGTTAGCCATTTTTTATGGACTTGTGGAGCAGTGCATGGAGGTCTTCATGGATGACTTCTCGATCACGGCGATAGCTTTGATGAAATTTTAAAGAATCTAGATATGGTACTCCAACGTTGTGTTGAGAAAAATCGGTGCTTAATCGGGAAAAATGCCATTTTCTAGTAGACGAAGGAATCGTTTTGGGACACAAGGTGTCCAATGTCGGCATTCAAGTTGATAAGGCTAAGGTTGAAGCCATTGAAAAGATGACGTACCCAAAAGCAAAGTGAAAGAGGTACGAGGTTTTCTAGGTCATGTTGAAGCCTACAAAGCGGTTTATTCGAGACTTTTCTCGATTGCCAAGCCTTTATCAAATCTCTTGAAAGAAGATGTCGATTTCTTGTTCGATCTGCGAAGTGCAAAGAAGCTTTCAATTGTTTGAAAGATAAGCTTATCGGTGCCCTATTTTAGTTGCACCTGACCGACCAAGCCTTTCGAGTTGATGTGCGATGCCTCTAATTACGCCGTGAAAGCGCAGCTTTTAGGTCAAAGAGTTGATAAAGGTTCAGCCCATCTATTATGCGAGTCGTACCTTGAACCCGGCTCAATGCAATTATACTACGATCGAGAAGGAATTCTTAGCCGTCGTCTTTGCCATTGACAAGTTTAGAAGCTATCTTCTAGGGTCTCAAGTGATTGTATGGACAGATCATGCGACTTTACGCTACCTTATGGATAAAGCGGATGCCAAACCAAGGTTACTTAGATGGATTTTGATTCTACAAGAGTTTGACCTTGTGATTAAAGATAAGAAAGGTAGTGAGAATATTGTGGTGATCATTTATCTCGCTTAGTAAATGAGGGTGCGTAAAATCACAATGATATAGGCATTGATTTTCCAACCGAGCAATTGATGAAGCTTGAAACGGTTAGGCAGTGGTATGTCGACTACGCCAACTATTTAGCGAGTGGTCATTTAGAGGATATGACGTATCGGAGAAGAAAAGTTCTTTCTCGATCTTAAATATCTCGTATGGGAAGATCCTTATTTGTTCAGAATCTGCAAAGACGGGTTGCTTCGACGGTGTGTTCCTGAGCATGATCAGTGGGACATCCTAGAACAATGCCATAGCGGTCCTACCGGAGGTCACTATGGAGCACCAAAGACGGTTGCAAAGATCCTTCAAGCTGGATTCTCTTGGCCGACTCTGTTTAAAGATGCACGAAGCCTTTTGTAAAGGTTGTGATAGGTGCCGAGGAACTGGACGGCGAGAGTAGTCGGATGGAAATGCCACTTAAGCCCATTCTTGAATGCGAAGTTTTCGATGTATGGGGCATAGATTTTATGGGACCCTTTCCATCCTCATGTGGTAATAAGTATATCCTCGTCAATGTGGATTATGTTTCAAAGTGGGTCGAGGCCATAGCTACTCAAACTAATGATCACAAGGTTGTAAAGAAATTCTTGCAAAAGAATATCTTTACTAGATTCGGTCGTCCGAGAGCACTCATTAGTGATGAAGGTACTCACTTTTGCAATGCGCCGCTTGACAAGATCCTTGAGAAGTATGGTGTCAAACATAAGATTGGTACACCATATCATCCTCAAACTAGTGGCCAAGTCGAGGTAAGCAACCAGAGCTTGAAAAGAATTTTGGAGAAGACCGTGAACAATAATCGATCTAATTGAGTCTTAAGTTGGATGACGCGTTGTGGGCTTATCGTGATCGCATTCAAAACCCGATGGGCACGTCACCCTTCCAAATGGTCTATGGCAAAGCTTGTCATTTACCTGTCGAACTTGAGCACGTGAGCTTTACGGGCAATTAAATTCTTAAATTTCGATAGCCACTCTGTGGGGAGAAACGGTTGTTCTGATTGAACGAGCTCGACGAATTCGGACTCGAGCATACGAGAATGCTAAACTCAAAGCAAGGAGAGAACTAAGATACTCCATGACGCTAAGATCAAGGACCGAGAATTCAAAGTTGGTGAAATGGCTTTGCTCTATAATACCGCACTTCATTTGTTTCCTCGGTAAGCTTAAGTCTAGATGGTCCGGTCCCTTTGAGATTCTCGAGGTTAATCCAAGTGGAGTAATTACTTTGAACGGGTATGGTAATCAAGCTTTTAAAGTGAATGGCCATCGACTTAAGAAATATTTTGGGCAACCAAAGGAAAAGCCTGAGATTCTTTATTTCCAAAGAAGAGATGAGAATGTGAGATGTCCCGATTTGTGAAGAGATTCCATCTTATTTCTTTGAGTCGATGATGACATTCCCACCTCTACCTGTGAGGCACCTTCTCCTGAGACCCCTGAGCGGGTTAGCAACCCTATGCCTATCATCCGCAAGAACAAGAAGAAGAGAGTCAGTGTAGTTTGGAGAGAAAAGTTTAATGATCTTATAGCACACTTGACTTGTTGTTGTGGTGAAAATCATTTCCGCCCCAATACTCCTGATTCTGATACTGAGGTGGCGGCTGTTAAACAAAAGTGGCCCGATCCGGGTTGATCTTGAACTTTGTGTCAAGCTATTGACATTAAAAGAGCGCTCCTGGAGGCAACCTAGTTTTCTTTGTTCGTTTTCTTTTCGTAGGTTGTTCTGGTTTTATTGTTTTAGAAATAATACTTTAGTTGATTATGTGTTGATGGTTATTCCTCCTACCTTCATTGTAAGTGTTTTGTGTTATGTGTTGCTCATATACCCGTGTACCCGAGATTATATGGTATGTCGAGTGTTGCGTATAATTTTGAGCGTGTTCACAAGCTTTTATGTCCAAAGGTTGTCTATTCGAGTTGTCGCGGTACATTCATGCTCCGGCTGACCTCCGCCAACTTTCATCCGACAACCACCGTTGAAACCAAACTAAGTTTTCTTTTATTTTATTCTCGCACATTACGAGGACATAATGTGATTTAAGTGTGAAGGGGTGTTTGGGTATGTTTTTATGCTATATTATTTGAAATATGAGTGAATGTTAAATTTCCACGAAATTTAAAATTTTTTGTGAGTCTCGAGCATATGATTGGAACTGAATGCTTGCTAGTTGTAGTTTTCTAACGATGATAGTATGTGACTTAGTGAGATAATTATAGCATGTTTTACTTTTATGGAGATAGTTTCGTTTTTCACTCACGAAAGCCTTTGATTTTGAAGCACGACTTTTGAATTGTATCCTCTCATTATTTTTAATGATTTATCTTAGGAAGGTCAGTATAGTTACACCTAAGTTAGACCGTGTACTGTGAATATCATAAAGTTTGAATGTGATAAGTGAGATGTAACTTATGACTTTGAAAAGTGAATGAATAAAGTGAGTAAGCAATTATTAATAAATACGTTTGTCGGAAGCTGGTTTATGATTTGAGTGCGGTAGGGTATACCTCGTATGTCCTATACCACTATGATGACCAAAAGCTCACGACAGTTGGAAGAAGCTACCTTATGATTTGAGTAGGTAGGGGATTATCACGAAATGTCCTACACTACTATGATGGGTAAGAGCTTATTCTGATATGCGTCAAATTTGAAAATTTTGAAAATGATGAATAAGAATAAAGTAAAGTCTTTGTTATCATGGATCTTATACCCAGTAGAACCGCATGATATGCTGTAGGGATTATCCTACTGAGTGCGTGGGAAGGCTTTGAGTGGAGCTATTACTGTCTGTACCTAGGATAGTCATTGGAATTTTTGAGAGGATATTTCTTTGAAAGGCTTGTTAGATTGAGAATGGCTTGTCACACTTACACCGAATCTATCTCTGTGTTGGTATCATTTGCTATAGTTGTTGTATCTTTTGTTACGTGAGTTAGAGATCTATGTGGATTATTTATAAAGTTGAGCTATAGTTTTGATTGTTTTGTCCGAGGACGTACAAAAAGTTAAGTGTGGGGGTGTTGTTAAGGCCATATTTATATGATTATTAAAGGTTTATTTCATTATTATTTTCCCCACATTTGCGTAATTTACATGAGAATTAAGGGTTTAAGTGTAATTATTTAATAAAGATGATTTTAAGAGGGTTGTATGCAAAATTGATGATTTTAAGTGTTGATTTAATGGAATTATTATTATTTGGATTTTATTACATTTTTTGCGTTGTTTATTTATCATGTAGGAGTTAATTTTCATGCATATAATGAGGATAAATGAAGCTCAAGTCGAATTATAAGAGATAGAGTTGGAATTGGCTTGAAGAAATTGGATAAAGATGAAGAGATCCGATCCTCAGCAGTTCAAACGGGCGTCTACTGATCTTGAACGAGCGTCCAGAAGTGAACTGCCGTCCATGCAGCGTCCAGAATCGTATTTTACATTCAGAGAGTTCAGACGGAGGATGAACGAGCGTTTACTCAGCGTCCAGGCATTCTGGACGGGCATCCATGAGACCAGACGGGCGTTCAAGGCCGACTTAACCCTAGCCGACATCAAACTCTATATATAGCAGCAGTCTCTTAACCCTAATGGATACCACACAATTGAGATCGCAACTTTACACCAAAAAGCTGCGGCCACAAGCTTTTTTACACAGAGATGAACTTCTCCAATCCAACAATCATCTTAAACATGATTGTTGGCTAGAAACCTTGCAGTGAGTCGATGGAGGAAGCTCATCAACAACACAACCAACTAGAGAGTTCGATGCTTAAGTTTAGTGAGTTTATTTCGTAGTTTTTCATTACTTTGGATCTGTTTTGTATTGTTTAAGTTTTATTGAATTAAGATTTGATGAAACGATCTATGTTTAATTTATGCTTAAATAAATTTATGAAAATATGTTTATTTGAGTTCTCTTTTATTCAAAGTAATGCATCTAATTGTGTTTTAAGAGATTATGCATGATTAGTTGAGCAAGAGCTTGGAAACAATCTCGTGATTTCGTTTTGATTGCATGTTTAGTTTGTTTGAAAAGATAAACGAAACCCTAGAATTTGGTTGAGGAAATTTAATTGAATTCGTGAAAAATCACTACTAAAAACTACATCTTTAGATCACCATCTAGTTGGGGGTTGTTGGTTGATGGGTGGATTCGTTGCCTCGCTGTGTTTTCCTTTAATTGGTTTAATCAAATCGTTTGCATAAGTTTAGTTTAAGTTCTAGTTTTTAAACCTTTAGATTTCCTGCAACTTTTCTGCAATTTTCTGTTCTGATCGTAGTCAGATGCTCGTCCGCAATAGCAGACGCTCGTCCATTCGATCTAGTTTCCAGACGTTCGTTCACTTTAGTGAACGTTCGTCCGTCTTTCTGTTTTATTATTTTCTGCTTGTTTTTACTCTTGTTTTATTTTTAATTCTTAGGTTTAGGTTTTAGTTAGTTTCAGCCTTAGTTTAGTAGTTTAGTTTATAATCGTGACATAATTGATATACATTTATATTTGAATCCGATAAACATTCCACTCCCTTAGGACGACCCGATAACATCCTTTACTACAGATCCTTATACTTGGGGTGTTTCGGTTTATAAATTTAAAACACGTTTTTACCGAACAGGGATAAACAGACACGCGAAATTCCAGACTCGAAAAACACAAATCAGAAACCGTGTAAACAGAATTGAACAAGAACAAAACAATAATAAATTCTCGGTCAACCGAATGAGGTCTCTCGGTCGACCGAATAAATTTTTTTCTATATATTTTTTTTTTTTTTCATTTTAAGAATCTGGAATTTTCAGACAGAGCAGACAACCAGAGGGACTCAAAACGTAAAAATTGACTCTAAAATAGAAAACTTGACATGAATAAGAAAATTATTTATATATAAAATTGACCGTTGGTTCCCCGGCAACGGCGCCAAAAACTTGATCGGGGTCAATCAGGTTATAATATACTTGACCACCATAAACCAATACTAGCAAGAGGACTAGGCCCATCGTAGTATAGCTATAGTGAATCAAGGTCGATCCCACAGGGAACCAATTGTGGATCATCTTATATACAAACAATTAATTAAACATGTCAAGGACATAGAGGCGGTCTACGACCAACATAAAACAAGAAAAGTAAAGACACGACTCGACACAACGTAATTAACCTCCCCAATTATAGTCTTTATCGTTTGGACCTAGATAATTTATATAATAAACCCGAACTTATTAACCTGTCAATCCGTTTGTATCTATCTTAGATTGGCTACGGAGTCATCCTCTTCAACTTGACTTAGCACCGGTAGGTCACTAGATCACTGTGGTATTGTTACGTGACTTCGCCTTTTGGTGCCTCCATCTCATATAACTCACACGCTTACGACTCTAAGGATGCCGATATTAACCGTACACCTCGTCCAGGCAACATTCCTATGGTTAGGCGTACTTCCTAAACGATCACTCAAACTCTCGTCCAACTAACAATTACCAAGTTATAGTCTCATGCTAGTTTACGATCTACGATAACAAGGTGCGCGCAATTCCAATATAAACCTACCTAGATAACGCCGAACGTCCAAGATCAATTCATGAGCCTACCTAAGAGTTTTATACCGGTATTTCCTTCTTACACGCTTTTAATTAAATTAAGCGAGTGACGTAGCCATAGCCATACCTACTGAGATAATAAATTCTATTAAGTTAACCTAACCATAAAGACGTGGCTATTTAACGGATGAAAACAGGGCTCGGTCGACCGAATAGCTGGGCTCGGTCGACCGAATGGTCTTTTTCCCCCAGATTACATCCCTGAACGTATCTCTCAGCGTTTCATCATACACAACGGATTAAACAGTAATTCGTAAAGCATTCATATAAACTAACATAGATACGCATTAATTAAATCAAGCAGATTCATGAATAAATACTAAGTGTATGACGTAGGTTATGGGATCCCCATAGACAAGGTGTCGCCACATCCCTAATGTCATAGCCTAGATCTACATCATCTAGCTATGATTAACTAATTCAAACGATAAAGCATAATTGGGAGGGATTAATTACTTAAAATAAAAGAAACAGAAAATATGAGCTTACATATTTGCAGCCCTTAAATTGCTGGAAACCCTCAAATTATTCTACATTGTATCAAAGTTATATTCTGAATTGTAAGATTGAAGAAAGAATGAAGGATTAAGGGATGATTTACAATTTCTCGTAGTCGCTATATATAGGGGTTTTCACCGACTTATGAAGGATCTAGAAGGTAAATACGAAAAAATCCGGAAAGTGACCGAACCGACATACTCGGTCGATCGAATGATAGGGCTCGGTCGACCGAGCCTTCTTCCTGCGCAGCAAACGCTTCTCTTGTCTATCTTGTTCCCCACTGCACGCTTTCGTGTTGATCTGATTAATCTTTCATTTAATGCTCCGATTTTCTTCCTCTATTATCTTGAGATCATTGATTGAATGACATTAATCCTCTCGATTTGTCGTGATCTACAAAATCAGCATTTATCGCACAATAAATCGGCTTTTAATAATAAAAACAGCTAAATACCAAATATCATATTAATAATCACTTAACATTAAATAATAAATATAAACGAGTGATTCAATATGAAATATACATTATTAATCTCGATTTAAGGATAATGTTGATGACATTTACGGGTATAATTTGACCGTCATCAGGGGGGAGGCGACAAACCAACCCCACGGCCTCTACTATAGATACAAGTAAGTGAGAGAAGGGTGACGCCACGCGGCGCTTTGATTTCGCCCCCCACGGATGGTGTTCACTCCTATCAACATTCATGGCTTGGTCTCCGAAAGGATAGGATTTACGGTACTCGTCGGGTCACCGACCTATCCTACGACGGCACACTCGGGCGTGCATCTAAGAGATCCGATATAGTAGGTCACACTCATCATGGGTATTCTTGATAATATCTAGGCTAAAAGGAAGGTAGTCAATGAATAAAGGGATGTTCGATTCTCGTATGATGTTCGATTCTCACAAGTTATTCATTGATGAGATTGTCTCGATTTAACCGTCATCTCTTTGACCTACCTACGGCGGCACTCGAGATGCGAGGTTAAAACCTTGGAATGGTAGAGTAGACTTATTTTTAGTTTACAATTCCTAAAATAAAATAATATAGTAGTGTTAAATTTGAACTAATATATGTCATTTTATTTACAAACATTATATCCCTTACTAAATTGCTTAAAATTTATAATTGACTAGTATTGACTTCGTTAAAAGTGAAAGTAACTAGGACGTTGAACTAGTTAATCGATAATGCAATTAATTTTCGGAAGAGATATTTTTCTCTTAAGCCTTTTAAAAACGTGAGTGACATACGATATGTCACTAGTGTCATTCGTGTCAAACGGAAGACAAACTTAGTTTGATCAAAGGTGATTTTGGACTTTGAAATTCTTCTAGTGAATTTTGAGTGTGTAGTGATTACACGAGTAATTTTCTAATTGAAAAATTGGAAAATCATGAAGTACCGCTAGTTGGACGATATTTGGAATCGATGAACTAGTGGGTGGGAGCTTTATTTTTTGTCGTTTTTCTAGAACATTAGAAAAGTGTAACTGACTACACACGTAACCGTTCTAATTGAAAAACCGGAAAGTCATGAAATGTCTCTAGTTGGACGATATTTGGAATCGATGAACTAGTGGGAGTTCTATGATTTGTTGTTTTTCTGGAAATATTGGAACTATGAGATTTTTTCTAAATCGAAAAAATCGGAAAATCATAAAAATAAAGCATTGCTCGTTAGACGGTATTTGGAACCGATAAACTAGTGGGAGCTTTAATATGATTTGTTGTTTTTTCTGGTATATTAGACAATCCGAGAAGTCCTGACGAGTAACACTCGAAAGAAACATCCCACGGTTCAAGAGTAGTGTCTACTTAAACGAACCGCTGGTTCAAGACTGTTTCCATTCACGGAAAGTCAAGAATGGGAGAATATGTCTAAAAGTGTTAGTCATGTAAACTGAGAAAACTTTAAGGCTTAACCGAAAATTAATTAACTAAAAATCATAGGATAAGGACAGTGATTTTGGATCGCCAACCTATGAATCCTTGGCGATTTTCTCGAGCTAAGTTCTTTGGCAGAACAAGGTAGCAGTGCATTTAACGATTAAAAGAGTAAACAACGGGCAGTTAATTTTAGCTAGAATAGTGGGAGTGATATAAGGAAATTAATCTCGGATTCAATCCTTGGATATCGCGGAAAAATTATTTTCTGTTTAAGATTCGTTGGAACGAATGGATTTACCTTATATTCGGTAATTTGTTTGTCGTATAGAAAGTGAATATACCAATTGTAGTACGAATCCAAGACTCGGACTTTTGTTTGATAAAGTCAAAACCACTTAGAACCGCTGAAATATGTATATAAAACACATCTTAAGAACTATTAAAAGCAATTGGTTTCTATATTTAGATAAACGCTTCTTCATATTCCATAGTTAGTGCATAGTCCCTAAAAGACAAGACTTGAAGACTGGCTCAGGGTGATTCCTTTCTCCCAGTCTGGTTATATTGTCTCAAAGGTTCAATGACTAAGTTTCCTTTCAATCGGGAAAGGATAATGGTTATAAAGAAGTAACATAGCTTGTTTATGACGACCTTCGGGGTCTGATGAAAGATACGAGCTAGTAGAAGCTTCCGAGTAGTGACTTCTTGTCTGATAACTATTCAAACACTCCGGAAAGTTTATCCAAAATATTTTGAGGTTTCTCTGTTTTCAACAGAGATAGAGTATTCTATACTCGGAATAGGCCATTCATAGTCCTCGAGACTGATTCTTAGCCTGCCTCATTGTGACATGTTCTCACTAAGTGAGAAACCGTTAAATTGCCTTACATAGTTTTAGATAATACACTGCTTAACTCAATAAAGATATTGGAAGCGAAATAACGGTTTACATTGAAATGTAAGACCGAGAAGTCTACATAGAATATGCTTTGGAATTTACGGATAAGGTGTGGATTCGGTTCACCCCACTTCCATAAATATAAGCATTTAGCACACGGTGCTTGAAGGTAGGTCTCGAAATTTCGCGAACACGCTCGGTCGCGACCAATCGTTTCATATCTTGTAGCATTGAGAAAAAGGTTTGTTATAAGATTTTGAAATCGGGAAGGACAATTATATCGTTGCATCCTTCCCGATAGAGTCCATGAACAAAGAAAACCTTAAACCTTGAAGTACATTTACTAAAGGTAGTTACTAATCGATTAAAATCGACCACGCCCAACATCGGTTGTTGGTGATAACACTAAATACTACTAAACTAGATCGAAATTTCGATCCACCCGAATGTAGTGGGAGTATGGTTTATCCATTACCCATTACGGGTTCTGCAGACTTTGTAGTCTCAGGCTCGATTGATGACCTATGGCTCTTTTGTGAGCAGTATAGATTCTCGATAATAGAGGTTGGTTTAATAGCCATAACCCTGAATGGAGTTTGGTACTCATTCCTGCTCATACTCTTGTAGAACCACCTGAGCGCCTTAGGCCCAAAGGGGAGTAATTGGATCTACACGGAAAAGAGTAGAATGAATAGGAAAGTTTATCTTCAGAGCAAAGATTGAGTGGTCTAGGGGTAATTCCCAAGAAGTAGAGAGTTAATCGACCTTGAACTCTCTTACCACTTAGTATTGCATGATTTCGCTCATAAGCGTAAAAATAGGGGTGATTCCATGAGACTTTCTTGCCAAACAAACGGAGTCTGATTCATTCGGAACAAAAGGGTATTGCCTTATGAACTTATGACAGATGATCGCAAGGCTTATGTCCTTTGTGGATAAAAAGCAAACCTCTCGGTCACTAGAAGTCATATATTTCTACAATATGTGTAGTTGACTGTAATATTGATAAGTCTCGTTTCTAGATCGGATATCAATTTAGTACAAGAGTGAATATATAAATATATATTAGTGTTTGTGAAGGATAACACTACACCAGCTTGGAATCAACATGGGTGTGTTATCATCAAGTCGACCGACAATGCCACAATTCTCTCGCAAGTAGATTTGGACAACATTCTCAAGAGCTTGACTCGGTCGAATTCATTAGAATCACCAATGTTTCCCATCCATCTTATTGGTTAAGATGATGCATCTGCAGATGCAACATTCAACGAGGAATTTCTACCCTATACATCGTGAATGACTCTCTAAATCTTTGGATCAAGAGAAATGGGATAGATTCTCTTTATAGTAAGAGATGGTCAGTTATTGAACGTCAACTTTGATCGAATCTTAGATTCGGCTGTTAACAAAGCAAGTTTAGTATGTCCTTTAGTATCTTGAGAGAACGAGGAATAATATGCGGACATATTCATGTGTGAACTTGGATATGTGTGATACACCGATTTTGACTTTAAGTCGATTGAGGATGATCGTTAAGTCGATCTCGGCTCGATGTTTACTCGCACCACATGATTAGATGGACCGTAACGCTTTCGATTCTACGGATCGCCTCAAGCCGATTAACCCGACTAATCATTAAGACCCATGACATTTAGATGTAGGTACTTCCCAAGTCACCGACCTATCCTACGACGGCATACTCGGAGTGTACTTTGGAATCAAAATGGTTATGATATGCTTAATGGGTACTAGAATACGGATGGGTCTCCATTGCTTTAGAGCAAGTGGGAGATGTGGTTTGTTGTATTTTAAATAATAGGGTGTGCTCTAAAACAATTAATCACATGCTTTCGTGCAAGTGGGAGATTGTAAGGTGTTATGCCCGAAAGACAATTTTTGTAATTGTTTTATTTAATAAATGAATTGACATTATTATTCATATTTATTATTCTCATATTCACCGATGTGACAATAGTATTTACACTACGTAAAACCCTAAAGTATATAGTTTATGTAATCACTTAACTCAAGTAAATATGGGATATACACATGAGGATTGAGTTAGTGAAGATGTACTTAAAATACAATTAGCCCGTAGTGAAGTTAATCGAGAGTATCGGGTCTCTCCTTTAACGTGCTATTAATGCGCCCAACACAATAGGTGTGATTGTCTTATCCGGACTTTCGGTTAAGAGAACCTAATGGGGCATTTATATATGATAGATATATCATATAGAAATTTATCGACCGATTTGATTAGAGTTCACGATATAATTCCGTGTCGAGAATTCTTATCGAATCAATGGATGATCATATTTATGGATATATCTTAATCTCGAGGTGATCACAATAACCGCTTGAATCGGTATGAAGTTTGACTTGACGGTTAAGGATTACACTGAGTCTGTGGTCTGAATTACCCCATCTTGGCATTGTACTGGATTGAGTGAGTAGTCTGTGTTATCACAGATACGGAATCCATTCCTTCCATTTATGGAAGTAGATAGACAGCCTCCTTTGTTTGTTAATCCTAGAAACCGATCGATCCATGGAGTTCATATTACACTGATTAGCTACCAGTGAGTTGTATGAATTAATTGATCACTAGGGGGTTAATGGTAAATAAGGATAAGAGGTTCTAGAAAGGGTTATCGGTAACTTCCCGATTTAGAATGAACAGTCTATGGAGGATTAATCCATATGTAATGATTATATCAATGGACGCTTATTATTATTCTCGTGAGGAGATAAATATAATCTTATAATCGGAGGAGTGCAGTCACGGGATTATGGTGGCATATTCTCGTGATTGATTTATCGAATATAATTATTCTCGTCAGAAGATAATTATTTATTTGATTTATCGGAGCCACGATTATTAGTCCTTGGTCCCCGACGTGCCTCCTAATATAGCATAGCTATTCTCGGACGTCGAATCCTAATAATATTAATTTAGTTCTTGTTGGACTTTATTAAAACGATATGTGAATTAATTGTTTAGTGGACTATTAAATTAGTTGGGCTAAATAATTAAATATGTGAAAAGACATTTTCCATAATCTTGGCCCAATTATTGTGTTATGGAAAATTAATATTGACTAGGTCAATGTATGTAAATTTCGCCCCATGCTATTTTTTATGGAACAAGAAATTGTTTTCTTGTGTATTAATAAGACATGTGCATAAAATATTTATTGGATAAATATTTATGGAAAGAAATGAAGATAAATATTATTCTAGATTTGTTCTAGAATATTATGGAATTATCTTTTATTTAATGGGATTATTATAATTGATTTTGTATTAATTATTAAATCCTTGGAGGCTAAGTTTTACTCTCCTATATAAAGAGAGTTCTTCCAAGCCTTAATTCACACAATATTTTCGAGTTCCACCTCTTAGAGAGGAGGAAGAAATTTCGCCAAGAGGGTTGGGGAAAAATCTTGAGATTTTTCCGGTAGCATATCGGAATGATTCGAGACGAGGATTTCCTTCCACCGGGAGTTGCTTGGATCACACGTGCACGGAAGATCATGGTGCTCTTCACACCTTCGCTCGTTCTTTCTATTGCGGTTCTCCAACTTGGATTTTGAGATCCAAGAGGTATGTTCTACAACCCCTTGTAGATGTAGATCTGGTTATTTTATTACGTGTATTTTATAGATCTAGATCCTTAAATCGCTCACACATGGATGATATTACTAACAAATGAGACAAGTGTATAGAGAGCTCAAGCCAAGGTCAGCAATCGCTGTTGGTAGATTCCAATCAAGAAAACACTCATGGAATCGCCCACCCTACCTGGAAAGACTCAAGGAAGGGAAGCAAGCAAGGCAAGCCGAAACTACAAAGGAATCGCAAAGAAAATGAACAACTTCCCAACCTCAAGCCGGTCGAAAACTGTCTCAAAGAGAAGTCGAACACAGAGGAATCAAGCGAAAGACGACTCAAAGATAAGAAAGATCAGTTGTAAGATGTTTTTACCCAAAGAACCTCAAGTATGACAAAGACTAACCGAGGAGAACAACAACAACAACCGACAACCAAGATACAAGCAAAAACACTCTTCACGATAATACTTCTCAATTACAACATCAATCAGCTTCAACAATCACCCCGCTTTTGAAGTCGATAAAATTGTCGACTAATGAAGATGAAGCTAAAACCGAGAGGATTCTCGTGATGCTAGTCTACAGATCAAGAGAAGTTACTCTTGAGAAATTGGAAATCGGAGATTTATATTCTCTATTTCCTATATCGAGTTTCTTGAAAATTGTTTCAAGAGGTTTCATCAACTAGCTCAAAGAAGAGAATCACCACATCATCTGCTTCCAAAGAAAGTTCAAAGAAAAAGGATGATGATGAAGATGATCATACAAGAAAAGAAGCTAATGTGACTACGCTTTGCATTCGTAAATTCAACTCAACCTCTAGCTACGCAAATCGTAAGTCAAGAAGAAGAGTTGCCGCTTGGAAATCGACAATCGACACTCAAAGAAGCAATTGATGGAACTGATAATCGACAATCGATGATTATTGAAGACATCACTCACCCCAAGGATCAACTCAAACGACATATGATCCTTCCGACATCCTAACAAAGGATGAGTTGGCCAAAGTTCATGAAAACTTGAAGATTGTGCTCATCACAAGGTTGCACAAAATGGCCTTTTATCAAATATTCTCGATATCTCGACATGTAATCGAGAACAGATGTCTCGGGCCATGCAAGACTGAGATGATCCACAAATCCAGCCTTCAAGTTCTCGCTTGTAAATTTCATAAAACAGTAAAACTATAAGACTCAACCGCAGAAGATCGGGAAACTCATGCTCGCCTTATTGGCACATGAATTAGCATATCTACGGGTTAGAAACTCACTTTAAGGAAGTAATTACTTCTCATCAACGATATCACCGACCAACAAGCAACCCATGCCTTGGTAGATTAGCTATATGATGCCAAAAAGGGAAGTCAAGAAGAAAAGTCAAGTTACTTAATGAGATGAAGCGACTTGAAGAAGAATTGCAAAGATACAAATCGATCCTAAGTTCTTAAGGAAAGAGCTAACAGATGAGCAAATTTCATTGTGAAATACAAATCCAACTCCGACAAAAGAGAGCTACTCTTACAAAGGATCTGTGATTGGAAGTATATCAATGATCACAACCCTATTAAAGCCAAGTACAAGGACAGACAATTGAAGAATCCTTGAACTACTTTTTATCCGATGTATTCTCAAAACAGTAATGACACAATATAAGAAGAATCAGAGGATTGATGACAAACTGAAGATTAAAGACAAGACTGAACAAATGAAAGCTGATGTAGTCAAATTTGAAAAATACTACTTGAAAGAATCAAACTTACCGAAGCTACTTCTATGGAGAAGATGGAAAGAAGGAAGTCAAGTTGACTACAACAAGACATTTTCAAAGGAAGACACCAAGCTAGAAAATGAATATCGTCTGTATGACAAGGAGAAGATGTTTATTTCAGTTAAGAAAAGGCTTAGTCATTAATCACAGTTGTTTGGACTAAATGTTACTTTTCCAGTTTTTGTTCATTCTAATGAAATCCAGTTTTCCAGTTTTACATTGTTTTACATTGTTTTGATCTTTAAGCTTTTCTTTTAGGGAGAGTTTTGGCATCATCAAAAAGGGGGAAATTGTTGGAAATAAAATTTATGTTTTGATGATAATTCATCGTAATTATTCTAAGTATTACCTTAACCTCATTGATGAAGTGCTAAAGCTAGCTGTTATAGTGAAAAGCTAAAAGATGTCTAGAACTGAATGTTTAGGCTTTACTAGAGTCTGATATTTGTATAGGTTACATCAGACAAGCACTGTAATAGTTAGAGTGTCGTAAAACTGAAAACTGGAAGTCATTTAGAAAACTGGAAATCATCAAGATAAACAAACTGACTCAGACTACACCTATATGAAAATGAAGAAGATTAGTTCGCTGAGGACACAGACTCAGTTGGCTTATCTAGAAGATTGAAGAACCGAGGTCACGCACTCGCTTATAGAAGATTGAAGAACCGAGGCTCAAACTCAGCATGAAGACTACGCCGAGATCAGAAAGTTAGATTTCATGCAAGATTGTGGTGACTGAATCGACTTTATGGATCTTGTAGATGAAGACCTAAGAATCATAAGGACAATGAATTCTTAGAAGATAATGAGTCATGGTGTACTGATTAAGTCAATTATAATCGATGAAAAACTAGAGTACCGATATTTAAAGAAGAGTAAAATCTCGCTATTAATGCTCCAAGTCACCAAGAAATCGACAAGTGATATTCTCGTGATAAAACCGATAAGGAAACTCAGTTTTATATGTCAGTCATCCAACAAACTGATAGTACATTCGAACGTTATAAAGGAAGCAATTTTATTGGATGAAATACTGACACAACAGAACGGTCAGAAAATATATCCGTTACAAAATAGACGTTGATACAATTTGAATTCAAGCCAAATGAATGTTTGACCTCACACTATAAATAGAGAACCTTGCACCAAGGATCAAGAGACAGAGATTTAAAAAGAATTAACGTGTGCATTAATCATTCGAATTGCTATCATCTCAAGCTTATAACAAGATCATATCAAGAATTTCTTCAAGTGTTCAAGCTACAAAGAATTTATCAAGGATCGACACTTTGAAGAACTACAAACAAGAATCAATTCATTGATTCTCAATCCAACATTGATTCTATATCAAAGGTTTAGATCGTGAAGCAAACCAGAAGGTTTTGTCAAGGATAAGCTTATTACAGCAAATGGGCGATCAGGCTTATTGTGGTAGTCGGTTAGAGGCAATTCAACCTCTAAGGATCGTTGTTCAAGCAATTGAAGAACAACAATTCTACCTGCTCTACAACCTGCTTAGATAGTGAAGCTAGTGGATTAGCCAAGGACTATTGTTTAGACTTTTTGTAACAGCCACCTCAAGAAGTTCTAGTGGAATTTTCTCCACACCACAGGGGAAGAGAGGACGTATGTGTGATTACACCACCCGAACCTCTATAATATTTGCCTTATTTACTTTACGCGCTTATTTATTTACTCAAAGATCTACTTACAACATTTTGATAATTGATTGTTATACACTTCACAGCTTCACAAACCGACATTCATCGTAATTCGCCTTTACTACACTCGCTTTTCATAAAAGAATAACAAGATCAAGAAAAAGGCTAGAATAATATCCGCGCCGTTGACTCGCTTTTGATTAAGTCGCTTGACTTAAACTCACTTAGTCACCTTAACTCCACACAAGTTTTAACTCAACCATAATTTGTTTAAAATACATTTTAAGAAAAGTTTTTGGTGACAAGTTTATTCACCCCTCTAAACTTGTGTTAGTCTTTCCAATGGACCAATCAGAAATCTATTTAAATGATTAATTAGGAGAAAACTTTTGGGTTACCGTAATATTATGTCTAATAAATTATTTTCTATGATTTGTTATGCTATTACATTTTTTTTATTAAATTTTTTTTTTAAAAAAGGTTTCTATCTATGGTTAACGTGATTATTTTTTCTTTGAAAATGTTTCTATGGTTACGTGATTATCTTTTCTAATCAATAGATTGTGTTTGAAAAATAAGATTTGTATGCAAAAAAAAAAAAAAAAAAAAAAAAAAAAAAAAAAAAAAAAGATTTTCTAAGATTTCTTTATGCTATTACATTAATCCTTTTTTTTTATTTGATTGAATGGGAAAAAAAATCTAACGTGCATTTTTGGGATTTTTGAGTTAACAAATTTTTATTTTTAATAATTAATTATTAAATTTATTTAAATTATTAATGAGGGAGAAACATTTTTTTTGAGAGAAACACATTTTGGAGTAAACAAACTCACATTTTTATTATTAATAATTAATTAATTATTATAGTAGAGATAGAGATTTACTTTCAGCAATCATGTATACAATGTTCCTTGAAAAACTGATAGGATCGAAGTATACTAAATCACAAAAGTAACACAAGGGTTACACTCATCTTCAAAAGTTTAATGTATGTGTTGATTTAGGGTTTAGAATTCAAGGTTTATATATGTTTATCAATATTGTATATGCGAGTTTAGTATCAATAATTCATAGGGGTTGATTGTTCATTGATGAATCAAATGAGTAATGAACAATTATTTTAACTTTTATTTGTCCTTAATTAACTACGAGGTTTGGTTGTATGTGTCAAGTTTGTTGTTATGAATGAAGGTTGAAGGTATGCTTGGTCTTGAAATATTTGGTACGGGCAAAGGTTAATTCAATATAAATCATTTGTCAAATTGTTTTTTGCCTTTACTCACGTAATAGTATTGATGTGTCACATAAATTATCTTTTTTTTTTATTAGTTTTATTTTATTTTTTTTGAACTTGGTTTTCTTAGTTGATTGTTTACATTTTGATAATTTTATTTGTTCATAAAACCATGGGAAAAAAACTAAACCAGTCCCAAACAAACTCAACTAAACAAATGGTTTTACCATAGGGATGAACGAAAATTCTAAAGACCAAACTAATCTGTTAAACCAAATCGAATCAACCAAATCATGTGATACAATTTGGTTTCAATTTGAAAATTTTAAAACAGTTTCAAACATGTAATCTACTTCTATTCACAATATTTTTTTGACAAACTTCTATTCACAATATAAATTATTAGCCTACTTAATTTGCTCCAACTCAAACCATTTATATTTCGTATCTATATCTATATATATTAAACATGAAGATTTAAACCGATTACCCACGATTTACGCCCAAACCCGGGAATTAAACCCGTCTAAAACAAGTTTATTATTTATTTTATTCGTAGAGAAGAATAGGTTTATTATAGTTTCGGTTTTCAAAAGGATTCTGATTCCCATCGTAAAAAAAAAGATTCATATCTAGGAAATCATGGAAGACAGGTTCATGAAACCAATCAATTTCAAAGTCCTGCTGCTTTGCAGTTCAGGTCAATTGAAATCACCCTGAATCTCCTCCCCGTGATTTGCTAAACTATTTAACCACCCGCCCCTAATTGCAAAGCTCTGATTTTTATATAAAATCCTCATAGAGAGGACTCTTGACTTAAAAAAATAGGGCGACAAAATGGAGTTTGCGGTGGGTGCGGCAAAGATGCAATCATATTTCATTCATGAATTTTTTTCGAGCATTATTGTGAGAATATATATGTAAAATATGTAAAATGGTATATGTGTCTGTTTGAATTTTTGTAGTAAGTTGGATGGAGAAGGCTAGGATGATGAGTGTGAGATGAAAAAGAATTGATAAGTTGGAGAGATTGGAGAAAGAGATTTTATTGTATTGATTGCTTGATTGCTTGGTTGCTTAAGTACATGGTGGTGGTGCTATTTATAGCCCCCATTGATAGTTCAAGTGTCTAATGGAGTTTTCTAGTTCTTTCTTAATTTTGAGTAATCACTACTACAACCTACATGCTTCTAGCAAATTTCCATTCTAGTGTAGCAATATTTATCTAAGCTTCACACTAGGAATGTATTTCTACAATCTAGATATTTCTTTTCTTTTTTCTAGAAATGTGTAGCACAATTTAACACTCCTCCTTGGTACACATTTCAAGGACACCAATCTTTTCTCGTAATAGCTCGAACTTGTCTCTTGGTAGTGCTTTTGTGAATATGTCGGCTAACTGTTTCTTCACTCCTGCAATGCATGACTTCTATTTCTTTATTGGCCACAAATTTTCTCCGAAGTGGTACTTGATTCTTATGTGCTTAGTCTTGTTGTGAAATCATCGCGTTTTTGCCATTGAAATTGCCGAATTGCTTGTCACACAAGAGATCAATGTTGCTTCATCTTGAGGCTCCCTATGTCCTCAAGTATCCGCTTGAGCCATATAGCTTGGCATGTTGTCAATGCTACTGCTACATATTCTGCTTCTGCTGTTGATAGTGCTATTGTGTCTTGCTTTTTTGTTGCCCAAGAGAATATTCCTGAGCCCAAGGTGAATGCATAGCCATATGTGCTTTTATCATCTGATGATCATGCCCAATCGCTATCAGTGTACCCAATCAATTTTGAGTCAGGACTCGATCCATACTAGATGCCGTAATCTTTTGTACCTTGCGATATCTTAGCACTCTTTAGCCGCTCCAAGTGAACTTGACTTGGACATTGCATGAACCTTGAGAGATAACTTGTTGCAAACATAATGTCAGTCTTGTGGTTGTTAGATAGAGTAAACTTCCAATAAGACGCCGATAGACAAGACAATCCGCCTCTGGCGTGCCATTTTCGCTTCTTGAGTGCTTTGTTGTCAAGTGAAGTTGCAACACTCTTGCACCCTTTCATCTTGAATCTTTCAAGAAGACTATCTCAGATATTTCTTTTGGGAAATGAAAATCCCATTTTGTTTTTGGTTTACCTCGATTCCAAGGAAGTAGTGCATTAATCCCAAGTCCGTCATATCGAACGCCTTCATCATGTCTTGTCTAAAACTTTGATCATGTCCTCATTGTTTCCCGTAAAGATGAGATCATCAACGATAAGGAAACAATAAGTCCGCTATTTGTATCTCGTGTCTTAATGTAAAGTGTAGGCTCGCATTTGCTCCTCCCGAAACCTTGCGTGATGAAGTAGTTATCAATTCGATATACCAAGCCTCATGGGGCTTGCTTGAGCCCGTATAAAGCTTTCTTTAACTTTAGTACTTTGTCTTCTTCTCCTTTCACGATAAATCCTTGAGGTCGCTCCACGTAAATTTCTTCCTCAAGGTATCCATTGAGAAATGCCGATTTAACATCCAGCTTGATGGATTTTCCATCCTTTTGTGCAGAGAGGGCAATTAATGCACGATCGTATCCAATCGTGCAACAGAGCAAATGTCTCGCTGTAATCCACTCCAAATCGTTGAGAGTAGCCTTTGGCTACAAGCCTTGCTTTGTGTTTTTGGATTGAGCCATCGTGATTAAGCTTTGTTTTTATAGACCCACTTAACACCGATGACCTCTTTGTCCGGAGATGGACTTACAAGCTCCCACGCTTTCATTCTTGTTTATCATCTTAATTTCTTCTTCCATTGCTTTTCTCCAAACTTCTTCTTTGGAAGCTTCTTCATAACTTCCTGGTTCTATCAAGGTGAGATTGCATCTCTCATATATCTCACTCCACTATTTTGTCTTCCTTGGTTGTGTCTCTGGAGAAGAACCTTCATCTTGTGATGTTTCTTCAATGATAGCACGAGCTGGTAATTCTGTTTGACGGTTGTCTTCTTCGTTGGTTCGTAGAAGTGGTGCCATATTAATAGTTTTCCTTTCAACTTCCTCTGTTTCCCAATTGAAGCTTGCTTCCTCGTCAAATTCAACGTCTCAACTGACAATAAGCTTTCTTGTTCTTATGCTATAGACACGGTAACCTTTTGATTGTGTACTATAGCCTAAGAAAATACCTTTCTCTGCCTTTTCATCCAGCTTTGCTCATTTTCTTTTTGGAATGTGAACATAATGATGGAGTCAAGACTCTAAGATGCTTTGCCGATGGCTTTCGCCCACCTGTGCTTCAAATGGTGTTTTGTCCTCGAACGGCTTTGGTTGGACATCTATTTAGCAAGTAGATCGCAGATAAACCGCCCCGCCAAAATGTTTTCGGAAGACCTTTCTCCATTAGCATAGCTCTTGCTGCCTCCATAATCTGTTCTATTTTTACGCTCGACACACCATTTTGTTCTCGAGCGTATCCAATCACAATTGATGCTCCACGCCTTCATCTTCACGTAACTTGTTGAATTCTTTAGATGTGTATTCTTTGCCTCGATCACTTCTTATGGTCTTCATGTAGTGACCACTTTGTTTCTCAACATAGGCCTTATATTTCTTAAATATTTCATATACTTACGATCTTTCACGCATAAAATAAACCCATGTCATTCTCGTAAAATCATCAATGAAGAGAATGAAGTACCTATTTTGTTCATGTGAAGGAGTGCGATTGGGCCACAAACATCCGTGGTGCACCAATTCTAATGGCTCTTTCGCTTCCAAGTTTTTCCGATAGAAATGGTTGTCGGTGTTGTTTCCCGAGCATGCATCCTTCGCAAACACGATCAGTGCCTTTATAGTCGGGAGATCTTTCATCATGTTCTTCCTCGATGTAGTATTTTTAATCCATTGAAATTGAAGTGACCAAGCCTTACGTGTTATAACCACGAGTCGCCAACTTGTGCCTTCGCTATGCGACATCTCTTGAATAACTCCATTGGATCGTAAAACATCATTTTTCCTTCATTTTTATTTTTGCAATTTGAAGGATTTATCTTTCTTATCATATATTGTACAAGAATCTCCTTCAAAATGCAACGAGTATCCTTTCTCCATCATTTGCCCGACACTCAATAGATTTTGATCTATACTGGAACCAAGAGCACCTCATTTATGTATCTCTTGCCCTTCTTTGTGTTAATGACAATAGTGCCTTTTTCCAAGAGCTCTCATAAAGTCGACGCTTCCTATCTTAATATTTGTCTTGAATTTTTCAAGACGGCAAAATATGGATTCATCTTTTGTCATGTGATTGTCAGAATTCACCGCCAAGATACCATGTATCTTTCTTTTCTCTCTGTTACTACTTGACAGCATAAGATATTGTCTTCGACGCCCTTTTCTTCGTAAAAGTTAGCTTGATGATTCATTTTAGATCGACATACCTTCTCGACGTGACCAAATTTCTTGCAATTTTTGCATTGTGGTTTTCCTTTAAACCAACAAATTTTTCTCCAAATGGCTTTTCCTCTTGCATATACCGCAATGAGAAAATGTTTTGTTTGGAAGCTCAGATTTTTAGAACCTTCATTTGATCTCCGATCATTTTGTTTTGATTTTTGTGACGGCGTTTTGAACTTAGATTGAAAAGCATTTTCAATTGTGCCTTCGTGACGCCTTTCCAATCTATGTTCATGAGCTTCTAAAGACCCCATCAATTCAAGGCATAATTTTTCCAAATCTTTTGATTGCTCAATAGTCAGAATGATTGGATCATATTTTTCTCAGACATGTAATTAATATTTTTCCACAATTTTCTTCTCTCGGGACGCCTTCTCCATTCACCCGCAATTGATTTGCTAATGAATCTACTCTTGTGTAGTAGTCTTTAGCATTCTCTCGACTCTTTCATTTTTAAATTCTCAAATTTCTCCTCAATGAATGGAGTTTTGAGACTCAGCACTTTCATTGCCTTGAAACTCCTCCCAAACTTTTCCATCGCTTTTTAGCCGCCTTGGCACTCATGATTCTTGAAACAATTCTTCAATCAAGCTTAACCGAATGGCTAATTGTTAAGGGTGATTTTGTACATTTTATAAGGATATATTTTATGTCAATTTTCCCCCATATGTGGATGTTTCTCATAGAAATCGAGCTTTATATTGAAATATTGAGCAAATGAGTTTTAGAGGTATTAAAGTGCAAAATCGAGCTAATTATGTGATTTTATTGGATAAATATCTTTAGATGTAAGATGTTACATTTTGCATGTTTTTATCGTGATGTGTACGCTTGCATGAGGTGAAAGGAGCTTAAAAGATGTTCAAGTGATGATTTGCAAGGAAGGAAAGAGATAGAGATGAAGTTGGAATGAAGATCAAGATGAATTTGAAGAAAAGGGACCGAACTAGCGTCCGTGAGTGGATCAAGGCGTCAAATAAGTGGATCAAGCGCCCAGAGGAGTTTTTGATTCGTGAGAGTTTGGACGCCATAGTGAACGAAAGGCCCAGAGGCACCAGATCAAGGCCCCGTAAAGTCGACGGGCGCCCTGCCGACATAGCAAAGAGCCGCTTTACTTTTCTATAAATACCAAAGCGATTTCAACCCTAAGACACACATTATCGAGACCTACCGATACACAATCATTGTGAGAAAACTCCTAGCGGCCCCACCCCTCTTGGGGAGGCCAGGGGTTGCGGGATTAGTTAGGTTTTTGTTTTCGCTTTTCTATTCTTGTTCGATTCATGGTGTTGTCTTGAAGTCGTGAACTTGAGCAACCAAGGGAAACTTTTCCAAAGAAGCTGCTTTATTTCTTCCTTTGGATATTTTGTGAGTTTAATTTAAAGTTTGTTTCTTTCCTTTGATTATTTGTTATGCAATCGATATCGGAAGATGTATTGCTATTTGATGTTTACCGTATGATGGAAATAGGTGTAAACCTTAGATCACCATAGAAATATTAGACTTTTAACCTTGACATAACGGAAGTTGATAGGTTAGATTTCTAGGTTGTTAGATCTAATAAATCTTGCACCTTGTTTTGAGAGCGTTAATCTCTATAGATCGGAAGATGATGAGATTGATAGACGGATTACTTACGGAAGTAGGAATTCATACCTTTGATTAGGTGAACCACAACTTTGATTGAATCATCATAAGATAATCTAGTGGAAGAATTAAGGGTTGCGGGGTGGTGGATCATGTTTGTTCTATGTTGATTCGCCACCATTATCATGATAGTTAGTTTTATTGTTTTCTTAGTTGTAGTTTTATTTTATTTGCTTTTGTTCGCAATCTATATTTTCCTGGCTTTGACCGACAATCTCTCTCATTCAGCTTTATTTTCCGCTTTAGTTTAGGTTTAGAATAATTGTATCAACCTTAGAGAATTAATGAACCGTATATACCCCGATTCCTCGTGACCAACTCCGGTATTAATCGCTATGCTACGATCCCTACACTTGGGGAATACCGGATTTATAAATTTTATTACTTGTTTGTTTTGTTAGATAAAATCCGTGACACTAATAATGCTTGAGCATCTTTCTCGCTGATTCTCCTTGAGTTCTTTCTTTTGTGCGGTAGATAAATTTGAGATGTCATCGGGATGCTAAATCCCTTACTTACGATATCCCATAAATCTTGAGCACAAAATTAGGTTCTCATTTTAATGAACCAATAGTCAAAATTTTCACCTCAAAAATTGGAACCGAATGGATGAGCGGAGTGTAATCCGCCATGATGTTGATTTCACTTAGCCAGTTGTGTCGAAACCGAGCTCCGATACCACTTGTTAGAATTTTTGTAGTAAGTTGGATGGAGAAGGCTAGGATGATGAGTGTGAGATGAAAAAGAATTGATAAGTTGGAGAGATTGGAGAAAGAGATTTTATTGTATTGATTGCTTGATTGCTTGGTTGCTTAAGTACATGGTGGTGGTGCTATTTATAGCCCCATTGATAGTTCAAGCGCCTAATGGAGTTTTCTAGTTCTTTCTTAATTTTGAGTAATCACTACTACAACCTACATGCTTCTAGTAGCTTCCATTCTAGTGTAGCAATATTTATCTAAGCTTCTACACTAGAATGCATTTCTACAATCTAGATATTTCTTTCTTTTTTCTAGAAATGTGTAGCACAATTTAACAAAGGTCAAGTTACACTTTAGGTTTTGGTGATGTTGTACTATAAATATGTGGTCTATGTGAATAAAAGAAATCATCTTTTCCCAATTATTTTATCTTTAACATGGTATCGTAGCTAGTCCTAAATTAGGCTAAATCATTCGATCCTCGTGTAATTGATAAAGTGTTCATCGATTTTTTTCCTGTACATCGACGACGTGATCTTCGATTCTTCCGGAATTGTTGTCATGGTTTTCTCGCGTTGCTATTTGCTCGTTGTTTCTTTTCCTTTGCTGATCGGCTATTCTTGTTAATTACTTGTTACGCATTACCAAAAAAACATTATTTGTTGTTCTCTATTGCTGCGTTCAAGTTGCTGAGATTTCTATTATCCGCCCACAAATATATATCTCCAAGTTGCAGCAGCACTTTGAAAAAATAAATAAATAAATAAATAAATAAGCCGTAATTATTTTCTCTTTTTGTTGCATATATGGAAAGCTCTCGTCAAGGACGCATACATGGCATCGGGTGGTCGATTTTACCGCAAACGCCGAGTCACCGTCTCAATGGCGTGCGGCAGATTGGGGCCGGTGATCGCCCCTTGCACCGACTTTAACCGACAATCAATGGACACAATTGTGTCGGCGCTTAAAAATGCCCAAATTTCACTTCAAGCTTAAAAATTGGTCGGCATGTCTTATTTCAACAATTGGCTCTGATACTGGTGCTTCCAACCATATGTCCGTAAACATTTCGTTATTTCAAAATTTACGTAAAATTTCGCCCCTGGTTGGGTTGCCCAATGGGCACAAAGATTATCGCGACGCAACTGCACCGCTTGTTTTGACTCCGAATTAATTCGAAAATGTTCTTATGTCCCGGATCTTGTTTGCAATTTGTTATCGGTATCTCAATTACTCGACACCCGCCAATATATTGTTATTTTCACTAATAAGTTATGTATTATACAAGACCATACTTTGAGAAACCTGATTGGAGCGGGGTGCAAGTGTAATGGGGTTTACTATTTTTAGCCGGTTTGTTCTCCGTATATCAAGCTAATAAAGTTGCTACCGTTGATCCTCATTTGTTATGGCATAGACGCTTGGGTCATCCTTCTATGACCGTGGTATCTTCCTTATCCGGTATTCTCGGGCCTTAGCTCCAATGAAATGTGTGCCGTTGATTGTTCGGTATGTTTTATGAGTAAACACCTCGTGCTTCGCTTCCTTTAAGTTACAATAAAGCCGTGGATTTATTTGATTTGGTTCATTGTGATATTTGGGGACCTTATAAATTTCCCTCTAGTTGTGATGCTCGCTTTTTCCTTACTCTTGTTGATGATCGCTCTCGTACCCACGTGGGTATATTTACTAGTCGGCAAGCATGAAGTGCGCTACTTAATTAAAACATTTTATAAGATGGTGAAACGCCGCTTAATAAACGGATTAAGTGCTTTCGCAGTTGATAATGGACAAGAATTTTTAAGCTTACATCCCTTTTCGACTCAAAGGGTATCTTGCACCAAAGGTCTTGTGTTGATACTCGCTCAACAAAATGGTCGAAGTCGAACATAAACATAGGCACATTCTTAATGTCGCTTGTGCCCTTCGCTTTCAAGCAAAATTGCCTAAATATTTTTGGGGTGAATGTGTCCTTACTGCCGCTCATTTGATCAACCTCGACAACAATTGCCGGAAGAAATTGAATTGAATACCACACATGGTCACAAAGACATGGTCACAAAGACCGCACAAAGCAGAGCGAGCACATCAGTCAACAGACGATCCCAATTCCATCATTATGATAAATTTGTATCTAGTTTACATGCATAGACCAAAGCCTTAATAAATGTTATTATCAATACGAGCATTTTTTTAGATAATCATTCTATATGAATTGCTTGGAATGTCGTGGCACGAAGATAACCAGAGACCGCGTGCTCTATATAAGCACCTTCTTTGGGGATGAACTGCAACTGATTTACTTTTTTGGTTTTTTTCTTTTAGATTCTAACCTACCTTTTGGCTTTTGGTTTTCGAGATATACTTTGCGATGTTCAAATTGGTTCAGTCTCTAAATTTTGTTTATTGCTTTTTTTACTTGCATTCGTCGGTGCTTCGACTATGGGTTTTTATTCTTTTAGAATTTTTGGATGATCTTTTCTCACTTTTTTGACAGGGTTCTTTTCCTATTTTACGGCGGTTGACTGAATTTATTGGGGTTGCTCAATGGACTGATCATTTGTTATGACTTGAGACCGGCATTGAGTTATAATAAATGGAGGGTGGCTTTGGCAAAATTGCTATATATGTTTAGTGCTATGCTATTTAATATAAGAATATGAGTGTCTCATATTGGATTGAATGTCGGTATCTGCTATATAATATTTTCATGTGACTAAATTTGTAAATATATATATATATATATATATATATATATATATATATATATATATATATATATATATCTCTCCGTAATCTCTCCGCCTGAGCATCATACAACTAGATTTTAGACTAGTTTAAAATATGTTGTTGACCATCATTAATTTCATATCACAATAATTCGGCTTTTATATGTATTGGTGATCATTTCACCCATACATCTTCAATATGATCGTTTCTCTCCGCCACCATTTTTATCTTCAATATTTTAGTCCAAGAACAACCCAACAAAATCAATTCATAACTCACAAACCTTAAGTCCAATCATTTTCCGGCCTTCACAAAATCAATTCATAACTCACAAACCTTAAGTCCAATATTTTATATAACTCGCCATTTTTTAATATATGTATATATGTATGAAAGCTAGTTATTTTTCACCGCTCACTATGTTCATCTCTCCACTGATCTCACTCAAATATTATTGTATTATATATTTCATAGTTATTGAATACTATATGTGATTACTTCTCAAATATATATATATATATATATATATATATATATATATATATATATATATATATATATATATATATATATATGTGTGTGTGTGTGTGTTTCAGTTTAAAATTATTAATATGTAGATGTTATATCTTCATTGATTAACTGAAATAAGTAAAGGTGGTTTCTATCAAGATACGCCAATTTATTTCCTATGACTCCATTTATTGAATTTTTTTCACTTTTAGGCACCACATAAAAATAAGAAAAGTGAAATATTTATACTTTGGTCCCTACACTTATTAAAACTATAACACAACTAATTATATAAAAATTAAAACAAATTAAACCAATCTCCCCCCCCCCTCCCCTTATTCAAAACCTTTTCCTCCCCATTTCATTTCATCTCACGTTTTGAAGCCAAAAAAAAAAAAAAAAAAAAAAAATTGCTGGCTAGAAGAAGAAGAAGAAGAAGAAGAAGAAGAAGGAGATAATTAGAAGAGAAGAATTGATTTTTATTGCAATAAGGCATGTCACTTGTTGTTTCAATGCCATGGATAGTTGAATTCAGGTTAGGTAAGTGTTTCTATGGTGATTTATTAGGGGTTTTGTCACTTTCCGGCCATTTTCCGATTACGTAGTTGGGGAAGACGACCTGATGTGGAAACGTCAACAGTGGTGACGCCCGTAGTGTGGTAGTAACGTCGGCACTACTGTCGTCGAAACCAAAAAGTGAAAATAGGGTTTTTACAGTAGAACGTCAGTACAGATAGCGTTGCTTGTCATTTCCAACATCGGTGTGGCTAACGTTTGAACTCTAATAAATTAATACGATTTCTGATGGTAAAACGTCAGCCAGTGTGGCGATTCTAGAGCAGCACCAACAACACCTCCAGTGTCTTTGGTTAGAAACGTCACCTACGGTGTTGTTCATGGTAAACGCTAAGTACAAAGGCGCTGTTAAAGCATGATGAACGTCAATGGGGTTGACGTTTCTGCATAAAATGATAGCTGCAAAATTTTTAAGGCTGGTTTGTGTACGGCTTTTAATAACCCTTTAATTAGTCTTTTGATGAGTTTGTAATGTGCCTAAATAACACCAGATATGAGGTTTATAGCATGTAATGTGGTCTATCAAAATATAGTTAATTTGACATTATATGAGGTTTATGGCTTTATTTTGTTAGTTGATTACTGCATTTGAATGACAACAACTTTCTTGTCTCATGTATAGGTAATTATGACTAAGACGAGGTCTGGTAAGACTGTACACTTTGCAGATAGCGATGAAGGTACCGGCGGGATCAACGTGGCGCGAAGCACCCCAAGCTCATGTTAAGCCTAGTAATCGCTTTCAACATACAAACGTGCCATACACAAGAAGGAGTAAACAACAAAAGAATGTGCAAGCAGAGATAGGACAAGTGAATGAGCCAACTGAGGCTGATAAAGGAGAGACAGTTGAGACCACTTAGTCATGATATGTCTAAATAATATCACCACCTATGGTTCCCCGGAAAGCCTATCTAACCACCAGTGTTAGGTAAGGTTCGCAGCCATAGCATCCGCGACGCCATTCAAGTCAAGGTCGCCTCAGTCAGGTCCCCGCCAACAGCCTTTCAAACATGTAAGGTCACTAGTCATTCAGGGGGCCGACCTGCGACCTTGGACAACAGGTCCATAAGAGGCCGCACGAGCCTTAGAGGGAAGCAACAGAAAGGGAAATCTAAGACAGGACGAGTAGTAGCAAATTTGCAGTAGTAGCGATCTAAGCTACCACATAAGATGCCGCCAAGATATTTAGTCTACTTGACATTTAGATTTTTTGTCTACTTGATTGTAAGATATTTTATGCTTACCTGTCTTACTTAAGCCATAAGCTTCCCTCCTTCTATAAAGGAGGGCTTGTGTAACTGAGAGACAGATGCTATTTGATATAGAGAAATAAACTCACAAAATATAAACTCTCTCAAGCATTCATATACTCCACTCCTACCGCCGCACCACCGGCTCTAAACACTTCAAACACATTCAAATAAGCCGATATCCATTCAATATACACCGCAGACCACCGTGATAATATCCGCATTATCAATTCAGTTGAGACAGAGTTGGGAGTGAGGCCTTTACTTACAATGAGGCCACGGAGCCAGTTGAGACACAGTTGGGAGTGCAGCCTCCTTTAGTGACAGTTGATACAGATATATGTGTTAGTGTCGGGGCTATGACGGAGTCAGTAGAGACAGAGTTGGGAGTGCAGCCTCCTTCAATGACAATTGATACAGATATAGGTGTTATTGCCGGGGCTATGACGGAGCCAGTTGAGACAGAGTTGGGAGTGCAGGCTCCTTGAGTGACAGTTGAGACAAATACAAGTGTTAGTGCAGGGGGCTATGACAGAGCCAGTTAAGACAGAGTTGGGAGTGCAGGCTCTTTCAGTGACAGTTGAGACAAATAAAAGTGTTAGTGCCGGGGCTACGACAGAGCCAGTTGAGGCAGTGGGAGATTTGAGTGCCGGGATTACACCAGAGCCAGTTGTTAGTTCAGTGCTATTAGTAGGAGCCACTACAGGAGATGCATCCGGTACTCCACTGCCGGGGCAACCACATCCGGGGCCCCGACAGAGGCAGAAGTAGCCGCAGAAGAGTGTTTACAGTATGACAGTGACGATGGTGTGGTGGTAGACACCGTTATTCTTTTGGGGAAGGATTGGCCAGAGCATGTTGGTTACGCGTTGTTGACTAAGAAAAAGGTATCATATGTTTTAAGTTGTATAATTTTATAAGTTTTGTTTTATACGTATATTCTTTTCATAAATCTAACTTTATATTTGTACCGTGCTATTGAACAGACCGAGGTGTAATTCAACGCAGCGCATACATCTTCCTCCGCTTGTGGAAGATTGAGGATGAATGTGAACAATTCAAGCAAAGGTTGAGAGCTAATCCGCTGTACAACTTGTTACAGTCTTCTTACAACCAAGCCAATCGTGTGATCTTTAGTGATTTTGTCGAGAGGTGGCATCCAGAGACAAACACCTTCCACTTTCCATTCGGTGAGATGATGATCACATTAGACGATGTCCGATATATTACGGGCTTACCGGTTGCGTGAAAGGCCGCCAACTTTGATCCCGAGAAAATGTTCAAAACCCGCCACATTTTTTTTTGTAACTTGTTAAGGATTCATACAGATGTAGTGGCGTATGAGTTAGGACATATTGGTGGACTATAGGTGTCCAAAAGTCAAGGTTGAAGAACAACCTTGCGGGTAGATACGGGTTACGTAGTAATGAGGGTAGGGAACCAAAGAGCGCTGAGAGTAGGTCGATCATTACAGTGGATCATGCAGTGCGTGGATACTTGTTGTACATGCTTGCATGTACTTTGATTCAAGACCGCAGTGGAGATAAGATAGGCATAGCTTACCCGCATTTTCTAGAGGATCCGATAAGGTTGGTGAATGGGCCTGGGGTGTCGCTACATTGGCAAATATTTACCGCAACTATCGAAGGCTTCTAGGACCAATACTATTAGGGTTTCTGGATACATGACATTGATAAAGGTAACACTTGATATTTAGTTTTTTTATTTGTGTTTAGTGTTTATTTTTAAACACTTACACGATGTGATCGCTTTTGTAATATCTTTTTTACAGGCATGGGTGTATTTAACACTTTCCAACATTCCGACCTCCGATGAACAATAACTTCAATCCAAGGGAGATGGTACGGTCATTGAGGTGGAAACTTGTTGCTGGAATTAACGAGCATGTGGCATTGACATCGTTGAAGCATATGAGAGAGGACTTAGACTTGATGGAGGCACGAGATGTAAGTATGAACTTTCGCATTAACTAAGATAATGGCTCGTTCAGTTATATTTAAAGCATTTTCCATCTTGCAGGTTGTTTGGGATGCTTATAAGGATGTGAGAACAGTCCTTGATGATGACGTATGTTGGTTTTATGGTTGCATACGGACACTGGACATTGTAGAGGTGTATCACCCAAATCGTGTCTTCCGTAAGTTCGGACATGTCCAATCCATACCACAGTCACCGATTCCTTCAAAAGCATCAAATAGAAATGGGAAGGTGGATAAATACAACGTCACACACGAGTCGCGTGATGAAGACTTCATTCATTATGTGAATCATCTAGTGAATAAGGTTCAGAGAATGGGGAAATAGAGATTTTACTGGGAATGCACGGCTAATTACATGAACTGGTATCGAGGTGTTTCCATACGTCATTTGATTGGAGTGAGCAAAAAGAAGCAGCGAGATCCACGAGAGGTTTGACCATATCCATTTACGAATATACAGTCATTTGTTTTGTTTCTTTATTGTATGTCATAAACGATTTTTCTGTTTCACGTATAGGATGAGTCAAGCAAGGCTAAAGTCGTTGATGTTATACGAGACGCAGTTACGAAAGCTACAATAAAGAGAAAAAATGACATATTGAAAGCGATTGAGATGGCATTGGAGTTCATAACTACGGGTGTATGTAGTCAAGCCAAAGCCAAAGCCGAAGAATCAACTCAAGTACAAGATCAACGAACAAAGAAGCGTGCAAGGACCACGAAAAAGAGATAGTTGCATTGAATGAACATTGGGAGTTTGATACATGGTATGCACATTTTCCATTTGATACATTGTATGCACATTTGGTATTTATTCGTATGTGATTTGAATTGGATTTTTGATTCCCCGTTGAATTGGTATTTGTTCGTATGTGATTTGGATTTTTGGCTTTTGGTATTTGAATTGGAGTGAGTTGGTATTCTTGGCCTGCGTTTTTTGAAATGGCACTTGTTGGTTCTATTTCTGCAAACGCCACCTACATTGGCGTTCATGTGCCGCTAGGAACGATGGTGGTACTGGCGTTTTCAGTAATAGAGTCTTGGAATAAGGTATTGGCACTGTTATGGAAAACGACACCACTACTGGCATTGGTGACAAGATATCAACGCCAGTTATAGTGGCGTTTTGAGAAACAGAGCCTTGGAAAATGTTGTAGTCTCTGTTATGCAAAACACCTCCTCTAGTGGCGTTGGTTGTACACCAGCAACGTCCCTGACGCTGGCATTGTCATGAAACAGAGTGGGCATGGTTTTGTTGTTGAAATTTCTTGAAACATCATTCACCCCATCATTTCATATACCCTAGGAACGTCGCTGTGGTTGACGTTTTTGAGGTTTTTTTTGGTACAGAGAGTCACATAAAATCTGATGTTTTTGTTCTTAAAACGTCACCCTGAGGGACGTTGATTCCTCACTAGGAACGCTAGCCAAGGTGGCGTTCTGTGTCACAAAACCAACATTTTTCCCTCGGTTAACACACAATCAGACCACAAAATTACACCAAATATCACACAATTCAACAACAAAAATATCGAACTAGAATGTTAAACACACATTCACACCACAAAATTACACCAAAAACAACAAAAAGTTCAAAATACATCAACGAGTAGCTCAAAATACATCAAAGGAGCTCAAAATGTGATACATCAATGTAGCTCTAAATACGTTAAAGTAGCTCAAAATTCATCAACGAGTAGCTCAAAATACATCAAATCAACACAAAATAACAACATTACTAGCAACTTCACAAAATGGTCTTAATTCATCAACGTAGCTCAAAGTACATCACAAAAGCTCAAAAGTATGATCTAAACGTATTACAAAATAGATCATTGTGCATCCACAAAATGTGTAGCAATACATCATTGGAATTTACAAAACCACGTTCACCTTACTCGTTGGACAAATCAATATGATTCCTCATCCATGGATCCTTGACCACATCATGCCATAAACCGATCATATCCCGTAATTTCTCATACCATTCATTTGCTTCCAAAGATCCAAACTTCATGCCAAATCACGCTCACCCTAAGAATTGGACAAGTATCTTTCATAAGCAAATGAACAAAAGGGTTACCATTGCACAAACCCATCCATATATTGTTACATGTCCAAAAAGAAGGTTTTTCTTAGTGGGAAGGAACGCCTGCTTCCGTGGCGTTGATGACAATATGCTTAGAGGCACACCATATACATTTCACACAAATGTTCAACCAAGGAAAGTGTCATAATACTTGTCCACTGTGCACCTTCCATCTCCATGATCAACTGAGGACATGCATTTGTTATAGACTTATTCTTGTCCATTAAATAAGGCCATATAATGATCCTTGTTTGCCATCATTTCATGTTGCACCGCTTTTCTCACCTTTGGCCAAGCACTCTCTTCAAGCCCTATTCTCGTGTGCTATTACTCTAAAGCCACAATTTCCATCCGAGCTACATTAACCATTGACGAAATGTGCTCACGAACATTTGGTGGAAAATATTTAAGATACCTTTGTAAATATCAACGGTAGAACATATAGCCATTGAAATCTTTGCACGTTTGGATGATGCCCGAATACTTAGAGATTTTTTCTTTTTGGAAGAAGAAACATCTTGAGATTAAGGTGGAGTTGGGGTAACACTCGATAATTATTGCTCAACTCGCTCAAACATACTCATCTCCTCTTAGTTGAGTTGTCCTCCAACAACTTCCTCTTGTTTCCAGACTCTTTAGGCCGCCACGACCCGCCTTTTTTCGCTTTCACTGCTCAACACCGTATTAATCGGTTGAAAAATGTCACGATCTTCATTATCAACCTCTGCCTCCTCTCGCCTTCCATCTTCGCTTTTTCTTCTAAGGCATGCAAAAGCAGCACGTAGTCTAAATCCGCTTCTTTTGGAGGTGGCCTTATGATATCTAGGGTCTTCCAATGAACATCGATGGATGACAAAGGGATGCATCCGGGCTTTTTCTTAAACCTAGCCATGTCATGTCTACACGGCAATCCGTGTGTCTTTCGAATATTACATCCACACTCCTTATCCAACGCATCGCTATCATTGCTTTTTCCAACACATCATACAACAAGCCCAATGCGAAGATAGATACATGATGTTTAAGATCTTTAAACAACGGATTATCTTTGAATTTCTTCGCCCATGAAAAGAGACGCCTCAAAGGATTATTTGATGTTTTTATCTCTTGATCAATCAAGCAAAGGCCGCTCTTCCCACTCCGTAACCAAGTCCTCAAGCCTGGTTTTTAGCCAATTTTTAAACATCAATGCATTCCTCAACTCTCGAGGTTGATGTGTTTCTAGATGAAACACGAGTTCGCCCATGCCGAGACGAATGCCTCATTGTGTTCGCTCAACCATGTAGAAAAACATAACTCATTGCGCTCTTCACTAAAAGTCTTCTTACACTCTTCCAATCGCTTCATTCAACTCCTCTTCTGAGGTTTCCTTAACAACCTCTATCCATGCTATCATTAAATCCTGCCAACCTTCGCTCGTAGTCTTCGTCTTCAAATCCGACACAAGACCTTTCTCGATGTGCCACCGGCATAACAAGTTCCTTACTTTTGGAATTACCGAAGCTTCTTCCTTATCTGTCACGATACAACATATTCGCTCGCTTTGGTCACCAATTCCTTGGCGAAGCATATTCAAAACCCATGTGTAGTTGTCTTCCCTCTCCAAACATAGTAGTGCAAATCCAACAGAAAATGACATGTCCGTAGACGTAACACCAACAATCTGCAAAAGGGGCATATTGTACTTGTTTGTCTTGTAGGTACAATCCATAAGCATGACAGAAGGAAAGCACCAAAAAGAGACAAACTCTCGTTAAAGGCCCAAAATATATCAGTCACCACATTTCGTTCATCATACCTACACTCAACAAATGATGTGTTCTTATCCGCCAACTTGTAAACCTATTGCATCACTGTACGACCCTCCCGTGCATTCTTCCTTATATTCATATGAATGTTATAGATAGTCTTTTGTGACGTCTGATTACTCCCATCTTTATTTCTCATCATCTCAGAGGATATTTTTAGGCAAAAACGCCAAGCTTTGAGTCATTGTTGCAACAAGTTCAACTTGTTCTTTATCAAGTTTCACCAAGGTATGAATGGCCCTCATCATACTTGAATGATTTGTGAATATGTATACCATTCAAGACTTTTATGGTCCACACTTCCCTAAACTTATCCTTTACGGCTTTCAATACAAACGACATCCGGATTTTCTTGTGGACGATTCCCTTGGCTTATTCTTTCCGGTAGTGCCAACTTTTTTCTCATACTTTCATCCTTTGCAATGATCCCTTGGAAATCCACCCCTCTCACATTGGAATGTAATGTGATGTGTCCGCGTTCCGGTAATGTTCGATCTCATTTCCACAATGACGACACCATTCGCTCTTGTCAATCCTTGAGGTGTTTGGTGACGGCTTCATGTGATTGAAATACCTGTGAACATTATATAAATGGGATGAATACAATCAAGTTTAAAATGCACAAACAATGAAATAGTATAACTTTTAACTACATACTTGATCAATTGTAAAAACTGAAGTCATATCGGTTGATAACTCATCATGTGTGTCATCCATCTCGAAGATTGTTAAGATGTTGTTGATCCTCATCGATCATTTCATCACCCCAATGCTATAGAAAACGCACATTTGTATTAGCTACAATCGTGAGACAATTGGGATAAGCATCGAGAATAACATATTCACTTAATGGTTTCTTACCTTAAAATACTCCGCGCGCCGCCTCCTACTGGCCCTCATTATTGATCTTGTCATTATTTGTCTATAACATTGTTTCTATGTAAGAAACATTAAAAACAACAATTAAATGCAAGTGTTCTAAAAGCGCCAAAATCGGTCGACTAGGCGCCGCTTAGGCGTAGGCGCACTTTGAGCGTCTCGAACATACCCTAGGCGACCTCTGCTGGGTGATTGTGTCTTCTGGGCGGTGTTGGGCGCTCCTGGGCGCCGCCTAGGCGACTTGGGCGATTAGGATTACATTTTTTTTGGTTCCTTGACATATATATAAATACAAAAAAAAAAAACATAATAAAAAAACATTTCAAAGTTTCTAACCACCAAAAAAAAAACGCAGCCCTCGCCCCTTTCTTCCGCGCCCCCTCCCCGCCCCTTTTTTTCTTCTTCTTCTCCGATATCCCTTCCTCCCTTTCACACCGCCAACCTCCACTGACCATACACACCCTGTCCAAGTCCGACCGCCGCCGGAGGTGAGTGGTTGTCTCTCTCTTTTTTTTCTTTTTTTTTTGTATTTTAATGCAAATGTTTTATCAATTTGTTTACTTATTTTGTATTTAGTATTTACTTTTGTTAATCAATGCCTAATGATTTGTAAATAATGACTAATGAATGATTCTAGTAATGAGTAATGACTAACAAATTAAGAAAATTAGTAAACAATTTACAATTATTAGAGTTTTTTTTTCTTTTTTTATTTTGACATTTTGTTGATATGTTCAAGTCTTCAAGTTTGTATGTATTTTTTTTGATTTAATTTGTTTATAACTTAGTTCATAAGCTAACTAGCTAAGTAGTAAGTAGTAACTAGTTTTGTTGATTTTTTGTTTGACATCTTTTTAGATAAACAATGGCTCAAGAACAAGGAGGGAATGCAAATGTTGTTTCGTCTAATGCTTCTTCTTCTATCACATTCCCATTGAAGAAACAAAGTGACGATATTGGGTGGGAGTTTGGAGTGTTGTGTGAACCAAACAATATTGATAAGTGGAAATGCTTAAAATGCGGCAATAAATATAGTGGACAAGCATATCGAATTAAGGAACACATTTCCGGATACCATCCCAGAAAAAAGAAGAGCGTTAAAGCTTGTCTTATGGCGTCTGTGGAAGACAAGAGACGTTGTAAAGAAGCACTTGTTTCAAATGTAACGAAGAAGCAAACCGAGAAGGAAGAACGTGAAGAGTCAAGGAAAGAAGTTGATATTAATAAAGAGTTGGATGAAATCGAGTTCATTGAAAGTGGAGGAAGCAACAAAAGACCGAGGCCTCTTGGACCCATGGATAGATATGCCTCACAAATCAACCCGAATCCGCCTCGGATGACACTTTTCCTACGAGAACAAGGCAACAAAACATTTACGATGCACTTTAATTTCAAAGAAAGAACTCAAAGTGTGCATCAATATGTGGCTAAGTGGGTGTATCAATGCGGCGCTTTTTTAATTCAATTGACAATGATTGTGTTAGACAAATGTGTGAGCCGATTGGACAATTTGGCCCGGGTTACCAACCTCCAACCCAATACCAACTTAGAGAACCACTCTTGAACAAGGAAGTGAGAAAACAAAGAGACTCTCAAGAGTCATGAAGAAGAATGGGAGAAAAATGGTTGTTCAATCATGACCGATGCTTGAGTGATAGAAAGAGAAGAAGCATCATGAATTTGTGTGTGAATTCAAGAATTGGGACGCCTTTCCTTTCTTCAAAAGAGGCTTCCGTGATACACATACCGCCAAATACATATTTGATTATGTGAATGAATGTATTGAAAGCATTGGAGAAAAAAATGTGGTCCAAGTGGTGACCCGACAATGCTTCAAACAATATGGCGGCCTCGGGTATGTTGAAGGAAATAAGACCACATATCTTTTGGACTCTGATAGCAAAATAACTAATCGCTAACTTTAACCGATGAGTATCGAATCAACAGAGAGTATAGTGATAGCAAGGTCGAATCCACAGGAACAACGCTTTAAGTACCAAAGTTGACGTAGAACTTAGTTTAGGTCAAGATTGCGGTGGAGAGATATTACACTAGTGCGAAAGTAAAAATTAGCTAACGGTTGTAGTTCTAGTTATTAAAAGGTATAGCCGAATTATGATCCAACGAGTTACTTTTACCCCTAAGGGAAGACTTGACAGGGAGCGTGTTTTAACCAACCTACCTTTCCACAGTAATTTTAACGACATCCACGGGTGCCAACTCCTAATTCTGGTGTTAAGATCTGAACAACTCTCACTCAACACCATATGTGAAGTTAATTAATTTTCCTTTAGAAAACCGATTAACCCAACATGATTACGCTCTTAGAGTCGCCGAACAACGATGACAAACCTCAGTATTGGAAACGGTCCTAACAACTAGGCCGAATCTACGCAACGATCCCAAAACCCCTTTTCCCACATCTCACCGCAAAATGCATTTATAAGTTCGACGTGTGTGACAAAGGGACTAGATGATCGATCTAATTCAAAGACGTTTAAAATAAGTTTTAGGACGTGGATTAATCATTAAAACATTATATTACGTGCTACACAACTCCCGCTTAATCCCTTGTATGCTTTTACTGCTTTTTTACATAATTCGACTATACGTACGCTTAGCTATTCATTTTGGCGATAATAACGGAATGATTAACGGAAATTATATTAACGACGAAAAGTAAAAGCGAATTCATTTTTTTTTTATAAGTACATATATATATTTATATATATAGATATATAGTTATATAGCTAATAATATATATAAGTGCATAAAAGTAAATATACTATATATATATATATATATATATAAAATATATAAATACGTAAGTAAATGCGTAAAAGTAAATATACTATATATATATATATATATATATATATATATATATATATATATAAGTGCGTAAATAAAATGCGTAAGTAAAATGCGTAAAAGTAAATAAAAGATCAAAAACAACGAACTATTGATAACTATACTATTACAACGGTATTTTAATTAATTTATATAAAATATATATATATATATATATATATATATATATATATATATATATATATATACGGCCCGAATAAGATAAAAGAAGAGGTAAGAAAACGGAAATAGATCTATATATATATAAAATTACCCGATTATAATCTGTTGATTCCGAGATCGTAGTCTTCCGACATTACAACGACTTTCAAAGAACACCGAACTTCCGATAATTTCCCGAGCATTACAACGATACTATTACTACTAAATTATTCCCGGCATAATGCCGTTACTAAAACTAAAAGAAAAAAAACGAGGGAAATAGATATATATATATATATATATATACACAGAAGATATATATATATGGTATGCACCCCCATCTCTGCAAATGATCTGTATATATAGGCAAATGTAAAGGGGGCCGGATCGATCCGGGTAGGAGTCGGATCGATCCGGTGCAAATCCTAACTGATTCTATCCAAATCTTCGGATGATTTGACATATATTGGATTAAAACTTCTAAAATTTATATCTTGAGTTGTAGACCTCCAAAAATTGCAAACGAAATGCCAAAATTACGGTCTCGAGAAACTCTACAACTTTCATGAAGGACTCTTCTTCAGAAAACGTCTTCTTGAGTACCTCGTGTTCCTCCGAGCGTTTTTGCGACATTTTTTACGAAATTGAATCAATTAGCCAATTGACCACCATTTGAGTTGTAGAAGTCCGATTGACTTGATTCAAAATCCATTGGAAAGCTTTCTTGAAGATATACAACTTTTATTAAGGAAACTTCTTCAGAAAATGTCGTTTTGATGAGCCATTCGTATGTCGTGGTCGCTTTTGGGATTTTTACTATTACGAATCGATTAGCCACTTGGTCATAACTTGAGTTGTAGACCTCCAATTGACGTGATTCAAAATACGTTGGAAAGCTCTATCAAAGATCTACAACTTTCATTAAGGCCACTTCTTCAGAAAATTCCGTTTTAATGGGCCATTGGTTCGTCGAAGATATAAATCGTTAGTGACACTACGAACCACTGATCCACTTGACCTTTTAAGCTTGTGGCACACTCTTATATCCCTAAAAAACACCTCTTTAGGCCTCAAACGTGTCGTTACTCGGGATTTTGGTTAACCTATAATTCTCGCAATAAACCACCAAAATACCAAACGAAACACGACACGACACACCGTTACTAAACCGATACAAAAACTATAAAAACACGCTAAAAATACGATATTTTATATAATAACTACTACTAACATATTTAGTTGAAACATAGGAATTAATGACTCGAATCGATATAAAAATACTCAAATGATATCGTAAACGGGTTGAAAAGTTATAAAAATAACGGTGAATTTTTCCGTTATCACAACCCCCACTTAGCTTTTGGTCGCCCTCAACAAAATTAGCGATAAAATAAAATGAATGAGGAAAAATTCATGAAGATAAGATATAAATGACAATCGATGATACAACCAATTGAATCATAATCACACGTTAACCGCAATATAAATGTATAACAGAGTGTGTGTGTGACAAGCTTTTTCAATTTCCACTATCCTCTCTTGAATAAATCAAGCAAACGCACTAGTATCCATTCGCATAATCCTAACAACTTTCCTAGGTATAGGCGATATAATTCCACACAAAGTCCTCCTGTGTACTTATTAGGATAATCCCTAAAGCATATCATTTAGTTTATACTGGGGATAGTCGTAAGATAACTAAGTCTTCAACCAACTTTTCTTTTCTTTTCTATTTTTTTCTTTTTTCTTTTTTCATAGAATACTAACATATCCGAACTCATTGCCAAAATCGACTATCTTGCAAGCGCCATGAGGTGAGATCGAATACATTAATACCTATCTAACTATTTTTTTTTTTTTTTCACATGTGTAGCTTATGCTCCTCATTCCCAAAGAATAGGATGTTTCATGATAACACCCTAGCCGACTACTATCATCAGCAATCGGGAGCTTTTAAGCCTCATAGTGGTATAGGACGCTTCGTGATAACACCCTACCGCACTCAAATCATTGGTAGCTACAACCGACATATATATAGTTTATCTTATTTTGATATTCTTCCTATCACATTCAAACCTTCGTATATTCACAAAGACACGCTCGTAAATTAGGTACTAAGTTACTACTATTTCTAGGATAAACCACTAGATACTTGAATGGGTACAGCTTTAAAATTTCCGCTTCAATATCAAAGGCTTACGTGAACAAGGAATTCATGTTACACAAATATATTTGGAATTACAATGCACTTACGGTTCACGTTGGTTATACATATCCAATTTGATCATTACATCTTTAAATCCATGAAATATATACCTTATAAAAATTATTTTAATCAACTAAATAATGCTCAAAAAGATCAACAACTAAGGGTTTAAACACTTACTGCCATTTCTAGACCATCCTCGACTCTACCCCCCACTTACGATTTTGCATTATCCTTAAACATATTGAGTGAGATAGAGAGGAGAACTTAGCTTATAAACTTGGCGTAAAGATGCTATCAAATCCCAGTAACAAATGACATGAGAAAGCACGTCCCTAATCCCTCAGAATAAAACAAACAAAACCAAGCCAACACGGGACATGGTCCTCGTGCCAAAGTATGCAATAGGGATATGGTAATAATAAGATAATGGCCTCACACGTCGTAAAATTCGATAGGCAATATAATAGCTTTAGATGGAAACATAACCCACACGGGTAAAGCACGTAACATCTAAGCATATACGTATCATAGAGAGTATCACATAATCATATATCGTAGTCAAGTCACTATTCCTAGTTTCATTTTTATTGCACACAAGTTTATTAAAGCGGGAATACTCACCACTATACTACAACGACTTTAAATTTGAAACAGATCTAGATCATAAAATGAAATGTGTGAAAGAGTATTGAGTCTTTTATACCCGGATCCTCAAGGATTCAATAACCTAAGTCCAAGAAATGATACATTTGAATTTTTTATCTTTTTCTCCATCGGGATTTTCGGATAACCACCTAATCATTCCTCTTAATGAAATTCAAACATTCATCCCGAGACTTGGTTGTGCTTTGTGTTCATCTTTCATACAGATTCTACATTTCATTAAGACTAGTCTTATTCAAATTATCTTTATTATTATTATTATTATTAACGGGCTGCCTCCCGGTAGCGCTTTTGTTTAACGTCGTTGGCTCGACTAAGATTCGTAAACGATTTAACAAGGCTCGGATCACCAAATGCACAATATCAAGAGCCTCATCGAATGGTAACTTCTTATACTTTTTTAGACGAAGGCCGTTCGTGATGAACGCTCCATGCTTCGGATGTGTTACCTCGATGGCTCCTGGAGTCTAAAACTCGTAATATCAGATATGGTCCTCACCACCTTGACTTAAGTTTGCCTTGAAATAAATGGAGGCGAGTATTATAGAAAAGGACCTCATCACCTACGCTGAAAATACGAGGTTTGATCAACTTATCATGAAGCAATTTGGTCTTTTCCTTATATTTCGCGAACAATCGTAAGCTTGAAGGCGAAACTCATCTAACTCGCTTAATCGGGCCATCCTTCTTTCACCGATTAATGCGTCATCCATATTTAGATTCTTAATCGCCCAATAGGCCTTATGCTCTAACTCTACGGGAGATGGCGGGGCTTTGCCAAAAACAAGCATGTAGGGTGACATACCTATTGGTGTCTTGAACGCAGCTTCGGTGTGCCCAAAGCGCATCATCTAACTTCTTTTGACCAATCCTTAAGGTTAGAATTTACTGCTTCTCTCTAAGATTCTTTTGATTCCCGATTGGACACCTCTACTTGGCCACTAGTCCGAGGATGGTAGGCGTGACTCTAACTTATGAGTGACCCCATACTTTATTAAAAGCTTATTGAAATCTCTATTAGCAAAGTGACTTCCATTATCACCGATTATTGCTCGAGGTATTCCATACCGGGATATAATATGTTTCTTAAGAAATTTTATGACTACATGTTTGTCGTTAGTGGGTGAAGCAATTGCCTCAACCCACTTTGAAACGTAATCACAAAGCGACAAGAATGTACCGATTCCCGAAAGAAGACGGATATGGTCCCATGAAGTCTAATCCCCATATATCAAACACTTCACACACTATTATCGGTTTCGGGGCATCTCATTTCTCTTGAAATCCTTCCTGAGCGTTGACAAAGGCCACACATCTTAACATAAGCATATGCATCCTTGAAAATAGTAGGCCAATAGAACCCACTTTGTAACACCTTTAATGATGTTCTTCGCCTCGAGTGGCCACCGCCTCTTTATCATGGCGTAACGAGAGAATACTCACTATCTCACCGCTCATCAACACATCTTCGTGATTCCATCAAAGACATAGCCTAAAAAGTAAGGGATCTTCCCACACATATCGGTTTACCTCACTAAAAACTTCTTTTTCGGTTTTCATCAAACTCAGGATCTACAAATCCACACTCGTAATAATTAACAAAAGGTGCATACCAAGGGTTCCCATTCTTTCCTCTCTGCAGAAGTTTTCTCTCTTAACCGGGAGCATCGTATCCACTACTTAACAACCGCTCATCCCGAAAATGATCATCAATTTCAACCCTAATAGAGTGTTTCTTGTCTCCTGTTCCATCCTACCGAGAGGTGGTCACCACTACGCTCTCACACCCTTTCGATTCTTAATTTCTACGTCGAACTCTTGAAGTAGTAAAATCCATCTTAACAAGCGTGGTTTTGCATCCTTCTTGGCAAATAGATATCTCAACGCAAAGATGGTCGAGTGTGAACTATGACTTTCGATCCAACCAAGTATGACCGAACTTATCGAAAGCAAAACAACAACTAAAAGTTCCTTTTCGGGTGTGGCATACTTTTGTTGAGCCGAGTTCATGGTATGACTCGCATAGTAGATAGGGCGAAACAACTTGTCAATCTTCCGACCTAGGGACAACTCCTACAAAGATAATCACTAATGATCACACATCACTTCGAACCCTTAGACCAATCAAAGCTACTAAGATAGGAGCCGAAGTAAGAAGTTTCTTAAGGGTTCAAAAGCATCTAGGCATGCCGCATCAAAACACAGGGGCTCCTTCATCAATTGAAGAGTAAGAGGTCTAGCAATGTGGGAAAAACTGAATGAATCTACGATAAAACCTCGCATGTCCCAAGAATGAACGTAGAGTCTTTAGATTCGTGAGGCATAGGAAGCTTAGAAATTACCTCTATTTTTGCTCTATCGACTCTATTCCTTTCCCCGATACCTTATGTCCTAAAACAATTCCCTCGCTTACCATGAAATGACACTTTTCCCAATTTAAAACCAAGTTTGTCTCTTCACAACGCAAAGCACCTTATCAATGTTCGACAAACACTCATCAAAAGTATCACCAAAACACTAAAGTCATCCATAAAACTTCCATGAAATGCTCTATCATATCAAAGAAAAGATGGCCATCATGCATCGTTGGAATGTCGCAGTGCATTACACAACCCAAATGGCATTCTTCTAAATGCAAAGGTGCCATACGGACACATGAAAGTAGTTTTATCCTGGTCATGTATATCGATGTGAATTTGATAATAGCCACTAAAACCATCCAAAAGCAAGAAATGCATGACCACTTAGACGCTTCTAGCATTTGATCAATAAAGGGTAGGGAAAATGATCTTTCCTAGTCTTATCATTTAGCATGCGAAAATCAATACAAACCCTCGTGACCAAGAATTAAACGAGTAGGAATAGGCACACCTTTTCATTAAGCTCAACTGTAATGCCTCCTTTCTTAGGCACGACTTGCGTGGGGCTCACCCATTCACCGTCGGAGATTGCGTAGATTATCCCTAACTCAAGCATCTTTACCACGTCTTTCCTCACCACCTCTTGCATATGTGGGTTTAGTCGTCTTCAAAATTGCCTCGACCGGCTTGGCATCTTCTTCCGTAATGATCTTGTGCTTGCGAGATATCCGGATCGATCCCTTTTATGTCAACCATCTTCCATCCGAAGGCCTTTTGTGTTTTTTCGAACGTGGATCAACTTAGCTTCCTCGCAAAACGGTTAGTGCGTATGAAACAATAAGAGGAAGTAATTCATCAGGTTCTAAAACACATACTTTAAATGCTTAGAAGTGGCTTCAACTCCGAGATCGTGAGGTGGTTCCTCGATTGACGGCTTTGGCAACTTGCCACCAAACCGAGCTCTAGCTTCTTATTCCACTTATGTCAACAAAAGGAGTTGCCTCCAAATGATATACCTGAACTCTCATTTGTGGATCATCATCCTCTGCATGTGCTTGACTTCATCAAGCATTCTTCCATTGGTTCTTGGTATCCTCGCAGTTAGTGTGCTCCACAATACAAGGATATATAGCATCAACAGAAAAACAATCACTCTTTTCATCATTAGGATGCTTCATCGCCTTATACACATTTATGGCTACACTCTCTTTCCCGACTGTAGTATAATCTCTCCTCTTAACGCCTATCAAGGTCTCTCCTATGTTCAAGAAAGGCCGACCTAACAAAAGTGGGGTTTTAGAATCCATATCCATATCTAAAACTACGAAGTCAACGGGAAAACAAACTTGTCTACCTCGCACTAACACATCTTCGCCTACCCCTGAGAGGTTTCCTAACGGACCTATCTCGCCATCCAGAAGGTCATTCCTATTGGCTCTAATGCTCCCAATCCCAATTTCTCATAAACTCCTCTAGGCATCAGCTCACGAAGCCCCTAGATCACATAGCACATTTTTAAACACAGCTTTCTCCAATGGTAATTGGGATGGTAAAGCTACCTCTATCCTCGTAACTTGGGAGGTATCTTATTCTCAAAGATTGCAGAACATTCCCACTCAAATGCACCATCTGTTGCATCTTCTCCTTACTCGACAACATTCCTTTTAGAAACTTAAAGTATGGTGGAATGCTTGAAATTGCCTCTAATAGGGGAATATTCACCTCTACCTTCCTTAAAAGATTCAGAATTTTGCTCCACCCTGGGTCGATGTGTCTTTCTGGTTCCCTTAGGAGGATAGGGTAAAGTATTAACATCAAAATCGTGGGGAGGAGGAGGAATTCGCTTTTCTTACCTCTTTCTTTAGGCGGTGAGGCTTCTTCTTCTTTGATGTCCAAGACCACATAGTCTTTCTTCGGTCTCGCCCTTCCAATGCTTTCTTATTTGCCTCACCCAAAGCCTTTTCGTGGCTTCCAATTCTTTCCTCATTGCTTCCATTCTCTCGCTTGATATTGCCGCCTCTAAATCTTCGATCTCGACTTCACCATACATAGCTCCTTCACAAATCAACCGCTTTCTCTTTCTCCTTCTGGCCGCTTCTTCACCCACAATTCTTTCTTTTTTTGTCACTCACCCGACCTCTTTACTTACTTCGTGTGAACACAAAGATTCACATCCTTTGGGTTCCTTTCAGGTGTTACTCGGAGTCCACCACTTAGATTTGTCTTCGTGAGTGTCGGTTATTTGACCTACTTGGGTCTCCAAGTTTCGAATGGCGAAATGTGTGACCACTTTTTGCTCTATAGCATTCTTATTTAACTCAGAAACATTCCTGTCTAATTTCTCCAGGAGTATCTCAGTGGCCATCTTCTGAACACCAGAATTGTTTGGTTGCTGATTGCTTTGATTATTCTGGTGCAGATGAGCGTTTGGATGTTGATAGGTGCCAGAATTATTACTTCTCAAAGATGGCTGGCTCACTTGCTGATTCTGATTGTTTTGCTGACCCTGATTCTGATTCCAGCCTTGATTTTGATTCCAATATGAACTCTGATTTTGCTGCTGTCCTTGTGACTGAGACTGTGGATTCTGATTATTCTGATAATAGCCTCGGTTTTGATTCTGGTATGAACTCTGGTTCTGGGGATTCTGATTCCAAGGTCGGTTGTATGAGCTTTGGTTTTGCCTAAAGTCTTGATTCGATTATTGTTTCTATTCCAATTCTGATTCTGCCCCTGATTCCAACCTTGTCCAACATAATTCACATCATATTGTTGTGAACCATCATTCATACCATAATCCAATTGTGGCCCTTGATGATTATTAAAGTTTTGATTCCACTGTTGCTGGCCAAACTCTTGCTGATTCATATCCATCTGTCCCATCGCATAGACATTCATTCGCTGTTGGTCATTCTGATTGCCAGACTGTTGTTGTACTGGAGTAGGTGTCAACTGTTGTGGATAAGTGGATTTTTTCAATGATGCACATTCTATGGCAGAATGTCCACCTCCACAGAGTTGGCACTGATGTGTCTTCTTTCTTTCTGACTCCATTCGGTCCATCTTTAGTACCATTTCTTGCATCTTGTCATGCATGGCAGATTCTCGATCGAGTTCCTCTTTCAGCGACTTTACACTTTCCATTGGGGCTTTCTTCTTCTTTCTCGCCGATCCCCATTGTCCTTCTCCATCTCGCCGCATTCTCTATCTCGTCTCATTGCTTGTTCTCGTGGTAGATTCATAATATCTCCGCCGCCGCTAAGATCTTCGACTTGTTTTGGTCCATCGGCTCTAAGGCCCTGAATAATATAATAACTTGCTCCACCGTGAGAAAAACCGTGTGGGGGGCATCTTTTTAGCAACCCCCTAAATCTTTCATAAGTCTCTTTTAGTGTCTCTCCCTCGAGACCATCAAACGAAGAGATTTCTTCTTTCGGATCTAAAATCTTTGCCGGAGGGAAGTACTTTTTCAGAATACTCGCTACGCCACCACGTATGTAACGAGTCATTTGGTAAAGAGTCATACCAATCCTTAGCAGCTCCTCTTAATGCAAACGGAAAACTATTAATTTTACCGCCTCATCACTCACCCCGTTATATTTCATTGTCCCACGAGATCTGAGAAAGTGATCCGTAAAGTCGCTCGGGTTCTCGATCGACTTTCCATGGAACAAGGCATGTTCCCCAACATGTTCAAAATATTTTGCTTAATATCCATGTTATTTGCATTAATTGGGGTACCCTAATTGGGTTGTGTCCTATAACTTCCTGTGGGGTAGTGACGTAATCTCGACAAACCCTCACCCATGTGCTTGCCGAGCCATCGGTCGGCGAGGAGGTGGATTATACGGGTTATACGGGTTTTGGAACCCCTGTTGATTTCCTTGCATCTCTAGCATCCAAGTACTCGATTTACCGCTTCTTGGTCTAATTCGGTCTCAAGTCCTGTGTATCCCGAGCATCTTGTCCTACTCTGTATTGTCCAATCCTCGGCCTCTCGATTAAACTGCAGCAGATCCCAACCGACGTAGCCCTGTGTTGTCTTCTCTCGGTTCATGACGAGGGGTCCTCGTGGAGTTTGCAAAGGTATCGTTGCATTACCACCAAGAATGGTTGAGGTTTGCCCTGAAGAGTCCTGCTCATCAATGGGGTCTTTACCGCTTTTTCTAGTTATTATATCATCCATTTCTCAGCAGAGGAATTAGAAAGTGATCTTTCTAATGTCTCTCTTTCTTCAAACAAAGGGTTCGGACTAGCGACTAGGATTTCTCCTCGGCGCCGATCGCTTTATGACGTCGCGTAAGCTTCGATTTCTTCGATGGGTTCGATGAGAGGTTCTTTAGAGCTTCGAGTCATAAACCAAGATTTAACACCAACACCTAAATCACGAGGTTTCGGGATTTTTTTCCTTATGCTTCCGCAGAGTGGAATTCACCGAGAATCCATCACCCAACCTCGATGATTGAAACGTGTTCCTCGATTTTTTTTTTTTAAGAAACAGAAAAGGATATGGAAACAGAAGTAGGAACAAAAACCTATCTACGAAAAACTTGATAACAAAACTAAAATAAAACGACTAAGCCTGTGGCTTTCGGTCAACTTACAAGATATCAAACGTAGTATTCCCGGCAACGGCGCCAAAAATTCTTGATAGCAAAATAACTAACTGCTAACTTTAACCGACAGAGTATCGAATCAACAGTAGTATAGTGATAGCAAGGTCGAATCCACAGGGAACAACGTTTAAGTACCAAAGTTGACGTAGAACTTAGTTTAGGTCAAGATTGCGGTGGAGAGATATTACACTAGTGCGAAAGTAAAAATTAGCTAACGGTTGTAGTTCTAGTTATTAAAAGGTATAGCCGAATTATGATCCAACGAGTTACTTTTACCCCTAAAGGAAGACTTGACAGGGAGCGTGTTTTAACCAACCTACCTTTCCACAGTAATTTTAACGACATCCACGGGTGCCAACTCCTAATTCTGGTGTTAAGATCTGAACAACTCTCACTCAACACCATATGTGAAGTTAATTAATTTTCCCTTTAGAAAACCGATTAACCCAACATGATTACGCTCTTAGAGTCGCTCGAACAACGATGACAAACCTCTGTATTGGAAACGGTCCTAACAACTAGGCCGAATCTACGCAACGATCCCAAAACCCCTTTTCCCACATCTCACCGCAAAATGCATTTATAAGTTCGACGTGTGTGACAGTGGACTAGATGATCAGTCTAATTCAAAGACGTTTAAAATAAGTTTTAGGACGTGGATTAATCATTAAAACATTATATTACGTGCTACACAACTCCCGCTTAATCCCCTTAGGGCGCTTTTACTCGCTTTTACATAATTCGACTATACGTGCGCTTAGCTATTCATTTTGGCGATAATAACGGAATGATTAACGGAAATTATATTAACGACGAAAAGTAAAAGCGAATTCATTTTTTTTTATAAGTACATATATATATTTATATATATAGATATATAGTTATATAGCTAATAATATATATAAGTGCATAAAAGTAAATATACTATATATATATATATATATAGTAAAAAAGTAAATACGTAAGTAAATGCGTAAAAGTAAATATACTATATATATATATATATATATATATATATATATATATATATATATATATATAAGTGCGTAAATAAAATGCGTAAGTAAAATGCGTAAAAGTAAATAAAAGATCGAAACAACGAACTATTGATAACTATACTATTACAACGGTATTTTAATTAATTTATATAAAACATATATATATATATATATATATACGGCCCGAATAAGATAAAAAGAAGAGGGAAGAAAACGGAAATAGATCTATATATATATAAAATTACCCGATTACAACTGTTGATTCCGAGATCGTAGTCTTCCGGACATTACAACGACTTCAGCAACACCGAACTTCCGATAATTTCCCGAGCATTACAACGATACTACTACTACTAAATTATTCCCGGCATAATGCCGTTACTAAAACTAAAAGAAAAAAAACGAGGGAAATAGATATATATATATATATATACACAGAAGATATATATATATGGTATGCACCCCCATCTCTGCAAATGATCTGTATATATAGGCAAATGTAAAGGGGGCCGGATCGATCCGGGTAGGAGTCGGATCGATCCGGTGCAAATCCTAACTGATTCTATCCAAATCTTCGGATGATTTGACATATATTGGATTAAAACTTCTAAAATTTATATCTTGAGTTGTAGACCTCCAAAATTGCAAACGAAATGCCAAAATTACGGTCTCGAGAAACTCTACAACTTTCATGAAGGACTCTTCTTCAGAAAACGTCTTCTTGAGTACCTCGTGTTCCTCCGAGCGTTTTTGCGACATTTTTTACGAAATTGAATCAATTAGCCAATTGACCACCATTTGAGTTGTAGAAGTCCGATTGACTTGATTCAAAATCCATTGGAAAGCTTTCTTGAAGATATACAACTTTTATTAAGGAAACTTCTTCAGAAAATGTCGTTTTGATGAGCCATTCGTATGTCGTGTCGTTTTCGGGATTTTTACTATTACGAATCGATTAGCCACTTGGTCATAACTTGAGTTGTAGACCTCCAATTGATGTGATTCAAAATACGTTGGAAAGCTCTATCAAAGATCTACAACTTTCATTAAGGCCACTTCTTCAGAAAATTCCGTTTTAATGGGCCATTGGTTCGTCGAAGATATAAATCGTTAGTGACACTACGAACCACCGATCCACTTGACCTTTTAAGCTCAAGCACACTCTTATATCCCTAAAAACACCTCTTTTAGGCCTCAAAACGTGTCGTTACTCGGGATTTTGGTTAACCTATAATTCTGCAATAAACCACCAAAATACCAAACGTAAACACGACACGACACACCGGTTACTAAACCGGTACAAAAACTATAAAAACACGCTAAAAATACGATATTTTATATAATAACTACTACTAACATATTTAGTTGAAACATAGGAATTAATGACTCGAACTGATATAAAAATACTCGAAATGATATCAGAAACGGGTTGAAAAGTTATAAAAATAACGGTGAATTTTTCCGTTATCAGACTCCATGTGCCACTCACTCCATCAATCTTATGCTTGAAGGCATTGGTAAGCTCTCTACTTTCAAGACCATAATTAACAAAGCCAAGAGTTTTTCCATATTTATCTACTCTCATCACAAGACTTTGAAAATGATGAGAAAGTGTACAAGAAGAGAGATTATACGACCCGGAGTGACTAGGTTTGCCACTTATTTTATAACATTGCAAAGTTTATTGGAGAAGAAAGAGGCTTTGAGGCAAATGGTGAACTCTATTGAATGGAAAGCGACAAAATGGTCTAGGAGCAAGAAAGGAAAAACGGCTTAATCTATCATTGTGCAACCAAGCTTTTGGAGTGGGGTTACTCGTACATTGAAAGTATTTGAACCGTTGGTAAAAGTCCTTAGACTTTTGGATGGCGATGTGAAGCCGGCTATGGGCTTTGTGTATGGTGAACTCAAAAAAGCCAAGAATGAGATCAAAGAAGTTATGAAGAATAGAGTGGAGAATTATAAGCTTATACTTGATATAGTGGATAGAAAAGGAAAGGGGCGTGTTGACACTCCACTTCATTTGATGGCTTACTTGTTGAATCCATACTACTCCTACAAAGATGCTTCTTCATTGTCCTCCGATGAACTTATGAGTATCCATGAAGCGGTCTATGAATGTGTGGAGCAGTTATTTAAGGATGAAGACATGCAAAACATTGTGATTAACAATGAGTTGGTGATTTACAAGAACATGGAAGTTCCATTTGGTAGACCTATGGCTTTAAAAGGATGTGAACAATATACTTTTGATCCGGGTATGATTATGAATATCATTAAGTTATTAAGTATTAAGTATTAACTAATAGTTATTAAGCTCAATAATGTCTTTGTTACTTTTTGTCATTTTGAATTTTTAGTTGGATGGTGGTCTAACTATGGCAACCATACACCGTACCTCCAAAAGGTTGCAATGAGGATTCTTTCTTTGACATCAAACTCTTCCGGTTGTGAAAGAAATTGGAGTGTCTTTGAAGGGGAAAAGTCTTCTATAAAAGTATTCTTGAATTGAAATTTATCTTATGTGATAGTGGGATATTGATTTTTTAGTGGTTAATTTTATTTTTGTAGATACACACAAAGAAGAAAAATAGACTAGATACCAACCGAATGAACAAGCTAGTCTATGTTCAATTCAATTCAAGATTGCTGGCTAAGAAGAAGAAGAGGAAGGACAAAGTTGATGTGCTTCTAGCATCAAGTGCAGAAAATGCACAATCTTGGATAGTTGACGAAATAGATGATGATGAGAAGGTCACACCCGGCTCGGACCTTACATGGGAAATGGTGAGTGAAGCATCCAGAGCAAATGAAGAATTGCAACCAAGAAGGAGTGCCCTTGATACGGGAGAAGTAAGAGAGCTTGATGAAGAGGATTTTGTGTCCGATGCCACGGAGGATGATACCGATGATCATGAAGACATGGACTTTGAATTTGAGTCGGAAAAAGAGCGTGATGTTGTTGGAGTTGGAGACTTGGGGAATAATGAGGATGAGATTGAAGATTGAACTTGAGTGTCTTGAGTGTTGACAACTTGACATTGATTTCGTACTTTGGGTTTTGGCTAGTCGTTTCTTTAATCTTTTGACACATTTTTACTTGATTTTTATGTTTTATGATCATAGGATGTAAGATTTATATGGGACAAGTATTATTATTATTAAAAAAACAGAAAAACAAAAAAAAACCGCCTAGGCGCCCCAGTAGCGCACCGACTTCGCCTAGCGAGTTTTAGAACATTGATTAAATGGTAGTTCAATACAAATTAATGAATAAGTGTTGAGAAATACATCAAACGTCACCGTCAATGACGTTCCTAGTGCTGAATAAACATCAACCCCACTGACGTTTACAAATCACTGGAGAACAGACACTCACTGCTTCAAACATCAACAGTGGCGGTGTTGCATACAACCATGCCACGTCCGTTGTACCGGCGTCCCAGTAACGTCACCCTGGTCGTCGTTGCTAATGTACACGGAACGTCGACTGCACTGACGTTCAGATAGTACAAGGCTATTACGAATTACAACTAAAACGTCAGTGGGGCTGACGTTCATACCCACATACGGGCGTCCCCCCAGGGTGACGTTTCCAGCTTCTGACATGAACGCTCATAAACGTAATACAACACCGGGAAATGCTCTAGGACGATCGGAAACAGCACAAGAACCAAAATTTCTTCCACCAATCAATGTCTACCATGGTAATATGCATGTAGGAGGTTTACCCATTCACTTAACTAAAACATTGAACATCAAGAAATGATTTTTAGACTAAGAAATTACCACATTTGATGTTCCATCTTCTTCTCCACTTGACTAGAAAATGGAATGTCTTCAAGTGAGATATCTACATCATCTTCATTGTAATGTGTGTGTTGATTGATTTGAGTTGGGTGAGGATGATGATCTTCAAAATGTATATTTGTTGATGATGAAGGTTAATGGTGGAGGTGATGAAGAGAGGAAGAAAAGATGAAGAGTGGTGGTGAAATAAAATGAGGTGGTGGTAGAAGCAAATGGGGTAATATTGATTAAGTTAGAAGATTAAGGGTGGTGATAATATTTATTAGTTTTGATTAAGTTAGATGATTAGATTAATAGAAGGATAATATTGGATAATTAATTTTTTTAAAAGCCTAGTTTATATTTTATAAAAGTTGTGGTGTAACAAGTACTTTTATTATTATTATTAAAAGTGTGTGAAGTAAGAAAATAATAAAAATAAAAGTGTGGTGCCGATAGTATCTTTTTGGGTCTTAAGTAAATTGACATGCTTAGATGTAACACCCAAGTAAAATACAATTCTTTATTATCATGCCTATGACTAGTTAGGAAGTTCCTGATAAGTGTTTGCATTTGTGGCTTTAAGAGATAGATGATCTTGTGATCTTATATTAAACCCTTTTTTTTTTGTAGTCTTTGTGATTCTGTGATCTTATTTTTACATGAATAGGTATTAGATCAATATAAATAGGGGGATTCTATTTGGACCCCCTATTTACTACTTGCACCCACTTACTACTTGTATCACAAAAAATTACTATTTTCACCACATGATTTTTTATATAGGGAACATCAGTCACACCGGTGTTCCACAAGGAACACCAGTGTGACTGACGTTCCATATATAAAAAAAGTGTTAAATCTTAGAACGTCAGTCCATGACTTTTCACTGGTGTTCCTAGTGGCTGGTGTTCCTAGTGGCATACACTGACGTTGGTGTGCCACAACGAACACCAGTGTGAGTGACGTTTTTTTCACCCGAAAAAATATTCATTAATGCACAGTGAGTAGTAAATATGCGGTCCAAATAAAATCCCCCTATAAATATTATTTGTCAATTCATCTTAGTTCACTTACATAATAGTATTGGTAATATGTTGTTCTCAGATAAGTTATGATTTCCAATCATTAGTTTTTTTTTTTTCAAGAAAACCGTGAAAAACGTAACAAGATCAAACCGGACCGAACAAATAGTTTAAATCTAAAAACCATTTCAATTTGATATGTAAATTAGAAACGGTATAAAACGGGTTGGTTGTTAAAAAGAAGATTTTTAAAATATATATATATATATATATATATATATATATATATATATATAAAAAAAACAGGCAACCAGACCATGTTCACCCATCATAGTTTCACCATTAAAACCGTTTGATCATGGTTTACAAAATTGAAAACCGTAGAAAAACGGTTTGGTTTTATAAATACACAAGAAAACCCGGCAGAACCAGACATTGTTCACCTCTAGGTCTAATGAACACCATCCATAAGATTTCCCAGGTAAGGAAAAAGGAGACACAGTAAGGATCCGATTCTAAATCCTTTTACACTTTCCTTCACATTACTAAAAACCGTCATAAGTCAGTCGTAACATCTACTACTATCTAACGTTGAGGGCGAAAAGATATGAAAAATAACATTTACGTTGAATCCAAAGGTCGACGTAGCCCCATGTATATGGCCTTCCGCAATAACGGATGCACCCCTTCTGTCAACACTTCTGTATCTATCTTCTCCACATATGGCCATATCTATCAAACATCATGTAAACATTGATATTAATATGAACTGTTATACAAACACACCTTTCCTGAAGGGGAAAAAAAAGGCGACATGACTCACCTCTGTAGCATATTGCCTAGTAAAGGCCTTCACGTAGCCTAGAGTTGACAAGCACCATTGCTCCTTTTCATCAAGGTTGTAGCTATTGTCAGATCCTCTCCCGTTATTAGAAGATAGCCTGTAATGTTAAAAACTAGTAACATAAGTATGTGCAAAATCAGCAAACCGGCAATATTTCTACTATAAGGAAGCAATCAGACACCTCTTCTTTGGCCTTCCATTCTCTTTCTCCACTTCCAGAGTAGATGAGTCAACCTCAAGGTCAATCTCCATCTCATCCACCCGGCCAGAGGACCATGAGCTCACATCCTTGAATATTTCTCAAGGGGCTTCTCAAGTACAGTTGAAAAACTTTCATACAAGGAAAGAAACAAGGCCTATAAAAGAAAGAGAGATTACATTCAAATTCTTTAAATGAGTGGAGTTCAAGAGAGGGGGAGGGGGGAGAGAAAAAGAAGCACCTCAAATTCACCAACAGCTCGAGCTAAAAGAGCCTCCTTTACTTCCAAAGATTCACGCACAGATGTTTCTTCTTCATTTGCTTTATCAGCAAGCGATTTGAGCCGCTTAATTCTCACTGGATTTTCACCAAGGACAGGTTCACCATCCATCAGAGTAAGCTTGCTCTCCGCAGCCTCTAGATCTGCTTTAGCCTTAGATGCAGCTTCTGAAACTACGACAATGCTCTTTGTAATGGAAGAAATATCTTTCCGAAGATCACAGATCCGATTGTATGTCTTACTGAGAGCATTTCTGAGAATCTTTAACAGGAAACAAACATCAATAATGCTTTGCATAGGAGAATGAAAAATGAGAGAAACATTAATGGAGATTCATGGATGTATACATTAGTTATGCATAACTGCATAACATGGATAGCTATTATGAGGTTTATATTCCTTAACATACAACATTCTCATGCATGACAGGCCCAAAGCAACACAGGTGGTATGAAGTGACATTGCACGACTGTTAACAGTTTAAGATTAGAATACCTCCCATGGGCGATCAGAAATATGAAATTGATCAGCGTTTGACGAAGAGAAAACCCATCTCACAATGGCTAAATTAGATATTAGGCGATAGCCCATCATTCTGTCAATCGTTATCGCAGTCATTTGTCCACTATTTATCCAGTAAGCGCTCACTTCAGCTATCAGCATGAGTTGTTTATTCTGGTCCGTGCATATCTTTGCAATGACTTGACCATACCTCTCCAAGACAGTGATCAAATGAGTGAAACTTTTTGACCCAATCTCAAGAAGTGTTTGGACAACCACACTGAGAGCCGCATCTAAATCACGATCTGGAAGTACTTTCTCTTCAACCCATGAAATAATTTCACGAGCAGTTTGCCTAGCTTTCACCAGGCTACTCAGTTCTCTTGAAAGAGCCAGATCAGATGGGTCAACGTCTTCTGCACCTGCCCTGTATTTAAAGTTGGGCCCGCCTTTTGGTGGTAGTAATTCCTCCAAAGCAGGTGTGTTCTCGATGCTCTACAATTTAATAAAAGACAAAATAAGCCCCACTAATAAAAAGGAACAATGGTGTGAGGAGGTGACACAGTATAAGAATAATGCGAATTTGCTGCCAATTGCTTTTTCTGAAAAAAAAAAATATCCGTCAAAGGTCTATTTGGGGATGATGTTGTTAAAATGCTTTGGTGGTATACAATAAAATCAGACTTCGATTCATGTTTCTGGGATGAAGTTATGGGGTGGTTTGAAGAGATTTTTTTTGCTATCTCATACAACTTCACTTTTTTTGTTAGCCAAAAATTTTATCAAAGGGAAAGAAAAATAAACTATACAAAAACAAAAAATGCACCCTTAGAGCAAATTTTGCAAGCACCGACAAAATTTTAGAAAAGTTTACATGCACAAGATATAGTGGGTGCTACATCTTAAGCAGCAGGTGGAGATGCTGCCTCCTGGGCAGCAGATGGGTAAGAACTGTGCTCAGGGTCTCCTACAAAGTTTCCAATGGCTGATTTTCCGGAGTCTTATTTGTCAGCTTATGATCATGAGCTAGACACAAGGACTGGTCGGATAAAACCAATTTGATATTTGCCTGATTGGGAGTAGGCAAGTGATCAGGGGGATGTATGGATGATGAGCTTCCTGTGGTGATGCCTACAGCCTACAAGAAAGATGTGGAAGAGATAGGGCTGTAAGCGAGTTGGGCTTCTCATGAATAGCTTGAGATCGGCTAAAGTCAGCACTCAATTCAGCTTAAATCAGCTCGAACTCAAGCTCGGTCTGACTCGAACATTAAACGAGTCACACGCGAGCAATGCATATACTCAATTCAACTACTCGCGGGCAAGCTCGAATACATATTTACATATACTCCCTCCGTTCCGTTCCGAAATAACTGATGCTGTTGCCAAAAAGATTTGTTCCAAAATAACTGAGGCAATTACATTTCCAATACAGCATTTATTATGTTTTTCCTACATCTACCCTTATTTATTAAGGAGTGAGAGAATAAATACAACATTATATTAATTATAGACTAAGGGTTTTTTAGTCATTTTGGCATTTAAATTAAAACATTAACTCACATCCTTAATATGCATGTTTTGGCAACTGCCTCAATTATTTCGGAAACGGAGAGAGTAATAAATTAAACATAGAAGTATATTGATACACACACATACATATCTATTTAAGTTGATTTGTACATGAATCTTTAGATTTGTAGCCAATGCAATTTTTCTGTCAAATTTTAAGTTAACCTTCATTTTATATTAGTTTCATAGAATGCAATCTTCCATCATCTTTTCGTTTATCATATACTTTGTATTAAAAATATTGTTCGGTGATCAATCAATTATTTTTTACATTTTTAATAATTTATTTTACATAATATCACATTTTTTATTATCTTGTGATAATTTAAAATAATTTGAATTAGGTTTCACGTGCTATTAAACTCGATAAGCTCGATGCAAAACTCGAGTTCAGCTCAAGCTTTTAAATCTTTTTTTAAATCTCAGCTCAAACTCGGGTTCGATAAACTCATGCTCTGTCTCGAGAAAGTTTCAATGGCCCCAACTCATTTAGAGCACTTGATTCGACTCGGCTTGTTTACAACCCTTCAGCTGATGTTAAAGTTGTTGAAAACAGTAAATCAGGTTGGTTACAAAATAAAAAGCAAGAAGAAGGTGAAATCTTCCTCAAAGAAATCATGTAGGTGAATTTGAGAGGCAGTTGTTGGATTGGCTATGTGGTATATTGTTTTGCGATCTGATGACATGTGGTGTACTCGGAAGTGTCCACGTATTTTGAGTACGTGCACTCTTGGAGGAGCTTAAGTGTTGATCATTAATAAAATTATTTGCTTACAGACCAAGCAGCTTACAACGTAACCCAAAACAAGAATCATTGAAATGAGGACCATCGAGAAAGGCAAAACCGCAATTTTTAGTAAGAGTAGTTAGGAGTATATGATTGACATCAGACAATGGTATGTTTGATCAAACTAAACCACTGGACCGGGTGTGTGTGTGTGTTGTGTGTTCTGATATAGTCCATTCAGTAGACTTGAAGTCAATGACTGATCGCTGGCCTCTTGTTCTATTGTTTGAAGGTCACTGTAATCCCTCCCACTGGGAGGGAACGTGTCACATTAGAGGTTTACAATCAGAGGTGTCCTCTAATCACCACGATGAGGCTGGTCCCTCTTTCCTAGATGTAAATCAACAAAATATTCCATATGTCAAGGTATGCTGAACTGACATAATCAAGGTAAACTTCCAAGTTTGCGCAGTTAGGGCTCTTTAAGACATGTCAAGAGTGAGGGTGTTTAAAGGATTTCTTTCTAAGTGTTTTTTTCTTGCCAAACAAGCAGTCTCTTTTAACGATGCAACCCCTACGAGCCCATACTAAATGTTTCTTATTTGGAGAAAAACAAGATTGTCTATTTTCAGATAAAAAAAAATAAACAAATAAATCTATAAGAATCCCAGGTTTTATATCAGTCCAAACCTGTTTAATTTTGTCCCAGTATGACAAACGCACTTCCCTTTCCAGCACCTCTTGAACAAACACTCTTTGTGGAGCCCATTTCGAAGGTCTAGGACAAAAGCCCACTCTTCCCATGGCCAAATAAATTGGAAGTTTGATCTGCAGCAAATGAACAAAATTAAGATAAATACAGGAGAAGAAAAACAAGAATAAATTTTGAAATTAGCTTTCGCACAGCTGTAAAAGATTATCGGGTTTGAGATGTGGAAGCTTTCTCAGGTTGCAAACAACAGACCAAAAAATTGCCTGGCCCTTGCAAGACCCTTTCCATACACCAGCTGCCTATCATATGTTGCCGTTACCCAAAAATCAATTCAATGGAACTTCAATGACAAATGTGAAATGTCCCTTGTCCGCTTAAATTGCTTTACAATCCCCTAAAATGAACCTTAGGGCCACATTACTAGAACTTTAAAAAAATGTTACCCTTTGCAATCTGATATATAAATCATTCTTCAACAAATACACTAGTAATATCTTGCTCTCAGAAATAAGATAAAAAGGCTAGACTGAACTCTAGGCCAACCTTGTCAGGAATATCTTCTAACCCAGCTCATCCTTTTTGTGTTAGTGAGCAATTTTTTATTGACAATAATAATGTAGCATTAGAATCAGACAACCCAGCTCAACCTTACCTCTTACAAGTTTCAATTAAAAGTAAATCCCAAATACTAGCAAAATTGCATCAAAATAATGTAAAAGCTTTAGATTAAACCATCTAATCAAACTCTCGCCTGAATGGCACAATTTCATGATAATGTGTAGGGACTGTATTCCCAATGAACAAGGGACCGTATTCCCAGGAAACGGAGCATTTAGTACATCTTCAGAGATGTAGGATCAACAAATGCTGGGATCATCAAAATCCATTCAACTTCTTGTTAGAATTAATCATCATGAATTGTTGATTTGTTCTAACATTTCCCTAAGTCCTTTTTCTCTATTTTATTTAACCTTGTAATTAGCTCCATTTTGTCCAAAGGGACTTGTCTTTTCCTGGTCCTTAGTATTGACTTAATTCTCAACTAGCCGTTGAGATAAAGTCTCATAACGGCTAGTTTTTACTTTGCTTGCTTTTGAGTCTTTGTGTTGTATTATATAAACAACACAGCCTCTCTTGTAATTTGTTAATCTATCTTTTAAGCGAAATAAACATCAATTTATTTCTATCTTTCTTAAGCTTCCGCTCTTACATGGTATCGGAGCCGTTGGTTCAAAAATTCAAATTTACGAAATTTTTTAAAACATCATGGTCATTGAATCTCATCGCTACAAGTAATACTACTACAATGACTCCTCTTTTTCGATCATTTTTCCACCAATAATGGTGATCTTCAAAGCATCCAAATTTCGCTCTTAAACTCAATGGAAAAAATTACTTGAAATGGTCCCAGTTTGTCCGGACTTTTTTGAAAGGAAGGAGCAAGCTCAGTCACCTTAATGGGACAAGACCAGCTCAAGAAGATCCTAAGTTTACAGCATGGGATGAACAAGACTCCATGGTGATGTCTTGGCTATGGAACTCCATGATACCTGAAGTCAGTGATACATGCATGTTCATGGCTAATGCAAAGGAAATTTGGGATCATGTGAAGGAGACTTGCTCAAAAGTCAATGATGCAACCCAAATTTATGAGGTAAAAACCCATTTACAGCCAACAGTCTTTTCACCCTTAGGTAAAGACACAAGATTCCAAGTTTTGTTCTTTTCCAGTGCCTGTAGTTCTTCTTTCATGGCTTTAGACCATTTTTCATTAGAAATGGCCTCCTGCAGGTTCTTAGGTGTATCACCTTTATGAAGATTCATAAGAAACTTCTTATGACTGAGAAAATTTCTTATAGGATAAGAAGATTCTCATAGGATGCTTTGTGCATTCTCTCTTCCTCTTCCTCGATCTTTATAGGAAGATCATCATTAGTATTGTTTGGTGGTTTCGAGTCACTATTCTCGCATTATTTGTTCCATAATTTTCAATGGAGGTTCTCGATTCACTAGAAGTTTCCTCGGGATCATCACTTTCCGAGGTAAATCAATGACTCTTTCATTTGGCACACTATGACAATCTTCATGAGGAGACATCGAAGGGTTAAGCTTGCTGACCTTTTTCTTTCTAGTATACACAATAGGAGTCTTCTCCTTTTGTTGTGTATTGATTTCACTTTCAACATGCACAGATCCAGAATTTATTTCTGGTGGTATGTGATCTTGAGAGATGATATTCTCACTCAGATCACCAAGGAACTCAGTGTTAGTGTCCAATTCTTTGGTAATAGACTCCCCCTGAATTTTGAAGTAGGGAGTTTCCTCATGGAAAGTTACATCCTTAGAGATGAGAACTTTCCTAGAAGGAGGGTGGTAACATTTGCAACCTTTTTGAGTATTTGAGTACCCTATGAACACACATTTTTGTGCCCTAGGGTCCAATTTTCCTCTGTTTGGTTGGTGAATGTGTACAAATACTTCACAACCAAACACTTTTGGAGGAAGACTTTCATGTTTAGGCATTCTGGGAAACCCCAGATTCAAAGTTTCGATAGGAGACCTGTTTCCCAACACTTTAGTAGGAAGCCTATTTATCAGATGAGCTGCTGTTAACACAGCTTCTCCCCAATAGTTTTTAGGGATAGACATGTGAAACATGATAGCCCTAGACATTTCCAGTAGATGCCTGTTTTCCTTTCAGCTAGGCCATTCTGTTGCGGAGTATGGATACATGAGGATTCATGTAATATCCCTTTTTCCTCAAAGAAAGGATCCAACAGCTGATTGAAGTATTCTCTACCATTGTCTGACCTCATCCTCTTGATCTTTGTGTCAAACTGGGTCAGAATTTGGTTGTAGAATCTGGGAAAAATACTTAGTAAGTCAGATTTTTGTTTCATAAGATAAATCCAAGTTACTCTAGTACAATCATCAATAAAAGAAACAAACCAAAAGAACCATTTATATTAGGAATTGAGCAGCCCCCAAACATCACTATGAATAATGGTGAAAGGATCTTTACATCTAATGTTTTGAATCGAAAAGTGGTTCTTCCGTGTTTAGCCGCCACAAACATTACAACAAAGTTTATCACTATCACAGCTTTTGAACATATTAGGTAGCATCTGCTTTATTATACTAAAAGGTGGATGTCCTAATCTATAGTGATACATCATAGCTTGTCTATGTTAGCTTTAGACAAAAAAGCATGAGCTTGGGCTTGCTCTTTCTCTTGATCTTCCCGCAGGTATAACCTCCTTTAGCTTTAAAGAACCCCAATCCTCTCCTTCTTTACAAGATCCTCATTAAGCAAATATTGTAGAAGGCAACTAAACAATTCAAGTTTTTGTTAATTTAAATTGAGATCGATTAGTTGATAGGTCGTGACATGTAACACATCCCTTAGGATAAGTTTATCACATAGAACATAGTCTCCTATCCCAGTCACTTGGATAGGAGATCCATCTGCAACAGAGATGGTTCTATTCTTATCACAAACTTTGTAAGAAGTAAGTTTATCACTAGAGAAGACCATATGGTCTGTTGCACCAGAATCAAGTACCCACTCTTTTGAACCTTCAGACTGTTTGTGTAAACTAGTCATACCTGAAAAAGCCAAGGAGGTTGATAAACTCTCGAGGGAGTCAATAAACTTCCTCAGTTTTTCAATTTCTGAAGGCCCAAGGTTGTGGTTGACTCAGTTTACACTTTCTCTGATATTCTCACTCACAGTTTATGACCTTCTTTTCATGGTCTAAAGCCATGAAAGAAGAACTACTGCACCGGAAAAGAACAAAACTTGGAATCTTGTGTCTTTACTCTAGGGTGAAAAGATCGTTGTCTATAAATGGGTTTTTACCACCAAATACAGTCCGATGGGACTATAGAAAGGCACAAGGCCAGACTTGTGGCCAAAGGGTACACCCAAACTCATGAGGTGGACTATTTTGAGACATTTGCACCTGTGGCTAAAATGAACACAATCGAGATTCTCATATCCTGGTCAGAATCTGGATGGAACTCAACAATAATATGATGTCAAGAATGCCTTCCTACAAGGCAACCTAAATGAAATCATATATATGGTCGCTCCCCGAGATTTGAGAATCTGATGGAAAAGTTTGCAAACTGAATAAAGCCCTATATGGGTTAAAGCAGTCCCCTAGGGCATGGTTTGGCAGATTTGCTAAATTCATGCTTGCACAAGGGTACAAACCAAGTCAAGGTGACCACACTATGTTTGTGAAACATGGAAAAACTAGGAAGAAATCTATTCTGCTGGTGTATGTTGATGACATCATTGTCACTGGAGATGATCAACAGGCTAATCAACACCTACAGGCAAAAATGGCAAAGGAATTTGATATAAAGAATCTTGGCAGACTGAAGTATTTCCTAGGAATTGAATTTGCCTACTCTAATCAAGGCATATTCATATCCCAGCAAAAATACATCCTTGATCTCCTCTCTGACACTGGAAAAATGGGATGCAAACCTGCCACTACACCCATTGATTACAATCATGGGTTGAATGAATCTCACGAAGATGAAGATGTTGATAAGTACTCTATCAAAGGTTAGTAGGAAAGTTGATATATCTCGGCACATACTAGGCCGATATTGCTTTTGTTTGTCAATATGGTCATTGAGTTTCATGCAAAGACCCAAGATTTGTCATCAAAGAGCGTGAGAGAGGATTCTGAATATTTGAAAGGGTGTCCAGGCAAGGGAATCTTATACAAAAGGAGTGACAATCTTGATCTCAAAGCCTATATCTTGATTCAGATTATCTTTGGATCATTAGATGACAGAGATCTACTTAGTCACCGTCTATTTACGGGTGGAAATCGGTGATTTGGAGGAGCAAGCGCGACTGTAGTAGCAAGATCAAGTGCGAGGCGAATTTGGAGTCTATGGCTATTGGGATACGTGAACTACTTTGGTTGAAGATCATTCTGAATGACTTAAAGGTAGCATGGAAATCTCCTATGAGACTGATCAGTGACAACAAATCAGCTATGGACATTGCTCATAATCCAGTTCAACATGATAGAACTAAACACATTGAAGTGGATAGGCATTTTATCAAAGAAAAACTGGAAAATGGGTTGATCACTACTGAGTTTGTGCCATCTAAGGATCAAGTTGCAGACTTATTCACCAAGGGACTACCGGGAAGGTGTTTCATGATGACATTGACAAAGTCGGGCATGTTTGATATACATCTACCCGACTTGAGGGGAGTGTTAGAATTAATCATCATGAATTGTTGATTTGTTCTAACATTTCCCTAAGTCCTTTTTCTCTATTTTATTTAAGCTTGTAATTAGCTCTATTTTGTCCAAAGGGACTTGTCTTTTCCTGGTCCTTAGTATTGACTTAATTCTCAACTAGCCGTTGAGATAAAGTCTGCCAACGGCTAGTTTTTACTGTTTGCTTTTACTGAGTGCTGTGTTGTATTATATAAACAACACAGCCTCTCTTGTAATTTGTTAATCTATCTTTTAACTGAAATAAACCTCAATTTATTTCTATCTTTCTTAAGCTTCCGCTCTTACACTTCTTTTGAGGAGAGTACTTCGACTTGATTTCTCAAGTCAGATATCCATCAAAACTTAAACCAGTAAATCCATGTATGCTTTCGTTTCTTTATGTATTCCTTATTGTTAGGGATGATGGGGGATCGCTCTTATATAAGGCACCAATATACAGATAAATATAGTAATTATCCACCCGAAAAAACGTGCAGTCAGATGCAAAGTTCTTTAGTAATAAAATACTAAAGAACCCAGTGACAAGTTCATCTACTTCTGCTTCATGCACAAAAAAATAACAAAAAGAAAAATAAATACTTTCAGAGGTACAATTGAAGCTATCGGAATTATTCTTACAACATATAAGGTGATATAGTTAACCAAGGCAAGAGGCGCTTACAGATGGTGTGAAAACCAAAGGATGAGACGTGTCCTACACTCCATATCTAAATCAGCAATCTTCTCAAAAAGGACACGAACTGCACCTGCTACAACCGCCGGAAAAGCTCCAGGAAGAGCCTAAAATTTTTAGTTATGCAGTCAGAACCCTTATATGCCGAGGAGAATATATGACATCACATAGCATCTTGGAGGATAATTTGGATAAGCAATTAAAATAGGTGCTGCATTTACCTTGCATAGATCTATAATAACCAGTGTATAATATAATGGCTTGAATGGAGGCTCGGGCAACAAAAGAAGCTGAAAGAGGGAAACAAAGTGTTAAAGAAGAATGACTGAGTGAAATGTAAATCACCAGTAAGCTAGGAAACAACCTGCACTAAGAACCTCACAAAGCAAGACGTCTAACACAAGTAAAACCTAATGACCTTCTAAAACAGTCATAATTGAAGCTTTTAGATCAATAAAAGAATAATGCTGTGTTCTGAGTATTCAGGCACCAAAAGGAGAATCATGAAACCCCAAGGTGCCAAACAGTAATAAATTGAACATTCCATTTCCGTGTGTGGGGGGAAAGTAAGGGAAGAGGGAATGAAGAATCATGACTAGCAGAGACAAATCTTGCCATTTACCTGAGAAAATATTGTTTCTGCCATTAGATACTCATATCGAAAATTCACCGGTAATCCAGCCATGTAAGCAGCACATTCCTTTCGACTGGCATTGCATTAACCAAAAATACACAAATAAATACAAAGACCAAACCAATTGTGCAATAAGAAAGTCAGTGATGTGTATAAAATTCTTTATCAAACATTAAATGTAGCTCAAGATGCAAAACCTCATTACAGATCAAAGTACGTACAATATTCAGAATTTTCACAATCCGAACAAAAAAGCAATGATGCCATCATGGCATCAATAAGTTTATACACCACACACAATCAAAAGGATGTTTAGACTAAAACAACATAAATTTCCTTAGGACTTGAGAAATGCTACAAAGAACAATGAAGTAATGATATTTTATGTGCATCCTTAAAAAAGCGCTACTTAAGCGGCCTCGAACCGGTGAAGTAGCGCTTATTAGTGCTTAAGCGCCGATTTTGACAAGTATGCTCCCTACAAACCTCCGAGAACACTTCTCTTAGGGTAGGCAACGGTTTCCTCCCTAAGATTCTCCCCATGGCCTCATCAAGGTCAAAATTCAGCCCTGCTAGGAACGAGTATACTCACTCGTTCTCCTCCCATTTCTTGAATTTAACGTTGTCTCCCGGGCAATCCCAGGACTCCTCATGGCACAAGTCGAGTTCTTGCCATAGAGTTACTATTTCGTTGTAATATGCCGTGACATCTCTCGGCTTCTGCTTGAGATTCCACAGTTTAGTCTTTAGTTCATAGATTTGAGATGTATTCTCAAATCTCAACGTCAGAATACATCTCTTTGACGGCGTCCCATATGTCTCAATATGTTGGTAGAAACATATGCAGCATTGCATTGGCCTAATCCATCGAGTTGATTAGCCCGGCCATAACCATTGAGTTTTCGGGTTTGATTAGCCCTGGTTTTAGGGAATTATTTGTGTTAATATGGCCTGAACATGGCTGATTTTATTCTGTTTTTTTTTAATTCAAGTTAGGAGTTAATAGGCCAGCATTTCCAAGTTGCCCTTTCTTTTTTAGAGGATTTTATTCCCTGCCCTTATTAGATGATTCACTAGCTGTTGTAAGTTTCCATTCTTAGAGGCCAAGACATTTATAAACTGATGAAACCTCCTTTTGTTTAACAGAAGAAAAAAATTCAATTTTCTTTACCTAAAATTCTATAGACAAGGAATGAACATCACAAGTATGAAACTTGATCCCTCTAAGTCATCATTTACAACCAAAAGAAAGGAAAAAATCTACCAATCTCAAACAGAACCCAAAATAAAAGGCATGCTTCTAGATTTACACCAACCTAATTAAACTAAAGGCAGAATAACCAAGGAAGATGCATAAACAAGTAGATGAGAAGTTACTAAAAAGGCCATGTTCACACTAACCAGCCGTTCAAGAACAAAAGCACATCCAATAGATACTCCTCCACCACGAACCGGTCTATAGGTTGCAAATCCTGCTCAATCATAAAGAAAAAGGATAAAGGCAATGATGAGTAAGCATAAATATTTGAAGGGAGGGGGTGGAAAAATAGCGCAGTGTAACATATATATATATATATATAACTCTTCAGATTGATGTGAAAGAATAAGTACAATCTTATGCATGAATTAGTCAGGGCCAAGGGATTGCAGTTAAATGCATGAGGAGAGATCTTTATTCTGTAAGATGGTTCATTCTTTGGAAAATGCAAAGACAGAACGAAGATAATTCAGACAAAATGAACACAGTGCAAACATAAGAAGCCATTGCTTAAGGCCAATGACATATGAATAAAAAAAAAACTTTTTGAGAAATAACAACGCACTTGGTTGGGGATTGGTGGGTGGTCTCTGTATTAAAAGAAAGATGCTGCTGATAATTTATCAAGAAGGTCAGCAGCCAGAATGAAAATGGTTAAATTACAAAAAATTAATGACCTCAAATTTACTTGCAGGAAATATATTAAGCCTCCTCAATCTCTGCGGATATTTGAGTTCTGCGTCATGCCTTTGTCTGCTATAAGAAATTCCAGAGGTTTCAGGGGAATGACTCGGTTGTTCTGGACAGCTGATAGGACCAAAATCATGTGATCTCCCATCAACTAGTTGAGGTTCAAAAGAAAGATGGGGTCTAGGAACTGCAGAGAATAGAATAATATTGGGTGAGTTAGGTCACATAGTCTAATAAAAGGGAGTCACAAAAAGAAACAAGAAACGGCATAAAAGAAACTCTAGGAAGCAGTAAAGCATGGTAGAATACGAACCAATCATATATTCATAAGGTTGTCAAAGGCACAAGCAGTAATGGTTTTATATGGTTAAAAAAAGGTTTATAACCTTCACTAAGTTATCAATTCCAAGCAGTCCATCTGTTTCTACATCCTTACCTTCCAAAAAGATTATGAGAAAGACACACATAAAAATTAAGCAAGTCCTGAATAAGGAACCCAGGTGCTGTTCAGGAGGTGCTAATGACTGAACTTGAGAATTTCTGAAAACTTGATTTTGAAGAGCAAAACTTGTCCTGAGAAATTTTCAGATGGTGGATTTTAAATTATTATTTTCTATTTTAAAGCATAACATTGATGCACACACAGCCGCCAACCTCATTAAAATAAAAGACTAAACAGGGCACAAGATAAATTAAAAAGGTCTTCAACGTGTAGGAACCACGATCAAATATGCTTTATATGACACAAGTGTCATTGTGCTGTTCCTCCACGGGAGAAAGACAATTTTGCACAGACAATATATTCATATGATGAGAAATATTAAAAAAGAAGATCAACAGAGCTGTGATGTATACCACTCTCAAGTTTCCACCCAGCATTCGAAAGATCTTGAACTCGACCCCATAAATCCTCCAGGAAGTCCTGTAAATGGTAAAATCAAATGTCCGCAGTAAGAAAAATGGCGCCCAATGCATACATAAAATTACAACACTTTCGACGGTGTAAAAAAGTAAGTTCAACATGCAGATTCTACAGAAACAGACATGAGCAAACATATGGCTTGAAGCTGCTTGAATGGGAAAAAAACAGAAAAGAAAAGAAAAGGTGCAATGGTTGGAATATCTTGACCTATTACACTTTAATTTTCTTTGCCAGTAATTCTTTTATAGTTATCCACATCAGTAAGTTACTACAAAAGCAAGCAACAAAGTATTGATTTTGATGTTCATACTTGAAAATAAGTGCTTCCTATTTTCCCAATTACAAGATCACTGTAAAATGTGGGCCTAGTTGCTAATTTTTCCTCAACCACCCACCTCTCGACCAATGACGTTTAAACACAAAGAAAAAGATAACATACGATAAAAAAATTAAGAAAAATAAATATATGCATGAAGAAATAGAACACAAATTAATAAGGTTAAACAACCTTCTCAGTAACATCTTCATCAAGAACATCAAATGCGCAAAAACCAGCATCAGAAACATGACTTCTAATGCTGAAATAAGCTTGTATACCGACCATTACTCGATCTATTTCTTCGGGAACTTGCTGCACAAATAAATGCAACTAGTCAAATTTACAAAAATATAAGGCCAAAGAGGAGATGGAACAACTTTTCGACTAAACCAAGCAGGAAATAAAGTAGAGTAACTTGCGTGATTCATCATTCAGAATATTGGAACAATAGAAGAAAATACATGCATAAAAAAAAGAAACTTATCACATGTATATGAATTTATAAATACATACATTGAAACTAAGAATATATGTAAATAATAAAATGATTAAAATCAACAAATTCATCATTCAGATTTAGAAGCATCGTATTTAGACACATTCTTGAGGGCGGGAATGACTTGGTTAGATTGTGGAAGCTACAGAGAAGTTGGAAAGATTACATAGGAATTTGAGCTCAGATGGAAACAATAAGGAATTTCAAGGATGGGGGGAGAGGGGGCTAGACGTATTGGGGGCTTACCGGCCTATGATGAGTTTCTATAAGGACAAGTCAAGGACTCAAGGGTTAAATATTTGAGAGACGGAGACAGAAACCAAGTCTTTAGTAGAACTGAGAAAAAGCACAACTCAAAGAATAAGATTCAAAAGCTTCATGATGGAAATGAGGGTTTGGAGTATGAGAAATGAAGATGATTATTCCATTCTTCAAAGGCCTGTTTAAGGAGCCAAATCAAAACTGAATAAATAAGGGGGTCTTCATTTAAAAGGACTTGGTCAACCCTCTCTTCATTTAAAAGGACCTCTTCATCTAAAAACCCTTCATTTTACACACAAAATCAAACCCTTTTAACCAGAATCACTCCAGTCAAAGCCCATTTAAGCAGAATCATCACCTGCGCACCCTTTTAAATAAATTTCCCATAAATAAAACCTGTCATGAGAAAGCAAATCTACCTCTTAAAGCACCTACCTAGGAACAACAAGCTTTCCTAGCTAGACCTATTCTGAATGAAGAGATAAAAACCACCATCTTTGACAAAGAGACAGCCCCTGGACCATATGGGTTTTAACATTCAATTCTTCAAAGCAAATTTGGATGTAAAAGGGGATATCTCCTAAAATCTGCATATTGGGATGAAAGGGGAATATCTCCTAAAAGCTGTGCATTTATTATTCAGAGGAACCTTCATGTATTACATGCCTTCAATTGCACAACCCTCTCTCTCATACCCAAGATGGAAAAATCTAGTAGAGTGAGGAATGTTGGACCCAGTCATTTTTGCATTGTGCACAAGGTCGCCAAAAAAATTGCGAGCAGGTTGAAGGTAATGATGCCATACTTACATGCATATACTGGGGTGGGCGGGCCAAGAACAAGTGAAAGATTATTGGTTTCCAGAAGAAAATCTATACATATGAATCCAATCATACTATGTTAGGTTTGGTGAGTCTACTTCATGGGCTACACGTGTGACAAAAGATAGAAGGGAAGCAGTACAAAAAAGTAAATGCATTGTTAAAGCATTCACAGAACATGATAGTAATCAGATAAGGGTAGATGTAAAATCAAATAACATCCCAAAGATCAGTCCAAAGCCACATAATGCATTCAACCTGAGCAAGCTTATACCTCAACAAGTTCAGCTCCTCCCCATGGAAGACAAGATAAAATACATGTTATATAGAAGTCAGCACGTGCTTGCCAAGAGGGATTGCCTTTATCCTCATCCACTGTTGTTGCAGCAGATGACAACAGTGTCTCGAACACAATTACAAGAGAACTTGGCTGGATTACTTTGCTGCACATCTGCAGACAAAAGCATCATATGCTTGAAAATAGCAAGGGAAATTACGAGCATGCTAACATATCATGCAAATGTACCCAGGATTTCTTAGGACTACCTCTGTCCCGTAATATAGGTCTTTGTGCCTCGTTTTTCGTGTCCCATAATATGAATCTTTTTAGGATACCAATAGAGCATTTATTACTTTTTTCTTCAGCAATTTTCATTACTTAAATATTGCATTAATGATAGTCAAAGGATAGTTTTGACTTTTACACTTAAAAGTTATGACATTATCCACTTTCTTAATTTGTGCAAGAACTTCTAAAAGACCTATATTACAGGATGGATGTAGTAATTAATTTGCTTGCAAAGCACAAATGACAGTCTGAAACAGAAATGCAGGTGTTTAATTTTCAAATATAATACATCAGCGTCACAACACAAACCACAGACCCCTTTAATTGAAAGAAATTACACGCTATAATACATAGTTAACATACACTGGGGGAAATTAAGTTATTTATCAGAAAACGGCAACAATAATAGTTCCATCAAATTCCACATACTAAAATCAAGCTCCCATAATGTGACTATTACTACTTATAAAAAGTAGTCACCAAGCAAAAATACTTCATTTATTTATCCCCTCAAGATGAAACAACAGAATTTACTTGGATAGCAAACAAGAAGCAGAAGTTAGATTGCGGATGATTAAGATAGTATATAAATTATATTGGATATGTGAATAGATAGTGTGCCATCTGCATTCACATTGCTAATAGTATTTTCTTTCATTTACTGTTAATCATTTCGTTTCACAGGATACCTTTTTTCAGGCCTTATAACAGCACAACAGTCCCCATAGTTTGTGTGAAATTATAATAGCACCTGAATTGCAAATACAGAAACTATGTGGATGTGAATGTACAACTATTAGCCCCGCCAAAAAAATAGAATATATCGCAACCCCGGATGGGCTTAACCACAAAACAGGTAAGAGAAACTCATAAATTAAAACATCAAAACAATTGTCTGAATATCCCTGCTTCTCAAGGGGATGTCCAGGTACTAAAGGGTTGCTGGAATACTTGGTACATACCAAAGCCGTCAAAAAGCGCATCAATACACGAACTCTATTGCAGTCTCCAGCATTTAATGCAACCTGCGAGTACAGAGAATAGAAGCTGTTAGAAATATAGACAGTAAGCTATATCAAATACCATCCCTCCACAACGCCCATACAAGTCATCATAACACAGCACATTAGAAGAAAAAAAAAGGTTACAATAGCACCAAGGAAGAAACAACATATATTTTAATTACAAAAAATCGATTATTTAAATAATACCAATGCTAATAATAACCTTTCAAGTAATTGCAGGTTATCATACCTGTAAATTGTTCTGGGTCTTCTCTACAACTTTTGACACAAATCCTTCATTTTCCAAATTCAGCAGACCAATCTACAAAAGATAAAATATTTAAGCACGACATACCAAAAGTTTACGGTACAATAATGACAAAATGCCCATCAGAAAGCATCCAGCAAGAGGACATAGTTCTTTTATCAACCAACAGAATTAGAATAAGATCAACATTTTATTTACGAATTCACATCATGCTTGGAAAAGGGGCACTTATTCTGAGCTTTTTATCTTCTTTTCTTAACGTTGCACTGTAAGATAAGATAAATGAGAACATTGATTGAGCATGTCTTCATCCAATTCTTTAAAATATAAGTAATTAAACTAATTGCACACCTGTGTATCTTAGTAGGTCTTATGTATTATCTGAATAGGTTTAAATAGACTTAGGAGAACTCTAGAAGGAACCAATGATATCATCACTTGACTCCTTTCATTTCCTCTCCCGTGTTTTGACTCAAGCGAGTGGTACTTGTTCATGACCAGGTCCATCATCAGATGCTTTCTTGGATTGAGAATCACTAAAAAACTTAGGGCTCACTAGAAGCAACCAAAACTGCAATTCAAGTATCCTAAAACCCAATCCCAGACCTTCTCACAGAAGGGGCTTAAAACGATTATGTATAAAATTGGCTTACACAGTTGCACTCAATTTCCACAAACGGGCATCACATTCTAAGAAGCAAGCAAATGTAAAGGATGATTCTTCAGTTCTGTTGGCATATACATTCAGCAGACAAGCGCAAAAAAAAAAGTATTGAGAAAAAAAAAAGGGTATCCAGAGCATAAGGCTTACCAGTGTTCCATACAGAGGGATCTTATGAGGCAATTGCTCAGCACACTCAAGTAGAAACTGGAGGACAAGGAACATCATCAAGCAAAGAAATTTCAGCTAACAGAGCCCAAACCATTGTAAAAGAGAAAATACTTCCCTCACACTGTGCTGAAAACTTCATAGCCCTTTAAAACCACTAGATTACCGAGTTGCCTAGCTAAGTCAGAGATAAAAATACTGCTGCATGACACTGACAGAAAACTAAGCAATATGCGCAAGACTTACTGGCAAAATATCACCACCGGAGTGCTCCAATTCGCGTCGAACCGCACCAAAACATGTTTCCTGTAAAATAGCCAGACATTTGTCAGCAATTAAAACCCGCTCGACCAGTAATGTCTTCATTACCAATTAGAATTAAGTGGGTCTTTCACAGGTAATAGAAAAAAAAAAATTAACTACGGTTTTAGGACACAGGTAGGGTTTAGGACGAACAATGTGATCTTTGAAGTCAGCTTTTCCTCCATACTCGGTGCACTTTTCTCCAATTCGCAGCACCAAATTCTTCCAGCTGCTCATTGCAAACCCTGGTAAAGGTCAAAGGATGCACAGTTGAGACTAATGCTGAAGCTGAAGAGAAGTGGATGGAGGATAGAGCAGAGCGACAGCACAATTCTCGTCAAGAATTTAGGTGCCAGGGACCCAAATCCAAAATCAAAACTATCGTGCCTTCTTCTTTTATATTATTGGCGTGGCGCTAATAAAACAAAGGGAAAGGGGAGTTTTGCAGAAATTTTGTTCCAACGAATTTGTTCCCCATGGGTCAGGAGTTGTGGTAGGAGGCGTTTTGTTCTTGGGTTACAATGTACACAGGAGGAAGGCTTGAAGGGCATATCTGTCATATTGTTCGTTAGCATTGTAGTATTATTACAGAAAAATAAAAGAAAAACAAACAAACAAACAGAAAGAAAGAAAGGAAAAAAAAAAACAAAAACAAAACCAAAAACAAAAACAAAATTGTTATGAAATAATCATTTCGTGATCGCCTATCGATGTGGGTCATTGCAAGAGTTAATAGATGATGGTTATGAAAGATAAAGGTCATGATTTAAGAAAGAGAAAGAAAAAGTAAAATAAAATATAGTGAAATAATGATTCTAAAGTTGAAATGTTATGTTGAAATTTGTGTAGTTGAAGAAATTATTGATGAGAGAAATTTTAATGAAATATAATATTGAAAAAATAATGGTTAAATAGTGTAGTGGGTGAATAAAGTGAATTGATTAATATTATTTTATTTATTGATGTTGAATGATTGATGAGAGAATTTATAATAAAATAATGATAAATAAGATAGTGGAGTGAATAAAATATTGGGTTGTACTCAAATGGATCTAACCCCATCCGAAACCAAACAAGGCCGTCCTAAGTTCCAATATTAAGTGTTACATAATAAATGGTTCATCTCAATCTTGTAGGATATATATACATATCCCATTTTTGTAATAGAGTTGGTAGAGAAGTAAATATGAAGGAATAAGAAAACTTTATTCTTTCTTTTGTCTATATCTTTGTTCTTGGTATATTGTTTTCTTTCAATTATTTTATAACACGTTATCAACACGAGACTCTATTGGAGATATCCCATGAAATGTGGTGAAACGGTCAACTTTAGCGCAAATTTCGGATACGTACCGGTGAGATTCACCGGGAGCATATTACGTCTAAAATTTTTACTCACGGAGTAGATAATGTGGCTTTGGTATCACTCGATTCGGATATCGGGTGAATGAAAAATTAATGCCTAAAATTTGTTGAAAATGTGTAGGAGATAGGAGTTAAAGGAGAACCTCAACTCAATCTCCCGCAAAGTAATTTAAGGCTTGTGAGCTCAAGTAATAAGAGCTAGTGTGACTCTTATAAATGTGCCCCTGAGAGCAAAAGCGCTTTTGTGCAAGAGGGAGGACGTAGATAATTCCATGCGCGAACCGCCGTCCGGCCGGCTCGGCTCGTGCTCGAGCTCGGTTCGGGTGTTACTATTAATTTTTTGGACAAAATTTCTTTTGAAATTAACCAAAAATTAATTATCTAATTGTGAGGCGGTTGGAAGGTTCCAGAATTGTATGGAAACGGATTCTGATTAATTAAGTCGGTCCTTAATTAAATTAATTTGGCCAAAAATAGCTTTGAGGGAAAAGTTGAGCAATTAAATCATCCGACCAATCAGAATTCAGAAGACACGTCATCCGATAAATCAGAATCGTGGAATTAAGTCGGCTATTGCTTAACCAAGATTAAGAAAATTTTCGGCCCTAATTACTTCCAAGTGGACAAGTCAGCCGACTTTAATGACATGTTCTAGCCAATCATATTCAAGCATTGGCTCCTCATCTCCACTATATAAAGGACCCCATGAATGAAGGTTTAAGCATTCAATCTTCTTTTTTGTCTTCTACCACGAAAAAGATCGAGCATATTGTTCTAGTTCTTGAGTCGAAGAGAAGTCGGAGCACTCTGTAAGTTCGCCGGAGTTTGGATTGTTGAAGTGCCTCTTAATCCAAGACGTAAGCCGTTGTATCTTGGGAGGTAGTTGCTACTACCGTGGGCACCATACCGGAGCAATTTGTCTTAAGGAAATAGTAACATACTCGTCTCGGTTTGTCATTTATTTATGCATCGTACTTTACTTTTCCTTTGTTTCAAGTCAGATCTATACTGTGATAGCTTTCATTTCATTAGATCTACCATATAGTAGTTTTATTTATTAGATCTACATAGTAAAATAAATTTTATTTTCGAGTTGCTTATTTCCAGCATTTAATTATCCGTAATTAAATCAGTGAATTAAGGATTTGTTCCGTAAATCACTCCACACACAATACACCTTACCAACAAGCTTAAGACATATTTTAATTCATGTGTTAGAGGATAGTTTTAATCTATTACATTACAGATCTGGTCGATTTGTTATAATTTATTTATCTCTTGATCAGTTTTGTTGAGGCCAAGCTGGAAACTCTACTTCTACTCCTTCTTTGAGATCTAAGTTCGTTTGAGGACGAACTGAATCTGATTTGTCGATCTTCTGTGTATACAAAAATGTCAACAACTGTGCAAGGGAGTACCTCTGTTGTGCCTACTGCTGCACCCGCTCAAAACAATTCCGGGCCTCAAGGGGAAAAACCGGAAAAGTTTGGTGGCTTGAACTACAAGAGGTGGGAACAGAAGATGTTGTTCTATCTGACCACTTTTGGCTTGGCTCGGATGCTGACTGAGGATCCTCCTATCATGACTGAAAAGGATCAGACGTATGTTTCGGCGTTGGAAGCATGGAAGCACTCTGACTTCCTGTTCAAGAATTACATTCTCAGTTTCTTGGAGAACTTCATATATGAAGTAACGCTTCACGTGAGTCTGCTAAATCCTTATGGCATGCTTTGGAGAAAAAGTATAAGATCGAGGATGTTGGCTCGAAGAAATTTTCTATGGTCATATTCATGGACTACAAGAAGGTAGACTCCAAGACTGTGGTCAGAAAAGATAATGATTTGTGAACAATTCCAGGTTGCTGCAGTGATTGGGAAACTTCCCCACTCTTGGAAGGATTTCAAGAACTACTTGATGCACAAGTAGAAAAAGATGACTATGGAAGAGCTAGCAACGCATCTGCAAATTGAGGAGCAGAACAAGAGGTCAGAACGAAGCTTTCTGATGAGGTAGTCCAAGGCAAACTTGGTCGAAGTGAGCAACAAAGGCAAAAAGCATAAGCAGTCTAATCAATGTCCAAGAGACAATAAGAAGGTAAAGCAACAGTTCACTGGAAGCTGTTTCAACCGTGGAAAGCTATGTCATCGCCAAAGTGAATGCAGGTCACAGAAAAAGGGTAAGCCACATGCCCATCTTGTTGAAGTAGTGGTTGAAGGCATGCAGGAGATGAACATGTCGGCTGTGGTTTCTGAATGCAACATAGTCCCAACACAGTCCGGAATACCCGTGAATGATGGATTGACACGAGGACTACTCGCCATGTTTGCGCATTGAAAGAGATGTTTTACGAGTATAAAGTGTTGAGGACAAACAACTCTTTATGGGAAACTCGCTCGCAAAGCTAAAAGGTGTAGGAAAGGTCATAATCGAAAATGACCTCTCGGCAAAGAACTCACACTCAACAATGTGTTGCATGTTCCGGCATGCGCAAGAACCTTGTTTACGGTGCTTTTCTAGTGAAGAATGGATTCAAGATGGTATTTTCTAGGGATAAAGTTGTTTTATCCAAATTTGACATGTATGATGGGAAGGGGTACTTGGTAGATGGTATGTTCAAGATGAATGTAATGACTATTGTACCCTAAACTATTGTGCTGAAAAAGGCTTATAAGATGACTATTGCTTCCGTTTACTTCATTGAGTCTTCTTGTTTATGGCATTGTAGATTAGAACATGCAAATTATAAATCGATTCGAAAGATGATGAATCTAGATTTAATTACCAACGTAAAATTTTATCCTAATCACAAATGCCAAATATTTGTTGATGCTAAGCTTGTTAAAGCGCCGTTTCCAATAGTTGAAAGGAACACAGAACCTCTAAAATTAATTCATACTGATATATGTGACTTAAAATTTGTGCAAACTAGAGGCGGTAAAATGTACTTTATTACTTTTATTGATGATTGTACTAGATATTGTTATGTTTATCTGCTGAGAAGCAAAGACGAAGCTCTTGAAGCTTTTAAGGATTATAAGAATGAAGTTGAGAATCAACATAGCAAACGGATAAAGAATGTCCGTAGTGATCGTGGTGGCGAATATGATGCACCGTTTAATGATTTTTGCTCTGGCGCCAACATCATTCATCAAATGACAACACCATATACACCTCAATCGAATGGTATTGCTGAGCGCAAGAACCAAACTCTGAAAGAGATTATGAATGCTATGTTGATTAGTTCAGGTTTACCTCAGAACTCGTGGGGGGAAGCTATCCTCTTAGAGAATTCCATTCTTAATAAAATACCTTCTAAGAAGAAGGATGAATCCCCGTATGAATTGTGGAAGGGTCACAAGCCTAACTACAAAATCATGAAAGTATGAGGGTGTTCGGCTAAGGTTCAAATACCTAAACCAAAGCAAGTGAAGATAGGGCCTAGAACCATTGATTGTATATTCATTGGATATGCTCTCAATAGTAGTGCTGTCGGTTTCTGGTACATAAATCGGACGTCCCTGATGTACATGAAAGTGTCATCATCAAGTCTAGGAATGCTGTGTTCTTTGAGGATATCTTTCCCTGTACGGAGAAAGAGAAACAAGAAGCAATTATGAGCAAGCGACTTATGAGTTTGAAGAAGAGAGTGATCCTCAAGATCTTGAGGAACCTCATCGTAGTAAAAAGGCTAGGACTTCCAAGTCTTTTGGTCCTGATTTCTGACCTATATGGTATAAAACGAACCTAGGACGTATGTTGAGGCTATGTCTACTCTAGAAGCTCCTTTCTGGAAAGAGACTATATATAGTGAAATGGAATTCATCATGCAAAACCACACTTAGGAGTTGGTTGATCTTCCACCAGGAAATAAACCACTCGGGTGCAAGTGGATCTTTAAGAAGAAGTTAAAGGTTGATGGTTCTATCAATAAGTACAAGGCTAGGTTGGTGGGCCAAGGGTTCCGACAGAAAGAAGGCCTTGACTTCTTTGATACCTACTCACTAGTTACGAGAATCACTTCTATAAGGGTTCTCATTGCTATAGATGCAGTCAATAACCTGGAAATCCATCAAATGGATGCGAAGACTGCCTTCTTGAATAGTGAGTTGGAAGAAGAGATTTATATGAAACAACCCGAGGGGTTTGTCTTTCCAGGGCAAGAGAGAAAGGTGTATTGACTCGTTAAATCTTTGTATGGGCTTAAACAAGCACCAAAATAGTGGCATATCAGATTTGGCAATGTTATGTTGTCAAATGGATTTAAGATTAACGAGTGTGATAAATGTGTATACATTAAGAACACACCAAATTCATACATGATAGTATGTCTATATGTTGATGACATGCTCATAATGGGAAGTACTCATGATATCATCATGAATACTAAGAAGATGTTTACAAGGAACTTCAAAATGAAGGACCTGGGAGTTGCGGATGAGATATTAGGGATTAAGATCTCTAGAGTACCCGATGGACTTGTGTTGTCACAAACTCATTATATTGAGTCTGTCTTGAAATGATTTAACATCTTTGATGAAAGTCCAATGAGCACTCCACGTGACCTAAGTATGCACTTAGCCAAGAATAGAGGTGAACCTGTGGATCAATTGAGATATTCTCAAGTTCTTGGAAGTCTGATGTACATAACCAATTGTACACGACCAGACTTAGCATGTATAGTGAATAAACTGAGTAGGTTCACGAGTAATCCAGATCACAATCATTGGAAAGCCTTAAATAGGTTGTTGAGGTACATAAAGTACAGTATGAGTAGGGATTACGATATACTAAATAACCAGCAGTATTAGAAGGATGCTATGATATATGCCAACTGGATATCAGATACGAAAGATTCGAAGTCCACCAGTGGATACTTATTCACGATTAGTGGTGCTGCTGTGTCCTAGAAGTCTACAAGACAAACATGCATAGCTCGTTCCATAATGGAAACTGAGTTTATAGCATTGGATAAGGCTGGGAAAGAAGCTGAATGGCTTAGGAATTTCCTTGAGGATATTCCATGTTGGCCTAAGCCAGTGGCTGCTATCAGCATTCACTACGATAGCTAGTCGGCTATAGGGAGGGCACATAGTAGTATGTATAATGATAAGTTTCGACACACATCCCGTAGAGACATAATACCATTAAACAATTGATCTCAGACATGGCGTGATTACCATCGATTATATAAGATCGAAGAAGAATCTTGCGGATCCGCTTACAAAAGGTTTAGCTAGAGATCGGATGTCAATTTTGACAACCGAATGGGATCAAGCCTATTACGCATGTTTCCTTATAGTGGCAACCCAACCATGTTGACCGGAGATCCTAAGATCATGGTTCAAAAGGACAATTAAGCTATAAGGAATGGTCTTCAGCACTTACCCATTCGAGAAAATAAAAGTGTTGTCTGCAGAGAGGTGTGAGGTTAAGCGAAGCTTTTAATGATTCCTATATCATGATATTCGGGTGGGGTAGGCGAGAATACCCTTGATAGGAGGTCATCTGTGTAGTGTGAAGTGGGGCGCTTCGTGGGGATTTTTAGTCTTGAATTCTTTAAAGCACTTTCTGAAACCAAGTGTTGTCCAGGGGCGAGATGGACACAACCATGAGAACCGAAAGGTGCTAGGGAAATATTGTGTGAGTGCTATTGTCTTGATTTACATTAAAGGTCGAAGCAGTTCAAGACCCAGTTCAGCGATTGGCGAGTAAATCCGGTAGTACTTCACTAAGAAGCGAGTTCAAGGCGAAGCTACCTCTCCCGATGAAATATTTTTCCGTCTGACTTCTCTTCAGAGTCTGCAATTTCTTATGCATTAATTTTCATTCATGTAGGGGATTGTTGGAGATATCCCATGAAATGGGGTGAAACGGTCAACTTTAGCGCAAATTTCAGATACATTCCAGTGAGATTCACCGGGAGCTTATTACGTCTAAAAATTCTACTCACGGAGTAGATAATGTTTGGCTTTGGAATCACTCAATTCGGATATCGAGTGAATGAGAAATTAATGCCTAAAGTTGGTTGAAAATGTGTAGGAGATAGGAGTTGAAGGGAGGACCTCAACTCAATCTCCCACATAGGTAACTTGAGGCTTGTGAGGTCAAGTAATAAGAGCTAGTGTGGCTCTTATAGATGTGCCCCAAGGGGCAAATCACTTTTGTATAGGAGGGAGGACTTAGATAATTCTACACGAGCGCGCGCCGCTGCCGCCGTCCAGCCGGCTCGGCTCGGCTCGGTTCGGGTGTTACTATTAATTTTTGGACAAAATTTCTTTTGAAATTAACTATAAATTAATTATCTAATTGTGAGGCGGTTGGAAGGTTCCAGAATTGTGTGGAAACGAATTCTGATTAATTAAGTCGGACCGGAATTAAATTAATTAAATTAATTCGGCCAAAAATAGCTTTACTTGAGGGAAAAGTCGAGCAATTAAATCATCCGACCAATCATAATTCAGAAGACACATCATCCAACCAATCAGAATCGTGGAATTAAGTTGGCTATTGCTTAACCAAGATTAAGCAAATTTTAAATACCTAATTACGTTTCCAGGAAATGTCACCGACTTTAATGACTTGTTCTAGCCAATCACATTCTAGCATTGGCTCATCCTCTCCACTATATAAAGGACCCCATGGATGAAGGTTTTAGCATTCGATTTTCTCTTTTGTCTTCCACGACCAAAAGGTCGAGCATATAGTTCTTGTTCTTGAGTCGAAGAGAAGTCGAACACTCTGTAAGTTCGCGGAGCTTGGATTGTTGAAGTGCCTCTCAATCCAAGGCGTAAGCCGTTGTATCTTGGGAGGCGATTGCTACTACCGTGGGCACCATACCGAGAAATCATGTCTTAAGGAAAGAGTAACATAATCACCTCAGTTTGTCATTTATTTATGCATCGTACTTTACTTTTCCTTTGTTTCGAGTCAGATCTGTACTGTGATAGCTTTCATTTCATTAGATCTACCCTATAGTAGTTTTATTTATTTTAAACACATTAATCATGATATATATTGTTTATGAAGATATAAATCTCGTAGATATGAGATAGTTAAATAAAGTTTATAATCGTTGGAAACAAAAGTAAAATAACACTTGATCATGAGGTTGATTCATCAAAACCTTTGTGTTTCAAAATGTATAAATCACTTGAAGCGAATGATAGAGGATAAAGTTACAGCTCGGTGCTATTATTACATTATTAATGATGATCATTTCCCGGCATTAGGTGGAGATAAGAAAACCCCATTTTAGAATTAAAGAATGCCGAGAAATTTATAAAAATAAAGCATCTTCCACGCATTAGTTTAACTGAATTGCGAAATTATTTTATTTTAATTTGCAGTACTTAGCAAGTAATCTGCCAAATTCTTTTATTCAACATAAAAGAGTGACTGTTTATAAATGCACCAAAATTTGATTTATAATATATCTACGCCGGAAACGTAGAATACCGATCGGGGTAAAAGATAAAATCCGGGGAAAGTGATTTCACTATTGATATTAAGTCACTCATGAAATATCTCGAAGAGATTCGTCTTGAAAACGAAACTCCGAATAAATTCGCACGTGCATCAAATGATCAAATATTGAGGTTGCGGAACAACCGGATCCATGCATTGATAAGGATTTGGTTTATGCTAATATCGAATTAGCAATGTATTTAGTGGGAGAAATTTGTAATATATTATCATAGTCGTCGACGACATATTTGCCTTGTAATTTGCTATTATAATCTAGATCCAGAACCCAAGTCAGTAGTAAAGTGCTAGAAGCACATAGATTGGGTCAAAATGAAATGAAATAAGCAATTGAGGCTGATATTGACTTGATATGTTTGGTTCTTTAGTAACCAAATATTTATTTTGATCAATTATATTCTCCTTCTACGGATAACATCATTTTAGCTACTTAATGACTTTGGCAGCAACTAAGAATTTTATATGTCGTTGAGACCGTATAGGTCATTAGACATGAATATTTATATGAAACATTATGTTGAATTTTAGGCATAAAATCGTAGCATATATATTGTTGAGTTGCAAATGTCGTTGTATTGCCTAAACCATTCATGTTAAATGTGATAAAATCATAAGTAAACTCCTTATAAAGAAGGAATATATATAAATAGTTCATGCATAATGACATGAATCGTGGGATATTATTTCCTGTATTATTATTTATAAGAACAATCTTGATTGTGTTGCAAGTTGCACAAATAAGTAGTGGGTATGACAATGTTTAGCCCCTACATTCAAATTGAACTCTATACCAGAGATAATATATAAAAAGTATGCTATAGTGACAATCTGACAGATTGTTCACTAAGTTCATTCCAATGTCTATTTTGGAGAAATATGTTTATAGCATTGGAATGCGTACATTTGAAAGACTGTTGCCATCCGGGGGAGCGACAACTGAGGAAAAATCTTGACGTTTTGGTCCTGAACACCAATGATTGTACTCTTTTTCCCTTTAACTAAGTTTTTTCCCACAAGGTTTTCTTACTTAAAGGTTTTTAACGAGGCAGTCAGTCCAACACATAAAAACGCATACGTTATGAACTATTTTCCTTGTCTAGTTTTTGTCCCACTAGGTGTTTCTTGCAAAGTTAATAGTACATGACATATACGTTATGCAACGTAGACAGAGCATTCAAATCAGCTCTATATTCAATGAGCTTTGTCTACTATTGCAATTGCGAAGAAGATCGTTCATCTCAAGTTCAGTAATATTTACATAAGTGGGAGAGCACATGATCTTCAGAAGAGAAGTGAAATCGATATGCGATGAATCAAGTCAAAATGTTGATCCAACATATTCATTTACTTAGTGAGATAAAGCATGTGCATTTGATACATTTTTACGAACAATTTACAACCAAAGGCGATACTCGACATTAATATCAAAGAGCACGAAGAATGTTTTCATCAGGGGGAGTAATACAAACACAAGTGAATATGTATCATTTTTGTTCACTAAATTTTTTCCACAAGGTCTTTTCCTAATAATGTTTTAACGAGTCATATTCATTGTGTGTTGTATGATAGACATTCAAGGAGGAGTGTTATGAAATAATCATTTAGTGAATGTCTATCAATGTGGGTTATTGCAAGAGTTAATAGATGATGGTTATGAAAGATAAAGAGTCCTAAGTTACAATATTAAGTGTTACATAATAATTGGTTCATCTCCATCTTGTAGTATATATATATAAATATTTAGTAGGAATTAATCCTTCTTGTATTACATTCATATCTGCACCACTGTCTATTAATGCAATTAATTCTCGTTTATAAGAGTTATTTATCAGTAAATTAATTTTTACATACCATTTTTGTGAAAAAAACTACAATGACACTTAGTCATGCTGGTGGTGAAAAACTTGATATAAAGTTTAAATTACCTAAGGCATATATTTGCAAAAATAATGTTTGTATTCCTACAAGTTTTTTACTTGTTAAAAATATGACTAGTCAAGTTATACTTGGAACACCTTTTATTGAAAAGATATATCCTTTAAGTAAAATTGATACTAAAGGTATAATAGGTCATTTTGAAAGTTCAATCATTGTGGTTGGCTTTTCCACTGATTGTTTTTCTTTTAACATTTTTAAAACATTACTCATAGAATAAGATTCTTGAGAATTTTTTATTTCTTTTGATTCATCAAAATTGGAAGTTGATGGATCAGACTGAATATTATCAATTAACTTAGAGCGAAGCTCAGGGTCTTTAATTAATTTAAGAAATTCAAAAATATTAATGTTAGTTAAAACATTTATTTCTAAATCTTTAAATTGTGAAAGAATTTTATAAAATTCTTCTCCTTCTTCTTTATCATGTTTTATACAATCAATATTCTGTATACATGATTTACAACACGTATCCGTGTCAGAAGAAATTAAAGATTCATTATTTAATTTTGATATATCATTATCAAAAGATTGTTCATCAGAATTGTCAGAAGAAGATTTTTCTGATTCTGAATTAAGAAGTATTTTTGAAAGACTTAATTTTAAATCTTCATTTTGTAAATTATTTATTTTCTTTTTTAATTTACACCTATTAGCATAATGGCGTCTTCTTACCACATTTAAAACAGGTTTTATCTGTTTTATTATTTTTCTTAAATTATCTTTTTTCTAATTTCTTTTTAGAAAATCTTTTTTTCTTTTTCCCTTTATAAAAAGGATCTGAAGATTTTTCTGATTTATCTTTATTCCTATCTTTTAAAGATGTTTTAGAAGAAGATGGCATATCCATACCAAATTGATCACAAAATCTACCTAATTGTGATTTCTCAGATAAATTCTGTCTTTTGATTTGTTGATTTAACTTTATTTCATTACATAAAGCTAAACCTTCCTGAATGATTGTACCTATTAATTTACCATAAGTATAATCTTCATAAGGTATATTAAGAAAATCTTTTCTTAAATTTTTCCTAACCTTTTCAGCAAAAAGATAAGGTAATCCATCAATAAATTTAGATTTCCAATGAGAGCTATTACTCTCTGGTAATTCCATAACTCTATTTAAAAATGTATCTTTATACCAACGAAAATCTGTTAGTGTTTTACATCTAAGATTTTGTAAAAGAGTTCGAATATTTTCACAATTATCAGAAATTCTTCCTGTGAAATGTTCAAGGATTGTAGTTACTAAAGTGTAAACTACATTTTCTACCACATTATTATTTTCTTGTTTAACTGTATTTAAGATATGATCTTTATCAGTTAAACTTAAATAATTTACTGATAAATAACTCTTATAAACGAGAATTAATTGCATTAATAGATAGTGGTGCAGATATGATTGTAATACAAGAAGGATAAATTCCTACTAAATATTTTGAAAAAACTACAATGACACTTAGTCATGCTGGTGGTGAAAAACTTGATATAAAGTTTAAATTACCTAAGGCATATATTTGCAAAAATAATGTTTGTATTCCTACAAGTTTTTTACTTGTTAAAAATATGACTAGTCAAGTTATACTTGGAACACCTTTTATTGAAAAAATATATCCTTTAAGTAAAATTGATACTAAAGGTATAATAGGTCATTTTGAAGGTAAAGAAATAAAATTTGATTTTATTACTAAACCTATACCAAATATTCTTAATCAAATTAAAGATTTAATAGATCAAAAGAATTTACAATTAAATTTCTTAAAGCAAGAAATTAATATATCAACTATTGATGAAAAGCTTTTAAATTCAAAGCTTAAAGAAAAAAATTGATAATTTATTTCATAGATTTTCTATTGAAATATGTAATGATCATCCTAATGTTTTTTGGGATAGGAAAAGACATATGGTTGAACTTCCTTATGAGGAAGATTTTGATGAAAAGAAAATTACGACAAAGGCTCGACCTTGTCAAATGAACTCAGAATATTTAAAGCATTGTAAAAAAGAAATTGAGTCTCTTTTACAAAAAGATTTAATAAAACCATCCAAATCTTCTTGGTCTTGTATCTTGCATTTTATGTTAATAAACATAGTGAAATTGAAAGAGGTGTACCTCATTATGGTTATAAATTACAAGCCATTGAATAAAGTTTTAAAATGGATAAGATCACCTATTCCTAATAAAAGGATTTATTAGATCGACTTTATAATTCTATCATATTTTCTAAATTTGACTTAAAATCGGATATTGGCAAATTCAAATTCTTTGAAAAAAGACCAATATAAAACAAATTTTTAATGTTCTTTTTGGACATTATGAATGGAAATAATGCCATTTGGATTAAAAAATGCTCATTCGAATTTGAAAAATCATGAATGATATATTTATTCCTTATAGTGAATTTATCATTGTTTATATTGATGATATTTTAGTATTTTCAAAAACAATTGAAAATCATTTTAAACACTTAAATATTTTTAGAAAAATTATAATACAAAATGGATTAGTTATATCTAAACCGAAGATGTCTTTATTCCAGACAAAAATTAGATTTCTAGGTCATAATATTGAAAAAGGAAGTATTATTCCAATTCAGCGTAGTATTGAGTTCGCTTCAAAGTTTCCGACATAATTACGGATAAAACTCAATTACAAATATTTACTAGCGATCTCAATTATGTATCTGCTTATTATAAAGATTTAGCAAAAGATGCTGCTATCTTATATGATAGATTAAAAAAGGAACCAAAACCTTGGTCTGATCAGCATACTAAAGCTGTAAAAATAATTAAAACAAAGGTAGCTAATTTACCTTGTTTAATGTTAGCTAATCCCATATGGGATAAAATAATTGAAACAGATGCTTCAGACATAGGGTTTGGAGGAATTTTAAAACAGATTTGTCCAAATACGAAACAAGTTTATCTTGTTAGAATTCATCTCAACCCTTTTAACATACATGTATACATCCTAATTTAATTCCAAGACCAAACTGTATTTAAATTTAACTTCACATTATAAAAGGTGAAGACAATAGTCTGCCTGATTTCCTAACTCGTGAATATTTGCAGGAATGAGTTCCACTTCCAAAGGAAGAGGGGGTTTTACTCCCTATCGTGGCAGAGGTGGACGAGGTAATATCATTGTTCAGCATGGTAATAGGACATTAATTTCAGAGAATATCTCTGGATCTTCTTCAAGTCAGAATAATAATTCTGATAAATTATACCAAGAATTCTTGGAATATAAAAAATGAAAGGGAAAGCTAAAGCCACTTTGAGAAATACCTCGTATGCGAATGTGGTAATATCAGAAGAAGAAGATATAACTTCTTACCAAGAAAATGAAAAACAAGGAATTATATTCCTTATCGAATATGATGATTATATCAAAAAGAAAAATGACCCATGGTCACTCATGGAACAATATTTGGATAATAATCCATTTACAGCGACTGCATATAAGCATCGATCATATTATGAAAATATTTTAAAAGCTTCTGAATGTGAAATAACACATTTTATGGCTAATGATCAGAAGGAATATACCTTCAGTAAAATTATTATAAAAAGAATTAGTCTCCCAAATGAATGGGGATTATCTTTATTTAAAGAAAAAGAATATCTTTTTCAAGAAAAAAATATTGCTATAATATATAATTATTGGGATTATATCCAAGCTTTTACTAATGTTTTCTTGTATGGAAATAGAAAACAAAAACATACTTGGTTTGTAAAAGTATGTCCAGAAGTATATAAACATCTGGAATATATACCAAATTGGTTTCAACAATGGTGGTTATTACATGGACCTTCTATAAAAATTTTACTGAAGAGTTCAAAGAATTATATTTACATTGGGTAGATATTTCTCCCAAAATTTAAATTAAGTAATCAAGGACATTTAATAGAATGTTCGGTTCATTACATTTCTTTTGGAATTTTCTATTCCATGGATTTTAAAATGGTCACCTATTGTAGATATATCTACGATAATTTACCATGTCTCAAAGAAAATATTTTTCAAAATTTTGGACAAAATTGTCGAAAAAAGATCCACAAACAGGCCAAATATTTGGTGAAGAATTATTTCAAGAAATTACAATAAAATTAGCTATCTAGAAGAATTAATGGATGAACAATTAGAAGTCTTGCTTGTAATAGAAGCATACAAAGTCCTTTGCAAAATTTGTGAGAAAGTTGAAGATTAAAGGAATTGTTTCAAAGCAAGAAATCTTGCAATGTTATATGTCGAAATCAAAAAGATCTATTGAAGAATTTTGGGTTTAATAGTTGCGCTTTTCTTGACCTAAAATCAGATACATCTATGACTTCTTCTATAAATATGGCAGAAGATGCACAAGACCCCAATGAAGACATTGATAAAGATGTTCATCATTTCATGAAACAACTGGAAGAATTGGAAAAAATTGACAAAGATTAAACGATATCCGAAAATTGCATCAAGCGATGACATCAAGATTGAAGTCAAACTTCGACGTCATTATTTGGCACTATTATTCGACATGAGCAAAGAAATTTACTGTTCACTTTGAATTTTTTGGCAAATAATGCTAGCCAATTATGCGTTTTTTTGTTGCTTTTCTTTTCTTTTACCACTTTTTTTCACGCGTTTTCCCCTATATATATCGAGTTTTAGAAACGAAGGAGTGCGCTTAGAGAATTATCTCGCCTCTTCTCCTTCTCCTTCCCTCTTGTAACATATACCCCAGTTTGTAATAAATTTTCTTGCTTCTGATTACAACTTTAAATATTGTAAGTTGTTTTTATTTTTTGTTTTGTTTAATTTTTTATTTTAAATATTTCGTATTAACTTAATGATAGGCTAAAAGAATATAAGTGTTAAAATATAATGTGAAGGTAAATTTAAATACAGTTTGGTCTTGGAATTAAATTAGGATGTATACATGTATGTTAAAAGGGTTGAGATGAATTCTGGCTTTAATTGTATAACAAGGTTTTAATCCTTTCTGGCATAAATAAAACTTTATCCTTTTGTAGCCGTTTATACCCACTTTAGCCCAGGTGTGGCGTTTAGGGTTGTTGGCTTATACATGTTGGATTAAAGTATGTTATTTATCAACGGAATCGATTAAGTAAACATTCCATTTTGTTATATAATATTACTACGGATTTCCTATATCTTGTAAACATGCCCGTTGTAACATATTTTTGTATACCTTATCCTTCACTTCTATAAATTTGTTTATCAGCGTTACCATCAAGATTCCACTCATAAATATTTTTACCTGAATAACTATTATTAATAACATATTCTTGTTCCTCATGGAGAGTATCCATAGGAGAAGGTCTTCTATAATAATAATTATCTTTGAGTAGAGGCGATCAGTATATTTTTAAGTCTGCTTTATTATTATTCCAATTCAATGTAGTATTGAGTTCGCTTTCAAAGTTTCCGCACATAATTCGGATAAAACTCAATTACAAAGATTTCTAGCGAGTCTCAATTATGTATCCGCTTATTATAAAGATTTAGCAAAAGATCTTTGCTATCTTATATGATAGATTAAAAAGGAACCAAAACCTTGATCACGATCAAAGATACTAAAGCTATAAAAATAATTAAAACAAAGGTAGCTAATTTACCTTGTTTAATGTTAGCTAATCCCATATGGGATAAAATAATTGAAACAGATGCTTGGACATAGGGTTTGGAGGAATTTTAAAACAGATTTGTCCAAATACTGAAACAAGTTTATCTTGTTAGATTTCATTCAGTAAATGGAATACCGGTCAAAAGAATTATTCTCAAGAGAGCAAAAGAAATCTTAGCTATTGTTAAATGTGTTTTAAAATTTCGGGATGATTTATATAATAAGAAATTTCTTATTTATACAGATTGTAAATCACCTAAATTTATGTTTAATAAAGATTTTAAACATGATGTTTCTAAGCAAATGTTTGCAAGGTGGCAAGCTCATTTAGCCCTATTGATTTTGATATTATTCATATAAAAGGTGAAGACAATAGTCCACTTTGATTTCCTAACTCGTGAATATTTGCAGAATGAGTTCCACTTCCAAAGGAAGAGGGGTTTTACTCCCTATCGTGGCAGAGGTGGACGAGGTAATATCCTTGTTCAGCATGGTAATAGGACATTAATTTCAGAGAATATCTCTAGATCTTCTTCAAGTCAGAATAATAATTCTGATAAATTATACCAAGAATTCTTGGAATATAAAAAAATGAAAGGGAAAGCTAAAGCCACTGAGGAAATACCCTCATATGCGAATGTGGTAATATCAGAAGAAGAAGATATAACTTCTTACCAAGAAAATGAAAAACAAGGAATTATATTCCTTATCGAATATGATGATTATATCAAAAAGAAAAATGACCCATGGTCACTCATGGAAAAATATTTTGATAATAATCCATTTATAGCGACTGCATATAAGCATCGATCATATTATGAAAATATTTTAAAAGCTTCTGAATGTGAAATAACACATTTTATGGCTAATGATCAGAAGGAATATACCTTCAGTAAAATTATTATAAAAAGAATTTGTCTCCCAAATGAATGGGGATTATCTTTATTTAAAGAAAAGAATATCTTTTCAAGAAAAAATATTGCTATAAAATATAATTATTGGGATTATATCCAAGCTTTTACTAATGTTTTCTTGTATGAAAATAGAAAACAAAAACATACTTGGTTTGTAAAAGTATGTCCAGAAGTATATAAACATCTGGAATATATACCAAATTGGTTTCAACAATGGTGGTTATTACATGGACCTTCTATAAAAATTTACTGTAAGAGTTCAAAGAATTATATTTACATTGGGTAGATATTTCTCCCAAAATTTGAAATTAAGTAATCAAGGACATTTAATAGAATGTTCGGTTCATTACATTTCTTTTGGAATTTTCTATTCCATGGATTTTAAAATGGTCACCTATTGTAGATATATCTACAGATAATTTACCATGTCTCAAAAGAAAATATTTTTCAAAATTTTGGACAAAATTGTCGAAAAAAGATCCACAAACAGGCCAAATATTTGGTGAAGAATTATTTCAAGAAAGTACAGCTAAAATTAGCTATCTAGAAGAATTAACAGATGAACAATTAGAAGTTCCTTGTAATAGAAGCATACAAAGTCCTTTGCAAAATTTGACAGGAAAGCTGAAGATTAAAGGAATTGTTTCAAAGCAAGAAATCTTGCAATGTTATATGTCAGAAATCAAAAAAGATCTATTGAAGAATTTTGGGTTTAATAGTTGCAGTTTTGCTGACCTAAAATCAGATACATCTATGACTTCTTCTACAAATATGGCAGAAGATGCACAAGACCCCAATGAAGACAATGAAGACATTGATAAAGATGTTCATCATTTCATGAAACAACTGGAAGAATTGGAAAAAATTGACAAAGATTAAACGATATCCGAAAATTGCATCAAGAAGTGACATCAAGATTGATGTCAAGATCGACGCCATTATTTGGCACTATTGAGTCGACATGAACAAATTCTTATCGCTCACTTTGAATTTTGGCAAATAATGTAATCAATTATGCGTTTTCTTGTTTGCTTTTCTTTTCTTTTGTTTTCACGCCGCTTCCCCCTATATATATCGGTTTTAGAAGCGAAGAGGTACGCTTAGAGAATTATCTCGCTCTTCTCCTTCTCCTTCCTCTTGTAACATATACCCTCAACTTGTAATAAATTTTCTTGCTTCGATTACAACTTTAAATATTGTAAGTTGTTTTTATTTTTGTTTTGTTTAATTTTTATTTTAAATATTTAAGTATTAGCCTAATGATAGGCTAAAAGAATATAAGTGTTAAAATATAATGTGAAGTTAAATTTAAATACGAGTTTGGTCTTGGAATTAAGTTAGGATGTATACATGTATGTTAAAAGGGTTGAGATGAATTCTAACAAGATAAACTTGTTTCAGTATTTGGACAAATCTGCTTTTAAATTCCTCCAAACCCTATGTCCAAGCATCTGTTTCAATTATTTTATCCCATATGGGATTAGCTAACATTAAACAAGGTAAATTAGCTACATTTGTTTTAATTATTTTTACTGACTTTAGTATCTTTGATCGTACCAAGGTTTGGTTCCTTTTAATCTATCATATAAGATAGCAAAGATCTTTTGCTAAATCTTTATAATAAGCGAGATACATAATTGAGACTCGCGCCTAAAAATCTTTGTAATTGAGTTTTATCCGAATTATGTCCGAAACTTTGAAGCGAACTCAATACTACGCCGAATTGGAATAATACTTCCTTTTTCAATATTATGACCTAGAAATCTAATTTTTATGCGGAATAATGACATCTTCGGTTTAGATATAACTAATCCATTTTGTATTATAATTTTTCTAAAAAATTTAAGTGTTTAAAATGATTTTCAATTGTTTTTGAAAATACTAAAATATCATCAATATAAACAATGATAAATTCACTATAAGGAATAAATATATCATTCATGATTTTCTGAAATTCAGAAGGAGCATTTTTTAATCCAAATGGCATTACTCTCCATTCATAATGTCCAAAAGGAACATTAAAAGCTGTTTTATATTGGTCTTTTTCAGCAATTTGAATTTGCCAATATCCAGATTTTAAGTCAAATTTAGAAAATATGATAGAATTATAAAGTCGATCTAATAAATCCTTTTTATTAGGAATAGGTGATCTTATCCATTTTAAAACTTTATTCAATGGCTTGTAATTTATAACCATACGAGGTACACCTCTTTCAATTTCACTATGTTTATTAACATAAAATGCAATCTGAAGACCAATAAGATTTGGATGGTTTTATTAAACCTTTTTGTAAAAGAGACTCAATTTCTTTTACAATGCTCTAAATATTTTGAGTTCATTTGACAAGGTCGAGCCTTTGTCGTAATTTTCTTTTCATCAAAATCTTCCTCATAAGGAAGTTCAACCATATGTCTTTTCCTATCCCAAAAGCATTAGGATGATCATTACATATTTCAATAGAAAATCTATGAAATAAATTATCAATTTTTCTCTTTAAGCTTTGAATTTAAAAGCTTTTCATCAATAGTTGATATATTAATTTTTGTTGTTTTAAGAAATTTAATTGTAAATTATTTTGATCTATTAAATCTTTAATTTGATTAAGAATATTTGGTATAGGTTTAGTAATAAAATCAAATTTTATTTCTTTACCTTCAAAATGACCTATTATACCTTTAGTATCAATTTTACTTAAAGGATATATTTTTTCAATAAAAGGTGTTCCAAGTATAACTTGACTTGTCATATTTTTAACAAGTAAAAAACTTATAGGAATACAAACATTATTTTTGCAAATATATGTCTTAGGTAATTTAAACTTTATATCAAGTTTTTCACCACAAGCAAGGCTAAGTGTCATTGTAGTTTTTCAAAATATTTAGTAGGAATTAATCCTTCTTGTATTACATTCATATATCTCACACTAATGCTCTATTAATGCAATTAATTCTCGTTTATAAGAGTTATTTATCAAGAAATTAATTTTTACATACCATTTTGTGAAAAAAAATACTTAGCTTATTTAAGAAATTATCCTGTTCTAATATAGATGATAAATGGTTTACTAGAACTAGGTTCAACATTAGAACTTACTTTCTGATATTCAAGAAGTAAAATTCTTTCTTCTAAATTTTTAGTAGCATTTTTTAACTTATTTATTTCTTGTTTTAAATAAATAATTTCTTTTGAAAGTTCAATCATTGTGGTTGGCTTTTCCACTGATTGTTTTTCTTTTAACATTTTTAAAACATTACTCATAGAATAAGATTCTTGAGAATTTTTTATTTCTTTTGATTCATCAAAATTGGAAGTTGATGGATCAGACTGAATATTATCAATTAACTTAGAGCGAAGCTCAGGGTCTTTAATTAATTTAAGAAATTCAAAAATATTAATGTTAGTTAAAACATTTATTTCTAAATCTTTAAATTGTGAAAGAATTTTATAAAATTCTTCTCCTTCTTCTTTATCATGTTTTATACAATCAATATTCTGTATACATGATTTACAACACGTATCCGTGTCAGAAGAAATTAAAGATTCCTTATTTAATTTTGATATATCATTATCAGAAGATTGTTCATCAGAATTGTCAGAAGAAGATTTTTCTGATTCTGAATTAAGAAGTATTTTTGAAAGACTTAATTTTAACTCTTCATTTTGTAAATTATTTATTTTCTTTTTTAATTTACACCTATTAGCATAATGGCCAATCTTACCACATTTAAAACAGGTTTTATCTGTTTTATTATTTTTCTTAAATTCTCTTTTTTCTAATTTCTTTTTAGAAAATATTTTTTTCTTTTTCCCTTTATAAAAAGGATCTGAAGATTTTTCTGATTTATCTTTATTCCTATCTTTTAAAGATGTTTTAGAAGAAGATGGCATATCCATACCAAATTGATCACAAAATCTACCTAATTGTGATTTCTCAGATAAATTCTGTCTTTTGATTTGTTGATTTAACTTTATTTCATTACATAAAGCTAAACCTTCCTGAATGATTGTACCTATTAATTTACCATAAGTATAATCTTCATAAGGTATATTAAGAAAATCTTTTCTTAAATTTTTCCTAACCTTTTCAGCAAAAAGATAAGGTAATCCATCAATAAATTTAGATTTCCAATGAGAGCTATTACTCTCTCTGGTAATTCCATAACTCTATTTAAAAATGTATCTTTATACCAACGAAAATCTATTAGTGTTTTACATCTAAGATTTTGTAAAAGAGTTCGAATATTTTCACAATTATCGAAATTCTTCCCGAAATGTTCAAGGATTGTAGTTACTAAAGTGTAAACTACATTTTCTACCACATTATTATTTTCTTGTTTAATCAGTATTTAAGATATGATCTTTATCGCTTAAACTTAAATAATTATCCCACCAACCTTTTAATTGGCCAAAGGAATCCTGCAATTATCATCTTTGCAATATTTTTATCAAGATATTACTCTACTGATTTACATATAGTACTATACATTAACATTCTATGTATCATACTATAAATTTGTTTATCAAATACTACCATCAAGATTCCACTCATAAATATTTTTACCGAATAACTATTATTAATAACATATTCTTGTTCCTCATGGAGAGTATCCATAGGAGAAGGTCTTCTATAATAATAATTATGCTGAGTAGGGCGATCAGCGTATTTTTTAAGTCTGTTTATTTCAAACTTAACAGTGTCATTATGACTACTAGTTTTAATTGTATTAGACATATCATGATCTAAAATATTTATTTTTAAGCCTTTAAATTTTTCTTCAATCAAACTTTCTAAATCTCCCTTAGGTTTTAAAATAAAATCTTTAATTTCAGGGGGAGGTTGAAGATGTGATTGGATAACAATATTATCTATATTTACATTATTATCTTTAATGTTTTTATCTATTGATAAATTTTGAATAGCGAGAATAAATTCTTTCTGTTCTTTCGAAATTGTTTGCTATTTGTTCTCTAATACATTAAGATACAAATTAGTATAATTTTGATTCATTAATAATTGATTTAGTTCTTTTAATGTAAAAGTTAATGAATCATTATCAATTAATTTAGAAAAAGCATTAAAGTTAAGTATTTTACCACTTTTTTCAATTGAAAAAGTTTGTTGTGGAGGGTATATCCCTTTCATAAATTTTCCTCCTTCTAACTTGAAATCACGTTCAATTATACATAAATAATCTTGAACGTATATTGAAACAAACCAAGGAATAAAAGTTATTATTTTATTTTATTTTTCAAGAAAACTATAAAATTCATTTTGATAGTAATTTCTATCTTCACTTGAAATATTATCAAAAAACCAATCTCGAAATGGTTTCCATCTTTCTAATTTAAATTCATTTTTAATCATATTTCTTGCCGAGTGAACTCGATCAAATCTATTTTTGGTGTGAAATCCATTAAAAATTTGCATCCATTTCTTCGATTCAATGGGATCTTCCAATCATTTATGCCTTTAACTATATTGTTTTTATCTAAAGATAAAATTTTAACATAATTTTGTTATTTGAGAAGTAGTATCGCCTTCGTGGTTGAGAAGTAGAAGCTCTAGTGGGTTCATACGGTATTTGAATATTTTCAAATGGAGAAATAAAAGATCTCATGATTTATGATCTTGATATATTTCTTGGAATATTTTCCAATTGTGAATTCATTATGAATGAAATGTTTCCATCTCGAACTCAAAAATATATTAGTCACATCCTCGACAAATTACAGGCATTTTTGGTACAAAGATTAGCAATTTGCCAATGATCCAGTAAAGGAATTTCTTCCCATTTAATTGATCTACGAGTCGTAATATTAGACTTGCTAAAATTAGTTTCAATTAAAATCGTTTCATTCAAAGATTTATCTTTGATTTTACACATAGGATTTAACGTGTGTAAAGGTTTATAATATATCCTATAACATATACAAATTATTTCTGATCCAGGAGCATAATTATATCCATGCGTTTTAACATTCATTGTCAACGAGTCAAGAATGTTAATATCAGATAGAGATAATTGTAAATTAGGATATACATCAAAATATACTGGACCATGTGCCAGACTAGATTGAATGATTCCCATTAATGATTTTTTCCAATCTAGATTTCTACCATCTCTAAGGGCAGCAATAAAACTTTCTGGAAGATTTTCCAGGGTAAGAGGTTTAAAAGCGATTTGAACTAAACCAATATGAAGAAATTTATGTGTTCTTCTATAAGAAATAATATCTTTTTCACTAAGTAATTTAATTACCATTTCTTCATTATTTAAAGAGATAGATTCTTCTAAGGTTTTAACAATTTGTTTCAAACCTAATTTTTCGAATGTACCTAATTGGTAAATCGTTTTTGGTACTATCCTAGGGATAGTCCATTTATTTAATAAATCCAGATTTATGGATAACTCAAATTCTTGTGTAATAGAATTTTTCATTCTATCCGTATTTCTTAACATTATTAAGAAAGTGTTAAAATATACAAAGAAGATAACAATAAATAAAACTTGGCTCTGATACCAAAGTGAAGGATAAGGTATACAAAAATATGTTACAGCAGGCATGTTTACAAGATATAGGAAATCCGTCGTAAAATTATATAACAAAATTGAATGTTTACATAATCGATTCCGTCGATAAATAACATACTTTAATCCAACATGTATAAGCCAACAACCCTAAACGCCACACCTGGGCTAAAGTGGGTATAAACGGCTACAAAAGGATAAAGTTTTATTTATGCCAGAAAGGATTAAAACCTTGTTATACAATTAAAGCCAGAATTCATCTCAACCCTTTTAACATACATGTATACATCCTAATTTACCTTGTTTAAAGATAGCTAATTTACCTTGTTTAATGTTAGCTAATCCCATATGGGATAAAATAATTGAAAGAGATGCTTCAGACATAGGGTTTGGAGGAATTTTAAAACAGATTTGTCCAAATACGAAACAAGTTTATCTTGTTAGATTTCATTCTGGTAAATGGAATACCGGTCAAAAGAATTATTCTGCAGTAGCAAAAGAAATCTTAGCTATTGTTAAATGTGTTTTAAAATTTCAGGATGATTTATATAATAAGAAATTTCTTATTTATACAGATTGTAAATCAGCTAAATTTATGTTTAATAAAGATTTTAAACATGATGTTTCTAAGCAAATGTTTGCAAGGTGGCAAGCTCATTTAGCCCTTTTTGATTTTGATATTATTCATATAAAAGGTGAAGACAATAGTCTGCCTGATTTCCTAACTCGTGAATATTTGCAGGAATGAGTTCCACTTCCAAAGGAAGAGGGGGTTTTACTCCCTATCGTCATTAATTTCAGAGAATATCTCTGGATCTTCTTCAAGTCAGAATAATAATTCTGATAAATTATACCAAGAATTCTTGGAATATAAAAAAATGAAAGGGAAAGCTAAAGCCACCGAGGAAATACCCTCATATGCGAATGTGGTAATATCAGAAGAAGAAGATATAACTTCTTACCAAGAAAATGAAAAACAAGGAATTATATTCCTTATCGAATATGATGATTATATCAAAAAGAAAAATGACCCACGGTCACTCATGGAAAAATATTTGGATAATAATCCATTTATAGCGACTGCATATAAGCATCGATCATATTATGAAAATATTTTAAAAGCTTCTGAATGTGAAATAACACATTTTATCGCTAATGATCAGAAGGAATATACCTTCAGTAAAATTATTATAAAAAGAATTTGTCTCCCAAATGAATGGGGATTATCTTTATTTAAAGAAAAAGAATATCTTTTTCAAGAAAAAAATATTGCTATAAAATATAATTATTGGGATTATATCCAAGCTTTTACTAATGTTTTCTTGTATGAAAATAGAAAACAAAAACATACTTGGTTTGTAAAAGTATGTCCAGAAGTATATAAACATCTGGAATATATACCAAATTAGTTTCAACAATGGTGGTTATTACATGGACCTTCTATAAAAATTTTACCAGAAGAGTTCAAAAATTATATTTACATTGGGTAGATATTTCTCCCAAAATTTCAGAATTAAGTAATCAAGGACATTTAATAGAATGTTCTGGTTCATAACATTTCTTTTTGGAATTTTCTATTCCATGGATTTTAAAATGGTCACCTATTGTAGATATATCTACAGATAATTTACCATGTCTCAAAAGAAAATATTTTTCAAAATTTTGGACAAAATTGTCGAAAAAAGATCCACAAACAGGCCAAATATTTGGTGAAGAATTATTTCAAGAAATTACAGCTAAAATTAGCTATCTAGAAGAATTAACAGATGAACAATTAGAAGTTCCTTGTAATAGAAGCATACAAAGTCCTTTGCAAAATTTGACAGAAAGTTTGAAGATTAAAGGAATTGTTTCAAAGCAAGAAATCTTGCAATGTTATATGTCGAAATCAAAAAGATCTATTGAAGAATTTTGGGTTTAATAGTTGCGCTTTGTTTGACCTAAAATCGATATACATCTATGACTTCTTCTACAAATATGGCAGAAGATGCACAAGACCCCAATGAAGACATTGATAAAGATGTTCATCATTTCATGAAACAACTGGAAGAATTGGAAAAAATTGACAAAGATTAAACGATATCCGAAAATTGCATCAGCAGTGACATCAGCATTGAAGTCCGCACTGACGTCATTATTTGGCACTATTGGTCGACATGAACAGTAAATTTACTGTTCACGTTGAATTTTTTGGCAAATAATGTAGCCAATTATGCGTTTTTACTGTTTGCTTTTCTTTTACTGTTTTCACGCGTTTTCCCCTATATATATCAGTTTTTAGAAACGAAGGAGGTACGCTAGAGAATTATCTCGCCTCTTCTCCTTCTCCTTCCCTCTTGTAACATATACCCCAGCTTGTAATAAATTTTCTTGCTTCTGATTACAACTTTAAATATTGTAAGTTGTTTTTATTTTTTGTTTTGTTTAATTTTTTATTTTAAATATTTCGTATTAGCTTAATGATAGGCTAAAAGAATATAAGTGTTAAAATATAATGTGAAGGTAAATTTAAATACAGTTTGGTCTTGGAATTAAATTAGGATGTATACATTTATGTTAAAAGGGTTGAGATGAATTCTGGCTTTAATTGTATAACAATGTTTTAATACTTTCATGCATAAATAAAACTTTATCCTTTTGTAGCCGTTTATACCAACTTTAGCCCAGGAGTGGCGTTTAGGGTTGTTGGCTTATATATGTTGGATTAAAGTATGTTATTTATTGACGGAATCGATTAAGTAAACATTCCATTTTGTTATATAATTTTACTACGGATTTCCTATATCTTGTAAACATGCCCGTTGTAACATATTTTTGTATACCTTATCCTTTACTTCTATAAATTTGTTTATCAGCGTTACCATCAAGATTCCACTCATAAATATTTTTACCTGAATAACTATTATTAATAACATATTCTTGTTCCTCATGGAGAGTATCCATCGGAGAAGGTCTTCTATAATAATAATTATGCTGAGTAGGGCGATCAGCGTATTTTTTAAGTCTGTTTATTATTATTCCAATTCAGCGTAGTATTGAGTTCGCTTCAAAGTTTCCAGACATAATTCTGGATAAAACTCAATTACAAAGATTTCTAGGCAGTCTCAATTATGTATCTGCTTATAATAAAGATTTAGCAAAAGATGCTGCTATCTTATATGATAGATTAAAAAAGGAACCAAAACCTTGGTCTGATCAGCATACTAAAGCTATAAAAATAATTAAAACAAAGGTAGCTAATTTACCTTGTTTAATGTTAGCTAATCCCATATGGTATAAAATAATTGAAACAGATGCTTCAGACATAGGGTTTGGAGGAATTTTAAAACAGATTTGTCCACATACGAAACAAGTTTATCTTGTTAGATTTCATTCTGGTAAATGGAATACCGGTCAAAAGAATTATTCTGCAGTAGCAAAAGAAATCTTAGCTATTGTTAAATGTGTTTTAAAATTTCAGGATGATTTATATAATAAGAAATTTCTTATTTATACAGATTGTAAATCAACTAAATTTATGTTTAATAAAGATTTTAAACATGATGTTTAAGCAAATGTTTGCAAGGTGGCAAGCTCATTTAGCCCCTTTTTGATTTTGATATTATTCATATAAAAGGTGAAGACAATAGTATGCCCGATTTCTAACTCGTGAATATTTGCAGAATGAGTTCCACTTCCAAAGGAAGAGGGGTTTTACTCCTATCGTGGCGAGAGGTGGGCGAGGTAATATCATTGTTCAACATGGTAATAGGACATTAATTTGAGAGAATATCTCGGATCTTCTTCAAGTCGAATAATAATTACGATAAATTATACCAAGAATTCTTGGAATATAAAAAATGAAAGGAAAGCTAAAGCCACCGAGGAAATACCTCATATGCGAATGTGGTAATATCGGAAGAAGAAGATATAACTTCTTACCAAGAAAATGAAAAACAATGAATTATATTCCTTATCGAATATGATGATTATATCAAAAAGAAAAATGACCCATGGTCACTCATGGAAAAATATTTAGATAATAATCAATTTACAGCGACTGCATATAAGCATCGATCATATTATGAAAATATTTTAAAAGCTTCTGAATGTGAAATAACACATTTTATGGCTAATGATCAGAAGGAATATACCTTCAGTAAAATTATTATAAAAAGAATTTGTCTCCCAAATGAATGGGGATTATCTTTATTTAAAGAAAAAGAATATCTTTTTCAAGAAAAAAATATTGCTATAAAATATAATTATTGGGATTATATCCAAGCTTTTACTAATGTTTTCTTGTATGAAAATAGAAAACAAAAACATACTTGGTTTGTAAAAGTATGTCCAGAAGTATATAAACATCTGGAATATATACCAAATTGGTTTCAACAATGGTGGTTATTACATGGACCTTCTATAAAAATTTTACTAGAAGAGTTCAAAGAATTATATTTACATTGGGTAGATATTTCTCCCAAAATTTCAGAATTAAGTAATCAAGGACATTTAATAGAATGTTTTGGTTCATTACATTTCTTTTTGGAATTTTCTATTCCATGGATTTTAAAATGGTCACCTATTGTAGATATATCTACAGATAATTTACCATGTCTCAAAAGAAAATATTTTTCAAAATTTTGGACAAAATTGTCTAAAAAAATCCACAAACAGGCCAAATATTTGGTGAAGAATTATTTCAAGAAATTACAAATTAAAATTATATCTAGAAGAATTAATGAGATGAACAATTAGAAAATTCACTTGTAATAGAAGCATACAAAGTCCTTTGCAAAATTTGACAGGAAAGCTGAAGATTAAAGGAATTGTTTCAAAGCAAGAAATCTTGCAATGTTATATGTCAGAAATCAAAAAAGATCTATTGAAGAATTTTGGGTTTAATAGTTGCAGTTTTGCTGACCTAAAATCAGATACATCTATGACTTCTTCTACAAATATGACAGAAGATGCACAAGACCCCAATGAAGACATTGATAAAGATGTTCATCATTTCATGAAACAACTGGAAGAATTGGAAAAAATTGACAAAGATTAAACGATATCCGAAAATTGCATCGGCGATGACATCAAGATTGAAGTCAAAGATCGCGTCATTATTTGGCACTATTAGTCGACATGAGCAGATAAATTCTTCGTTCACTTTGAATTTTGGCAAATAATGTAGCCAATTATGCGTTTTCTTGTTTGCTTTTCTTTTACTTGTCTTCACGCGCTTTCCCCTACTATATATATCGGTTTTTAGAAAGCGAAGGAGGTGCGCTAGAGAATTATCTCGCCTCTTCTCCTTCTCCTTCCCTCTTGTAACATATACCTAAATTGTTGTAATAAATTTTCTTGCTTACGATTACAACTTTAAATATTGTAAGTTGTTTTTATTTTTGCTTTGTTTAATTTTTTATTTTAAATATTTAAGATTTGCCTAATGATAGGCTAAAAGAATATAAGTGTTAAAATATAATGTGAAGGTAAATTTAAATACTGATTTGGTCTTGGAATTAAATTAGGATGTATACATGTATGTTAAAAGGGTTGAGATGAATTCTAACAAGATAAACTTGTTTCGTATTTGGACAAATCTGTTTTAAAATTCCTCCAAACCCTATGTCTGAAGCATCTGTTTCAATTATTTTATCCCATATGGGATTAGCTAACATTAAACAAGGTAAATTAGCTACCTTTGTTTTAATTATTTTTGACTTTTAGTATCTTGATCGGACCAAGGTTTTGGTTCCTTTTTAATCTATCATATAAGATAAGCAGCATCTTTTGCTAAATCTTTATAATAAGCGAATCATAATTGAGGCGCCTAGAAATCTTTGTAATTGAGTTTTATCCGAATTATGTCCGAAACTTTGAAAGCGAACTCAATACTACTAATTTGAATTGGAATAATACTTCATTTTTCAATATTATGACCTAGAAATCTAATTTTTATGCCGGAATAAAGACATCTTCGGTTTAGATATAACTAATCCATTTTGTATTATAATTTTTCTAAAAAAATTTAAGTGTTTAAAATGATTTTCAATTGTTTTTGAAAATACTAAAATATCATCAATATAAACAATGATAAATTCACTATAAGGAATAAATATATCATTCATGATTTTACAAATTGGAAGAGGCATTTTTAATCCAAATGGCATTACTCTCCATTCATAATGTCCAAAAGGAACATTAAAAGTCTGTTTTATCTTGGTCTTTTCAAAGAATTTGAATTTGCCAATATCCAGATTTTAAGTCAAATTTAGAAAATATGATAGAATTATAAAGTCGATCTAATAAATCCTTTTTATTAGGAATAGGTGATCTTATCCATTTTAAAACTTTATTCAATGGCTTGTAATTTATAACCATACGAGGTACACCTCTTTCAATTTCACTATGTTTATTAACATAAAATGCAGTACAAGACCAATAAGATTTGGATGGTTTTATTAAACCTTTTTGTAAAAGAGACTCAATTTCTTTTTTACAATGCTCTAAATATTTTGAGTTCATTTGACAAGGTCGAGCCTTTGTCGTAATTTTCTTTTCATCAAAATCTTCCTCATAAGGAAGTTCAACCATATGTCTTTTCCTATCCCAAAAAGCATTAGGATGATCATTACATATTTCAATAGAAAATCTATGAAATAAATTATCAATTTTTTCTTTAAGCTTTGAATTTAAAAGCTTTTCATCAATAGTTGATATATTAATTTCTTGTTTTAAGAAATTTAATTGTAAATTATTTTGATCTATTAAATCTTTAATTTGATTAAGAATATTTGGTATAGGTTTAGTAATAAAATCAAATTTTATTTCTTTACCTTCAAAATGACCTATTATACCTTTAGTATCAATTTTACTTAAAGGATATATTTTTTCAATAAAAGGTGTTCCAAGTATAACTTGACTAGTCATATTTTTAACAAGTAAAAAACTTGTAGGAATACAAACATTATTTTTGCAAATATATGCCTTAGGTAATTTAAACTTTATATCAAGTTTTTCACCACCTGCATGACTAAGTGTCATTGTAGTTTTTTCAAAATATTTAGTAGGAATTAATCCTTCTTGTATTACATTCATATATGCACCACTGTCTATTAATGCAATTAATTCTCGTTTATACGAGTTATTTATCAGTAAATTAATTTTTACATACCATTTTTGTGAAAAAATAATACTTAGCTTATTTAAGAAATTATCATGTTCTAATATAGATGATAGGTTTACTAGAACTGGTTCAACATTAGAACTTACTTTACGATATTCAAGTAAAATTCTTTCTTAAAATTTTTATTAGCATTTTTAACTTATTTATTTCTTGTTTTAAATAAATAATTTCTTTTGAAAGTTCAATCATTGTGGTTGGCTTTTCCACTGATTGTTTTTCTTTTAACATTTTTAAAACATTACTCATAGAATAAGATTCTTGAGAATTTTTTATTTCTTTTGATTCATCAAAATTGGAAGTTGATGGATCAGACTGAATATTATCAATTAACTTAGAGCGAAGCTCAGGGTCTTTAATTAATTTAAGAAATTCAAAAATATTATTGTTAGTTAAAACATTTATTTCTAAATCTTTAAATTGTGAAAGAATTTTATAAAATTCTTCTCCTTCTTTTTTATCATGTTTTATACAATCAATATTCTGTATACATGATTTACAACACGTATCCGTGTCAGAAGAAATTAAAGATTCATTATTTAATTTTGATATATCATTATCAGAAGATTGTTCATCAGAATTGTCAGAAGAAGATTTTTCTGATTCTGAATTAAGAAGTATTTTTGAAAGACTTAATTTTAACTCTTCATTTTGTAAATTATTTATTTTCTTTTTTAATTTACACCTATTAGCATAATGGCCAATCTTACCACATTTAAAACAGGTTTTATCTGTTTTATTATTTTTCTTAAATTCTCTTTTTTCTAATTTCTTTTTAGAAAATCTTTTTTTCTTTTTCCCTTTATAAAAAGGATCTGAAGATTTTATTCCTATCTTTTAAAGATGTTTTAGAAGAAGATGGCATATCCATACCAAATTGATCACAAAATCTACCTAATTGTGATTTCTCAGATAAATTCTGTTCTTTTGATTTGTTGATTTAACTTTATTTCATTACATAAAGCTAAACCTTCACGAATGATTGTACTGATTAATTTACCATAAGTATAATCTTACATAAGGTATATTAAGAAAATCTTTTCTTAAATTTTTCCTAACCTTTTTCAGCAAAAAGATAAGGTAATCCATCAATAAATTTAGATTTCCAATGAGAGCTATTACTCTCTGGTAATTCCATAACTCTATTTAAAAATGTATCTTTATACCAACGAAAATCTGTTAGTGTTTTACATCTAAGATTTTGTAAAAGAGTTCGAATATTTTCACAATTATCAGAAATTCTTCCTGTGAAATGTTCAAGGATTGTAGTTACTAAAGTGTAAACTACATTTTCTACCACATTATTATTTTCTTGTTTAACTGTATTTAAGATATGATCTTTATCTGTTAAACTTAAATAATTATCCCACCAACCTTTTAATTGGCGATGAATCCTGCAATTATCATCTTTGCAATATTTTTATCAAGATACTACATGATTTACATATAGTACTATACATTAACATTCTATGTATCATACTATAAATTTGTTTATCAGCGTTACCATCAAGATTCCACTCATAAATATTTGTACCTGAATAACTATTATTAATAACATATTCTTGTTCCTCATGGAGAGTATCCATATGAGAAGGTCTTCTATAATAATAATTATCTTTGAGTAGGCGATCAATGTATTTTTAAGTTTGTTTATTTCAAACTTAACATGGTGTCATTATGACTACTAGTTCCAATTGTATTAGACATATCATGATCTAAAGTATTTATTTTTAAGCCTTTAAATTTTTCTTCAATCAAACTTTCTAAATCTCCCTTAAGTTTTAAAATAAAATCTTTAATTTTAGTGGAGGTTGAAGATGTGATTGGATAACAATATTATCTATATTTACATTATTATCTTTAATGTTTTTATCTATTGATAAATTTTGAATAGCAGAATAAATTCTTTCTGTTCTTTCAGAAATTGCTGCTATTTGTTCTCCTAATACATTAAGATACAAATTAGTATAATTTTGATTCATTAATAATTGATTTAGTTCTTTTAATGTAAAAGTTAATGAATCATTATCAATTAATTTAGAAAAAGCATTAAAGTTAAGTATTTTACCACTTTTTTCAATTGAAAAAGCTTGTTGTGGAGGGTATATCCCTTTCATAAATTTTCCTCCTTCTAACTTGAAATCACGTTCAATTATACATAAATAATCTTGAACGTATATTGAAACAAACCAAGGAATAAAAGTTATTATTTTATTTTCTTTTTCAAGAAAACTATTAAAATTCATTTTGATAGTAATTTCTATCTTCACTTGAAATATTATCAAAAAACCAATCTCGAAATGGTTTCCATCTTTCTAATTTAAATTCATTTTTAATCATATTTCTTGCCGAGTGAACTCAGGATCAAATCTATTTTTGGTGTGAAATCCATTAAAAATTTGCATCCATTTCTGATTCAGTAGGATCTTCTGAATCATTTATGCCTTTAACTATATTGTTTTTATCTAAAGATAAAATTTTAACATAATTTTCTCTTATTTGAGAAGTAGTATCAGCTTCTCGTAATTGAGAAGTAGAAGCCCTAGTGGGTTCATACGGTATTTGAATATTTTCAAATGGAGAAATAAAAGATCTCATGATTTATGATCTTGATATATTTCTTGGAATATTTTCCAATTGTGAATTCATTATGACAGAAATGTTTCCATCTGAACTCTGAAATATATTAGTCACATCCTGACAAATTACAGGCATTTTTGGTACAGCATTAGCAATTTGCCAATGATCTGGTAAAGGAATTTCTTCCCATTTAATTGATCTACGAGTCGTAATATTAGACTTGCTAAAATTAGTTTCAATTAAAATCGTTTCATTCAAAGATTTATCTTTGATTTTACACATAGGATTTAACGTGTGTAAAGGTTTATAATATATCCTATAACATATACAAATTATTTCTGATCCAGGAGCATAGTTATATCCATGCGTTTTAACATTCATTGTCAACGAGTCAAGAATGTTAATATCAGATAGAGATAATTGTAAATTAGGATATACATCAAAATATACTGGACCATGTGCCAGACTAGATTGAATGATTCCCATTAATGATTTTTTCCAATCTAGATTTCTACCATCTCTAAGGGCAGCAATAAAACTTTCTGGAAGATTTTCCAGGGTAAGAGGTTTAAAAGCGATTTGAACTAAACCAATATGAAGAAATTTATGTGTTCTTCTATAAGAAATAATATCCTTTTCACTAAGTAATTTAATTACCATTTCTTCATTATTTAAAGAGATAGATTCTTCTGAGGTTTTAACAATTTGTTTCAAACCTAATTTTCGAATGTACCTAATTGGTAAATCGTTTTTGGTTCTATCCTAGGATAGTCCATTTATTTAATAAATCCAGATTACAGGTAACTCAAATTCTTGTGTAATAGAATTTTTCATTCTATCCGTATTTCTTAACATTATTAAGAAAGTGTTAAAATATACAAAGAAGATAACAATAAATAAAACTTGGCTCTGATACCAAAGTGAAGGATAAGGTATACAAAAATATGTTACAACGGGCATGTTTACAAGATATAGGAAATCCGTCGTAAAATTATATAACAAAATGGAATGTTTACTTAATCGATTCCGTCGATAAATAACATACTTTAATCCAACATGTATAAGCCAACAACCCTAAACGCCACACCTGGGCTAAAGTGGGTATAAACGGCTACAAAAGGATAAAGTTTTATTTATGCCAGAAATGATTAAAACCTTGTTATACAATTAAAGCCAGAATTCATCTCAACCCTTTTAACATACATGTATACATCCTAATTTACCTTGTTTAAAGGTAGCTAATTTACCTTGTTTAATGTTAGCTAATCCCATATGGGATAAAATAATTGAAACAGATGCTTCAGACATAGGGTTTGGAGGAATTTTAAAACAGATTTGTCCAAATACGAAACAAGTTTATCTTGTTAGATTTCATTACAGTAAATGGAATACCGGTCAAAAGAATTATTCTGCAGTAGCAAAAGAAATCTTAGCTATTGTTAAATGTGTTTTAAAATTTCAGGATGATTTATATAATAAGAAATTTCTTATTTATACATATTGTAAATCAGATAAATTTATGTTTAATAAAGATTTTAAACATGATGTTTCTAAGCAAATGTTTGCAAGGTGGCAAGCTCATTTAACCCCTTTTGATTTTGATATTATTCATATAAAAGGTGAAGACAATAGTCTGCCTGATTTCCTAACTCGTGAATATTTGCAGAATGAGTTCCACTTCCAAAGGAAGAGGGGTTTTACTCCTATCGTGGCAGAGGTGGACGAGGTAATATCCTTGTTCAAATGGTAATAGGACATTAATTTGAGAGAATATCTCGGATCTTCTTCAAGTCGAAATAATAATTACGATAAATTATACCAAGAATTCTTGGAATATAAAAAATGAAAGGGAAAGCTAAAGCCACTTGAGAAATACCTCATATGCGAATGTGGTAATATCGGAAGAAGAAGATATAACTTCTTACCAAGAAAATGAAAAACAAGGAATTATATTCCTTATCGAATATGATGATTATATCAAAAAGAAAAATGACCCATGGTCACTCATGGAAAAATATTTGGATAATAATCCATTTACAGCGACTGCATATAAGCATCGATCATATTATGAAAATATTTTAAAAGCTTCTGAATGTGAAATAACACATTTTATGGCTAATGATCAGAAGGAATATACGTTCAGTAAAATTATTATAAAAAGAATTTGTCTCCCAAATGAATGGGGATTATCTTTATTTAATGAAAAAGAATATCTTTTTCAAGAAAAAAATATTGCTATAAAATATAATTATTGGGATTATATCCAAGCTTTTACTATTGTTTTCTTGTATGAAAATAGAAAACAAAAACATACTTGGTTTGTAAAAGTATGTCCAGAAGTATATAAACATCTGGAATATATACCAAATTGGTTTCAACAATGGTGGTTATTACATGGACCTTCTATAAAAATTTTACTAGAAGAGTTCAAAGAATTATATTTACATTGGGTAGATATTTCTCCCAAAATTTCAGAATTAAGTAATCAAGGACATTTAATAGAATGTTCTGGTTCATTACATTTCTTTTTGGAATTTTCTATTCCATGGATTTTAAAATGGTCACCTATTGTAGATATATCTACAGATAATTTACCATGTCTCAAAAGAAAATATTTTTCAAAATTTTGGACAAAATTGTCGAAAAAAGATCCACAAACAGGCCAAATATTTGGTGAAGAATTATTTCAAGAAATTACAGCTAAAATTAGCTATCTAGAAGAATTAACAGATGAACAATTAGAAAATGCTTGTAATAGAAGCATACAAAGTCCTTTGCAAAATTTGACAGAAAAGTCAAGATTAAAGGAATTGTTTCAAAGCAAGAAATCTTGCAATGTTATATGTCGAAATCAAAAAATCTATTGAAGAATTTTGGGTTTAATAGTTGCGATTTCTTGACCTAAAATCGATACATCTATGACTTCTTCTACAAATATGGCGGAAGATGCACAAGACCCCAATGAAGACATTGATAAAGATGTTCATCATTTCATGAAACAACTGGAAGAATTGGAAAAAATTGACAAAGATTAAACGATATCCGAAAATTGCATCAAGCGATGACATCGAAGATTGAAGTCAAAGATCGACGTCATTATTTGGCACTATTGGCCGACATGAACAAGAAATTTATTGCTCACTTTTACTCGCTCACTTTGAATTTTTGGCAAATAATGTAGCCAATTATGCGTTTTAATTTCTTCGTTTGCTTTTCTTTTACCTGCTTTCACGCGTTTTCCCCTATATATATATATCGCTTTTTAGAAAACGAATGAGGTACGCTAGAGAATTATCTCGCCTCTTCTCCTTCTCCTTCCTCTTGTAACATATACCCCAAACATTGTAATAAATTTTCTTGCTTCGATTACAACTTTAAATATTGTAATTTGTTTTTATTTTTTGTTTTGTTTAATTTTTTATTTTAAATATTTCGTATTAGCCTAATGATAGGCTAAAAGAATATAAGTGTTAAAATATAATATGAAGGTAAATTAAATACAGTTTGGTCTTGGAATTAAATTAGGATGTATACATGTATGTTAAAAGGGTTGAGATGAATTCTGGCTTTAATTGTATAACAAGGTTTTAATCTTTTCTGGCATAAATAAAACTTTATACTTTTGTAGCCGTTTATACCCACTTTAGCCCAGGTGTGGCGTTTAGGGTTGTTGGCTTATACATGTTGGATTAAAGTATGTTATTTATCGACGGAATCGATTAAGTAAACATTCCATTTTGTTATATAATTTTACGACGGATTTCCTATATCTTGTAAACATGCCCGTTGTAACATATTTTTGTATACCTTATCCTTCACTTTGGTATCAGAGAAAAGTTTTATTTATTGTTATCTTCTTTGTATATTTTAACACTTTATTAATAATGTTAAGAAATACGGATAGAATGAAAAATTCTATTACACAAGAATTTGAGTTACCTGTAAATCTGGATTTATTAAATAAATGGACTATCCTTGTGGATAGAACCAAAAGCGATTTACCAATTAGGTACATTCAAAAATTAGGTTTGAAACAAATTGTTAAAACCTCAGAAGAATCTATCTCTTTAAATAATGAAGAAATGGTAATTAAATTACTTAGTGAAAAGGATATTATTTCTTATAGAAGAACACATAAATTTCTTCATATTGGTTTAGTTCAAATCGCTTTTAAACCTCTTACCCTGGAAAATCTTCCAGAAAGTTTTATTCTTTTTTTAGAGATGGTAGAAATCTAGATTGGAAAAAATCATTAATGGGAATCATTCAATCTAATCTGGCACATGGTCCAGTATATTTTGATGTACATCCTAATTTACAATTATCTCTATATGATATTAACATTCTTGACTCGTTGACAATGAATGTTAAAACGCATGGATATAACTATGCTCCTGGATCAGAAATAATTTGTATATGTTATAGGATATATTATAAACCTTTACACACGTTAAATCCTATGTGTAAAATCAAAGATAAATCTTTGAATGAAACGATTTTAATTGAAACTAATTTTAGCAAGTCTAATATTACGACTCGTAGATCAATTAAATGGGAAGAAATTCCTTTACCAGATCATTGGCAAATTGCTAATGCTGTACCAAAAATGCCTGTAATTTGTCAGGATGTGACTAATATATTTTAGAGTTCAGATGAAAACATTTCTGTCATAATGAATTCACAATTGGAAAATATTCTAAGAAATATATCAAGATCATCGTCTATGAGATCTTTTATTTATCCATTTGAAAATATTCAAATACCGTATGAACCCACTAGGGCTTCTACTTCTCAATTACGAGAAGCTGATACTACTTCTCAAATAAGAGAAAATTATGTTAAAAATTTATCTTCGGATAAAAACAATATAGTTAAAGGCATAAATGATTCAGAAGATCCTACTGAATCAGAAATGGATGCAAATTTTTAATGGATTTCACACCAAAAATAGATTTCAGTCCAGGTTCACTGGCAAGAAATATGATTAAAAATGAATTTAAATTAGAAAGATGGAAACCATTTCGAGATTGGTTTTTTGATAATATTTCAAGTGAAGATAGAAATTACTATCAAAATGAATTTTATAGTTTTCTTGAAAAAGAAAATAAAATAATAACTTTTATTCCTTGGTTTGTTTCAATATACGTTCAAGATTATTTATGTATAATTGAACGTGATTTCAAGTTAGAAGGAGGAAAATTTATGAAAGGGATATACCCTCCACAACAAGCTTTTTCAATTGAAAAAAGTGGTAAAATACTTAACTTTAATGCTTTTTCTAAATTAATTGATAATGATTCATTAACTTTTACATTAAAAGAACTAAATCAATTATTAATGAATCAAAATTATACTAATTTGTATCTTAATGTATTAGGAGAACAAATAGCAGCAATTTCTAAAAGAACAGAAAGAATTTATTCTGCTATTCAAAATTTATCAATAGATAAAAACATTAAAGATAATAATGTAAATATAGATAATATTGTTATCCAATCACATCTTCAACCTCCCCCTGAAATTAAAGATTTTATTTTAAAACCTAAGGGAGATTTAGAAAGTTTGATTGAAGAAACATTTAAAGGCTTAAAAATAAATACTTTAGATCATGATATGTCTAATACAATTGGAACTAGTAGTCATAATGACACTGTTAAGTTTGAAATAAACAGACTTAAAAAATACGCTGATCGCCCTACTCAGCATAATTATTATTATAGAAGACCTTCTCCTATGGATACTCTCCATGAGGAACAAGAATATGTTATTAATAATAGTTATTTAGGTAAAAATATTTATGAGTGGAATCTTGATGGTAACGCTGATAAACAAATTTATAGTATGAAACATAGAATGTTAATGTATAGTACTATATGTAAATCTGTAAGTAATACTGATAAAAATATTGCAAAGATGATAATTGCAGGATTCACTGGCCAATTAAAAGGTTGGTGGGATAATTATTTAAGTTTAACTGATAAAGATCATATCTTAAATAAAGTTAAACAAGAAAATAATAATGTGGTAGAAAATGTAGTTTACACTTTAGTAACTACAATCCTTGAACATTTCACAGGAAGAATTTCTGATAATTGTGAAAATATTCGAACTCTTTTACAAAATCTTAGATGTAAAACACTAACAGATTTTCGTTGTTATAAAGATACATTTTTAAATAGAGTTATGGAATTACCAGAGAGTAATAGCTCTCATTGGAAACCTAAATTTATTGATGGATTACCTTATCTTTTTGCTGAAAAGGTTAGGAAAAATTTAAGAAAAGATTTTCTTAATATACCTTATGAAGATTATACTTATGGTAAATTAATAGGTACAATCATTCAGGAAGGTTTAGCTTTATGTAATGAAATAAAGGTAAATCAACAAATCAAAAGAACGGAATTTATCTGAGAAATCACAATTAGGTAGATTTTGTGATCAATTTGGTATGGATATGCCATCTTCTTCTAAAACATCTTTAAAAGATAGGAATAAAGATAAATCAGAAAAATCTTCAGATCCTTTTTATAAAGGGAAAAAGAAAAAAAGATTTTCTAAAAAGAAATTAGAAAAAAGAGAATTTAAGAAAAATAATAAAACAGATAAAACCTGTTTTAAATGTGGTAAGATTGGCCATTATGCTAATAGGTGTAAATTAAAAAAGAAAATAAATAATTTACAAAATGAAGAGTTAAAATTAAGTCTTTCAAAAATATTCTTAATTCGTAATCTAAAATCTTCTTCTGACAATTCTGATGAACAATCTTCTGATAATGATATATCAAAATTAAATAATGAATCTTTAATTTCTTCTGACACGGATACGTGTTGTAAATCATGTATACAGAATATTGATTGTATAAAACATGATAAAGAAGAAGGAGAAGAATTTTATAAAATTCTTTCACAATTTAAAGATTTAGAAATAAATGTTTTAACTAACAATAATATTTTTGAATTTCTTAAATTAATTAAAGACCACGAGCTTTCATTTAAAGTTAATTGATAATATTCATCGATCCATCAACTTCCAATTTTGATGAATCAAAAGAAATAAAAATTCTCAAGAATCTTATTCTATGAGTAATGTTTTAAAAATGTTAAAGAAAAACAATCGATGGAAAAGCCAACCACAATGATTGAACTTTCAAAAGAAATTATTTATTTAAAACAAGAAATAAATAAGTTAAAAAATCTAATAAAAATTTAGAAGAAAGAATTTTACTTCTTGAATATCAGAAAGTAAGTTCTAATGTTGAACCTAGTTCTAGTAAACCAGATTTATCATCTATATTAGAACAAGATAATTTCTTAAATAAGCTAAGTATTATTTTTTCACAAAATGGTATGTAAAAATTAATTTACTTGATAAATAACTCTTATAAACGAGAATTAATTGCATTAATAGACGATGAATGCGAGATATGAATGTAATACAAGAAGGATTAATTCTACTAAATATTTTGAAAAACTACAATGACACTTAGTCATCTTTGGTGGTGAAAAACTTGATATAAAGTTTAAATTACCTAAGGCATATATTTGCAAAAATAATGTTTGTATTCCTACAAGTTTTTTACTTGTTAAAAATATGACTAGTTAAGTTATACTTGGAACACCTTTTATTGAAAAAATATATCCTTTAAGTAAAATTGATACTAAAGGTATAATAGTTCATTTTGAAGGTAAAGAAATAAAATTTGATTTTATTACTAAACCTATACCAAATATTCTTAATCAAATTAAAGATTTAATAGATCAAAAGAATTTACAATTAAATTTCTTAAAACAAGAAATTAATATATCAACTATTGATGAAAAGCTTTTAAATTCAAAGCTTAAAGAAAAAATTGATAATTTATTTCATAGATTTTCTATTGAAATATGTAATGATCATCCTAATGCTTTTTGGGATAGGAAAAGACATATGGTTGAACTTCCTTATGAGGAAGATTTTGATGAAAAGAAAATTACGACAAAGGCTCGACCTTGTCAAATGAACTCGAATATTTAGAGCATTGTAAAATGAAATTGAGTCTCTTTTACAAAAAGGTTTAATAAAACCATCCAAATCTTCTTGGTCTTGTACTGCATTTTATGTTAATAAACATAGTGAAATTGAAAGAGGTGTACCTCGTATGGTTATAAATTACAAGCCATTGAATAAAGTTTTAAAATGGATAAGATCACCTATTCCTAATAAAAAAGGATTTATTAGATCGACTTTATAATTCTATCATATTTTCTAAATTTGACTTAAAATCTGGATATTGGCAAATTCAAATTCTTTGAAAAAGACTAATATAAAACAAACTTTTAATGTTCCTTTTGGACATTATGAATGGAGAGTAATGCCATTTGGATTAAAAATGCTCTCATCCAATTTCGAAAATCATGAATGATATATTTATTCCTTATAGTGAATTTATCATTGTTTATATTGATGATATTTTAGTATTTTCAAAAACAATTGAAAATCATTTTAAACACTTAAATATTTTTAGAAAAATTATAATACAAAATGGATTAGTTATATCTAAACCGAAGATGTCTTTATTCCGCATAAAAATTAGATTTCTAGGTCATAATATTGAAAAAGGAAGTATTATTCCAATTCAAATGTAGTATTGAGTTCGCTTCAAAGTTTCCAGACATAATTCGGATAAAACTCAATTACAAATATTTCTAGGCGAGTCTCATTATGTATCTCGCTTATTATAAAGATTTAGCAAAAGATCTTTGCTATCTTATATGATAGATTAAAAGGAACCAAAACCTTGGTCTCGATCAAAGATACTAAAGTCAGAAAATAATTAAAACAAAGGTAGCTAATTTACCTTGTTTAATGTTAGCTAATCCCATATGGGATAAAATAATTGAAACAGATGCTTCGGACATATGGGTTTGGAGGAATTTTAAAACAGATTTGTCCAAATACTGAAACAAGTTTATCTTGTTAGATTTCATTCGTAAATGGAATACCGGTCAAAAGAATTATTCTGCGAGCAAAAGAAATCTTAGCTATTGTTAAATGTGTTTTAAAATTTCAGATGATTTATATAATAAGAAATTTCTTATTTATACAGATTGTAAATCAGCTAAATTTATGTTTAATAAAGATTTTAAACATGATGTTTCTAAGCAAATGTTTGCAAGGTGGCAAGCTCATTTAGCCCCTTTTGATTTTGATATTATTCATATAAAAGGTGAAGACAATAGTCCACTGATTTCCTAACTCGTGAATATTTGCAGAATGAGTTCCACTTCCAAAGGAAGAGGGGTTTTACTCTATCGTGGCGAGAGGTGGACGAGGTAATATCATTGTTCAGCATGGTAATAGGACATTAATTTCAGAGAATATCTCTGGATCTTCTTCAAGTCAGAATAATAATTCTGATAAATTATACCAAGAATTCTTGGAATATAAAAAAATGAAAGGGAAAGCTAAAGCCACTGAGGAAATACCCTCATATGCGAATGTGGTAATATCAGAAGAAGAAGATATAACTTCTTACCAAGAAAATGAAAAATAAGGAATTATATTCCTTATCGAATATGATGATTATATCAAAAAGAAAAATGACCCATGGTCACTCATGGAACAATATTTGGATAATAATCCATTTACAGCGACTGCATATAAGCATCGATCATATTATGAAAATATTTTAAAAGCTTCTGAATGTGAAATAACACATTTTATGGCTAATGATCAGAAGGAATATACCTTCAGTAAAATTATTATAAAAAGAATTTGTCTCCCAAATGAATGGGGATTATCTTTATTTAAAGAAAAAGAATATCTTTTTCAAGAAAAAAATATTGCTATAAAATATAATTATTGGGATTATATCCAAGCTTTTACTAATGTTTTCTTGTATGGAAATAGAAAACAAAAACATACTTGGTTTGTAAAAGTATGTCCAGAAGTATATAAACATCTGGAATATATACCAAATTGGTTTCAACAATGGTGGTTATTACATGGACCTTCTATAAAAATTTTACCAGAAGAGTTCAAAGAATTATATTTACATTGGGTAGATATTTCTCCCAAAATTTCAGAATTAAGTAATCAAGGACATTTAATAGAATGTTCTGGTTCATTACATTTCTTTTTGGAATTTTCTATTCCATGGATTTTAAAATGGTCACCTATTGTAGATATATCTACGATAATTTACCATGTCTCAAAGAAAATATTTTTCAAAATTTTGGACAAAATTGTCGAAAAAAGATCCACAAACAAGCCAAATATTTGGTGAAGAATTATTTCAAGAAATTACAAATAAAATTAGCTATCTAAGAATTAATGGATGAACAATTAGAAGGTCGCTTGTAATAGAAGCATACAAAGTCCTTTGCAAAATTTGACAGAAAAGTCAAGATTAAAGGAATTGTTTCAAAGCAAGAAATCTTGCAATGTTATATGTCGAAATCAAAAAGATCTATTGAAGAATTTTGGGTTTAATAGTTGCGCTTTTCTTTGACCTAAAATCGATATATCTATGACTTCTTCTACAAATATGGCGTAAGATGCACAAGACCCCAATGAAGACATTGATAAAGATGTTCATCATTTCATGAAACAACTGGAAGAATTGAAAAAATTGACAAAGATTAAACGATATCCGAAAATTGCATCAAGAAAGTGACATCAAAGATTGAAGTCAAGATCGACGCCATTATTTGGCACTATTATCGACATGAACAATAAATTTACTGCTTCATTTTTACTGTTCACTTTGAATTTTTTGGCAAATAATGTAGCCAATTATGCGTTTTTACTGTTTGCTTTTCTTTTACTGTTTTCACGCTTTTTGCCCCCCTATATATATCAGTTTTTAGAAACGAAGGAGGTACGCTAGAGAATTATCTCGCCTCTTCTCCTTCTCCTTCCCTCTTGTAACATATACCCCAGCTTGTAATAAATTTTCTTGCTTCTGATTACAACTTTAAATATTGTAAGTTGTTTTTATTTTTTGTTTTGTTTAATTTTTTATTTTAAATATTTCGTATTAGCCTAATGATAGGCTAAAAGAATATAAGTGTTAAAATATAATGTGAAGGTAAATTTAAATACAGTTTGGTCTTGGAATTAAATTAGGATGTATACATGTATGTTAAAGGGTTGAGATGAATTCTGGCTTTAATTGTATAACAAGGTTTTAATCCTTTCTGGCATAAATAAAACTTTATCCTTTTGTAGCCGTTTATAACCACTTTAGCCCAGGTGTGGCGTTTAGGGTTGTTGGCTTATACATGTTGGATTAAAGTATGTTATTTATCGACGGAATCGATTAAGTAAACATTCCATTTTGTTATATAATTTTACGACGGATTTCCTATATCTTGTAAACATGCCCGTTGTAACATATTTTTGTATACCTTATCCTTCACTTATATACTAGTATCGTTACACCGTGCATAATGCACGGTGCATGCCCATTCCAGATGGGTATCTATCATGTTGGTGTGTTTTTATGTGCTATGTAGTGTGAATCAACAATTAAAAGTAACGATAAAATCACAACTAAAAAACATACACATATAAAATTATAAATAACATTTTTCAAGCACAATATAATTGTGACCGGAAACATACACAAACAAGGGAAAATTTGAAAGAATTACGAAACGAATACGTAAAACACGAAATGATAAAGAAACGAAACGTATATAAAAAATGATTTGAAAAGATTATGAAAGAGGAGCACAAAAAACAAACTAAAAGCAAAATAAGAAACCCAATACCGGCGTTATAGTCAAACATATATAAAGTTAAATTCATATTGAGTCGGAGGACATCTTTCGGATCGGAGGACCTCGTTCGGGTCGGAGGAAAAAAAATCGGAGGCGGTTGAGGAGGTCGTTCGGAGGCGGTTGAGGAGGTCGTTCGCACACACAAACATATCGTAGAGGATATATGGTATGATATATATATTTGATTTCTCGAAAAAAAAAAAAGGTAAAAAAAACCCCTCCTCAGAAAATCATATGTCTAGTGCTGCAAGTTGGGTTATCGCTCAATAAGCATATAGGGGGGTTCCAATTCATCGGGTTCATATTGAGTCGGAGGACGTCGTTCGGACACACGGAGGACGTCCTCGTTCGGATCGGAGGACGTCGTTGGGACACACGGAGGACGTCGATGGGACACACGGAGGACGTCGATCGGATCGGAAGACGTCCTCGTTCGGATCGGAGGACATCGTTCGGACACACGGAGGATGGGCTCATTCGGATCGGAAGACGCTCGACACACGGAGGACGCCCTCGCTCGGATCGGAGGACATCGCTTGGGACACACGGAGGACGTCGATCGGATCGGAAGACGTCCTCGTTCGGATCGGAGGACATCGTTCGGACACACGGAGGACGGGCTTGTTCGGATCGGAGGACGTCGTTGGGACACACGGAGGACGTCGATTGGAGGACATCGTTCGGACACACGGACGACGGCCTCGTTCGGATCGGAGTACATCGTTCGGATCGGAGGACAGCGTTTGGATCGGAGGACGGCCTCTTTCGGACACACGGAGAATGTCCTCGTTCGCATCGGAGGACATCGATCGTTCGGACCCACGGAGGACGTCCTCGTCTCGTTCGGATCGGAGGACATCGATATCGTTCGGACACACGGAGGTCGTCCTTGTTCAGATCGGAGGACATGGTTCGGACACACGGAGGACTTCCTCGTTCGGATCGGAAGACGTCATTGGGACACACGGAGGACGTCGATCGGAGGACATCGTTCGGACACACGGAGCACGTTCGGACACACGGATGATGTCCTCGTTCGGAGGCCGGAGGATGTCTTCGTTCGGATCGGAGGACGGCCTCTTTCGGATACACGGAGAACGTCCTCGTTCGCATCGGAGGACAACGATCGTTCGGACACACGGAGGACGTCCTCGTTCGGATCGTAGGTGGAGGACGTGCTCGTTCGGATCGGAAGACATCGTTGGACACACGGAGGACGTCCTTTTTCGGATCGGTGGACGTTCGGACACACGGAGGAACGTCCTCGTTCGCATCGGAGGACATCGATCGTTCGGACAAGCGGAGGACTTCCTCGTTCGGATCGGAGGACGGGCTCATTCGGATCGGAGGACATCGATCGATCGGACACACGGAGGACGTCCTCGTTCGGAGATCGGAGGACAGCGTTCGGATCGGAGGACAACCTCTTTCGGACACACGGAGAACGTCTTTGTTCGCATCGGAGGACATCGATCGTTCGGACCCACGGAGGACATCCTCGTTCGGATCGCAGACACCGGCGGCGCCCTCGCTCGGATCGGTGGACGCCGGTATCGCTTGGACACACGGAGGACGCCCTGTTCGGATCGGAGGACATGGTTCGACACACGGAGGACGCTCGCTCGCGATCGGAGGACATCGATCATTCGGACACACGGAGAAAGTCCTCGTTCGGATCGGAGGACATCGTTCGGACGTCCTCGTTCGGATCGGAGGACGTCGTTGGGACACACGGAGGACGTCGATCGGAGGACATCGTTCGGACACACGGAGGACGTTCGGACACACGGAGGACGTCCTAGTTTGGGATTAGAGGATATCGCTCGGACACACGGAGGACGTCCTCGTTTGGAGATCGGAGGATGTCTTCGTTCGGATTGGAGGACGGCGTTCGGATCGGAGGACGGCCTCTTTCGGACACACGGAGAACGCCCTCGCTCGCATCGGAGGACAACGATCGCTCGACACACGGAGGACGCCCTCGCTCGATTGCGGCGGAGGACGCCTTCGCTTTGGATCGGAGGACATCGTTCGCACACACGGAGGACGCTCTCATTCGGATCGGAGGACATCTTCGTTCGGATCGGAGGACATCTTCGCTCGGATCGTAATACATCGTTGGACATACGGAGGTGGTTGATGATGCCGTCCGGACATGTTTTCAAGGCGAGCCGGGCATTGCGCTGGCTTCTTTCGGGCACGCCCTGGCCCTTCTTTTCCGATTTATTGGGCTCATATTGAGTCGGAGGGAGGGTCGGAGGAGGTCGGTCGAAACATATCATAGACAAACATATGTTACCTTGTTCGAAACATATCGTAGACACACAAATATATCGCTCGGAAACATAAACATATCGCTCGAAACATATCATACACACACAAACATATCGTAGACAAACATATCGGAGGTCATCCGACACGCAAAAAATCGGAGGGTCGCTCGGATATCATAGACACATATCGCTCGGAAAAATAAACAAATCGCTCGAAACATATCGTATACACAAACATTGTAGGCAAACATATCGGAGGTCGCTCGACACACAAAAATCGGAGGGTCGCTCGGAGAAAAAAACTCTCCCCTCCGATGTCTCTTCTCGCCGCCATTTGGGTTCTAGCTTAATAAGCCTATATGTGGGGGGACGTGGTTGATGAGGCCGTCCGGACATGTTTTCAAGGCGAGCTCGGCATTGCGCTAGGCTTCTTTCGGACACACCGCGTACATCCTCATTCAGATAGAAGGACATCGTTCGAACACACGGATGGTGTCTTTGTTTGGAGGATCTAATTTGGAGGATGTCGTTCGGACACAGTAAAATATCGGAGGACGTTGTTCAGACACACTAAAATATCGGGTGACGTCGTTCGGACACACAAACATATCGGAGAGGAAATAAGACAGAATGTATACATGTTGATCTATTTAAAAAAAATGTGATTAAAAAAAAATCTAAGTTAAAAAAAAAACAGAAATGGCGGACCAATCAGGGGCCGCCACGTGGCAGCACCAAAAGCTCCACAAGAAGCGCCCCTTGCTCCTTTATTATATATAAATATATATATATATATATATCCCACTTTTTTTGGTTAAATGTGAATTTTTATATAACCAAGGTATGCACAAAGTAAATCCTGAACAAAAGTGTTACTGTACAAGATCTAAACTACACTAAATGCAGAATAGAGGTTAGGTTTAATGATTTTCTGGTGCATAAAAACCCTGAGGTAATATGCACCAAGAAAACATCCAACACTAGACCCTACAATGCAACCAAAAGATTAAAATGAGGTCATATGAGCCTAACAACTCACAGAGCATATCCCAACTACAAAAACAATACAACCACCAAAACTAGTCTGTAAAGCAAAAATGTGGATACAAGTAATACATAAGATAGAAAATATGAGTCTTGATCTTGTAAACCATAGCCTGAACATCCATCAAGATGCCATCCATCACTTTTCGATTTCTCATATGCCAGAGCCAATAGATCATGACAGAAAGGGAGTGTCTTCTAGCCACATTACCAATAGAGGTACCACTACAATTTCTTTTTAACCATCTGATGCTGCTGTAAATAGTGTTAGGCTTCATGTTGATACCCAACCAATGCCTTATAGCATTCCAGATCTGAGTAGATACACTGCACTGACAAAAGCGATGACCTGCAGATTCATTACAGGCACCATATAGTGAACAAACCTTGTCCTCTACAAATGCAAGTCTGTCTTTGGTGATGAGGCTGTTATGCATAGGCAACCACAAGATAAAGCAATGTTTGGGGGTGGTCTTTGACTGCCAAACAAAATTACTTCACCAAACAGTGTCACCCTTCAACCTAAAGAAATCATAAGCCCTAGCAAACGAAAACCTACCCTCAGAAATCCAAGTCTGCAGGATCATTAAAGATGGAATCTCTAATACCAAACAGTGTTTTAATAAGAGCAACATCCTCCTTCTTGACTTGGTAGTCCAATACAGAACTGCCATGCAAGTAGTGATGATTTATCCACATAATCCACATACAATCCTTCTTTATATGCACATTCCATAAAACCTTGGAAAGCAAAGCAAGGTTTCTGGCCTTAAGATCAAAGATGCCAAGACCACCTCAGATTTAGGTAGACTTTATTCCAGCCCACATGGGATTTTCTATTGGAATCAATAGACCCCCCTATAAAAACATCTTGCACAACTGATATTGTGTAGAATATCAGGTTTGCGGTAACAGTGCTTATCTTGAGGATATAAAGCTTTATGTGCGTGATTTCTCCGGGGAGAGTATGATGGTGAACAAGAACAATACAGTTGGAATAACGCTAAGGAAGAGCACGTTAATAAGTCGACAAATTGACAGAGTAGCTCTGTGTATATTAATTCTTGGATGCTTTCTATTACATTGTGATCCCATATATATAGACTAAGACTATGTCGGTTTACTGTTCATGACAAGACAATTAAGAATACATAATTAAAGATAATTATGCATGCAATACAAGCGGCCTAGCCACCGCCGAATTAGCTTGATTGGAGTGATAAGTATGGCGATCACCAACAAATGGACTCAGTATATGCCTTGTCTTGAAATCAGTTTGACCATATGGGTAGAAATCACACAGAGAGGAGGAGTCCGACTTATGACCAGCGGATAGGATCCGGCTTACGGTTGGTGGATAGGGCCCGGCTTACGAACGGCAGGTAGGATCCGGCTTATGTGCGTGGACAGAGGGGAAAAAGGCCCTATATCATCGTTATTAGGCCATGATAGTAGGACCAATCCAGATGAACATGGACCCATTACGGTTCGAGTATATCAATGGCCCCCTACTCTGTGCCTGGCATGTCCGCCAAGGCAGAGAGTAGAATCTTGAAGAATAAATCGAGAGCCGCACCCTTGTATTGTCGCTTGTGATAGAAGTGTGCCGATAACGATCTATCGGGCTTGAACTAGTGTTGGTGAAAACCACCAGCTATATGCTGTGCATTGCTGCGGACAGGCTTGCTTGTTCTATCGGGATTGAATCAGCGTTTGTATCGCGTAGCGAATTACCGATTATATGCTGCGCATTGTAGCGGATAGGCTTAATCGCCGACAATGCTCTATTGGACTTAGTCACCGATAATGTTCTATCGGGTATGGATTGTCGAATAGGCACCTGCGGGCATTGATAGATGTTGGCTGCTTGAAGAAATAATTATAGACCGTGATAATCTGAGGTCGTGTGTTCGGACAGGTTGATGACCACCAGCGGGGTTTTGAACGGTTGGAGATGACAAACGGATGTATTGGATCATGAACGTCACGTCAGTTACGTACACTGCACGACGCTTGAACTGAACCGTCCTTCGCTCTGATTGGCTGAGGAGAATTGGTAACCGTTCCAGTCATTATGACGTTTGAATTTCAAAAATCCAAACGTTGTTTCCCTCCTAATTTCTTCCTATAAATAGAGGCTTCTACCCCCACTCTTCCACTTTTCTTTTTCTTTAAATTTCTCCGGTGGTAGCGATAGCGTATAAACAGGATTAACATCTCCACTTCTTTTCTCATTAATCAGGTACTAATTTGCATATCCCTCTTGTCTTTCGATTCGATTTTACCTTTATTTCATCTGTTCCTCTTGCTTGAAGATCATATTGCTGTGAATTCGTATTTGTCAATGTTTGATTTTTGAGATGAACACCGTAAATTCACCCGTTATGTTTCCCCGTGTATTATGCCTCTTTCCCCCAGAAACACCTTTGTGTATACAAGCTTTGATTGTTGTTTTTTGGCAATGCATGAGTGCTTGTGTTGGCTTGGGGTTTTCCTGAGTTTGTTTTGCTAAGGAAGATGGAGGGGCGAGGTGTCGGGGTGTGATTGCTTTCACCTCGGCCCAAATTCCATACCTGGGTTTGTTTTGCTAAGGAAGAAGGTCGGAGGAGTTCAGTATGGAAGAAGCTAGCTCCGGCGACGCTGATGAGGAGATAAATATTGAATCTGAACCGGAGGATGAGGAAGTCGTAGTAATTGGCGAAGGCGCCACAGGGGGTGAGGTCGAAGATGAGGACCAAACAGCGCTCAGCGGCTTGCTTCATCGAATGGAAAAATTTATAACCTCCGGAGCCGCTAAGTGTAGCTCAAAGATCAAGGAAGCCGTGGAAACTGCACAAGTGTCGAGAAAGACCGGCGCGTCGAATAGACCGTCTACGGTTAGAAAAACCAGGGCGGAGAAGGATTTAGCCGTGTCCGATGAGCCTGAGAAGAAGAAGAGGCCGCCACAAAAGAGACCGAGTGCCGTCGAAGTGGAGCTTGCAGAACAAAAACATGCCGATACTAACCTTATAGCTTGATGGCGTGAGTTCCGAGATCGGATTGATTATACGTCGGTGATGATAGCTTCCGATATTTCGGATGACTACCGATTCGTTAGTATGGGCGCGACGAACGTATCTCGGACGTCTGGTCGGGATACCAAAGATTTCTTGTGGCTTCACTATGATCACCTAGTGGCCGGACTTAGGCCACCATTTGACCCCTTCTTTATTACCTTTATGGAGGAACTGAAGGTCAAGGCTTGTGATCTCAGTCTCGGAGTGGCTCGGGTAGTGATGGCCTTCATTGTTATAAGTCGACTTCGTGGTCGCGAGCCGACGATGGCGGCGCTGCTATACTCTTATTGTTTCACAAGAAAGGGCGACGCCGGGCAAGTTCAACCGCGCAGCAAATCGAGTAGTGGTGAACCTCGTCTTCTGTTCGATCTCCCCGATAAAGTGACGGATTGGGACAAAAGGTGCATGAGGGTTGAATCCCGAGTGGGATGGCCCTTTCCCTAGCTTCCCGCGAATTCTTTACAAACTGAACACTTGAAGGATATCCACACCCAGGAGGAGGACGATGAGTTTATCGCCGAGCTTAAGGAGCTGCTCGGGTTTGTTCGAAAAGGTGTCGAACAACCTCTAGCCTTTAACTGGAGATTGCTCTTAGATGACAGTCAACCTTATCTCAGAATGGCCGGTCTACCCGCAGCCGGCGTAGGAGATCCCCTGGTTGTGGTCGATCTATTGCCCACCGATCCTGATTGGTACGGAGAGTGCCATCATGGCCAATGCCTGCCCTCCCAATGTAGAGTTTGTTTAGGCAACCCCTCGTTTCGGGCCCCGAGTACGATTTTTACTTTGTATTCTTTCTGATGTTTTTCGATTGCCTGTTTCCTTTGTTATTTCTCTTCATGTTATTTTTCAGGTCGCTAATAAGTGTTGTTTTCTGCAGGTACCATGGATGCTCTCGATCAACGCAATCAGCTGACCCGAAGGAAAACTACTGGTGAGGTCAAGAGAGCCGCTGAGCTAAAGGGGATTAAGACCCCGCTTCCTACGGTCGATATAAGGAAATGGGCGGCTTGAGCCTTTGGGTCTCAGGCTGAAAATCAACTGCCAAACAACCTGCGGGTAAGACTTTAAAGCAAACAACCTTGACCAAGCCGCTGGCCGGCGATAAGAAAAAGAGGGCTGTTGTAGAAGAGAGTGACCCTGCAGGAGGTGGTAGTGGCAATCAGGATGCTCCCCCGCCCAAAAAATCCAAAATTGATGATTCCCAGAGGAAAGAGGCCGCCGATAAAGCCAAACCCTCTGATAAAGGCAAATCTGTGGTCGACGAGACAGTTTCGGCGGGCAAAAGGACGATGGTGCCTTTTGCCGGAGTCCCTGTTGGGCCTGGAGGGTGTCCCGCTGCATGGTTGGACAAGGAGTTTATGCGCCAACAGCCTCTCGATATGTCCAAGGCGACGACGATCTCGAGGGGAATTGCTGATGTGCCCCCTCTGAGGCATTTCAGATGGGGTCTTCCTAACCCCGTCCAGCTGGAGATAGGACGCGGGATCGCGAGCAGAGTTGTATTGGCGGATCAGACCGATCCCCGCCGCACCTTCCTTTAAAACATTGAGGACTTGTGGGGTTTGTATAGCGCCACGGTGAGCATGGTAAACATCTTTCCTGTCTTTGCTTTGTTTTTCTTACTGTTATATTTTTGAAGTCAATATTGACCTCGCTGATCTCTCCTTTTTTAGTTCGGCACAGGTTTGACGCAGTTGATTAACGACAATAGAAGCACCATATCTGCGAGCGCTGATGTCGGTAAAGAGCTGGCCGATACTAAGAAAGCGCTCGATGCCGCAAATGAGGTGAGGGCTGGACTGCGTGCTCGCTTAAGTGCTGCTGAAGCTGAAAATGACAAACTGAAGAAGCTGGCCGTTAGTGAGAAGAAGGCGCGGATTGAGGCCCAGGCAAACTCTGAGCGACTGGTGAAACTTAGTCGTGAGCTGGCTACTAAAGATGTCGAGGCCACCAGAACCATGAAGGACATGCAAACATAGATCGACGGGGCTCAGAGAGCAAATGATGCCTTGAACAAATAGCTCTCCGATCTGAACTCTAGAATTGAAGCTCGGCTACAGGCTGCTGCGGGTGATAACTTCCTGATGGGATATGATCAAGGCTTTTATCATATCGCTAGGTGTATCTGGGCTCGCGGTGGTGAGACTCCGGATATTAAGACCTTGCGGGACTGGATAATCACCCATCCCTTCTCTGATCATCTAAGGGATTTCCACACGCACATTCCCTTATCTAACGTTGAACTTGAACGGTACATCGTAAAATACGCTCTAGATTGGGAGGTGCCCACAGTTGTAGAAGAGAATCTAAGGGAGCTTGTTCGCCGAGAAACATAGGCGAACACCATAACTGAAGGAGAGGATGAGCAGACCGGAGAAGAGGCCACGCAGACAGCCGAAGAAACTATAGAGCCTACCGAGTTTGAGACGAATGCCGACCAAATACTGCACCATTCCTTCCATGAGGAGAATGTCCATAATGAGGAAATGCGGCCTGAAGATTCTTAGATTTGTAGTCTCTGTTCTGAAAAAACTATTTTGAATTTGCGTATGTATAACTCTCTTTATTTCTGCACTTTATTTTTGTAATAACATTTCTGAATGAAGTCTCGCTTTACTCACTTTGATGTATGCTTACTTTTTGATCGAATTTAATGCATAAATTGAGTCCGATCATAATAGCATCCGGCCCCCTTCCCTCTTGTTTTAGATAAGATTTCAAGTTGATAGCGAACGAATTTATCCTTGACATATGCCCCTCTTGAATCTTATCTCAAATAACCGCCGATGAAAATGTACGAAACTTCATGTCCGCCCCTCTCTGAATCTAATCTCAAATATCTCGCCGCTTGGCAAATTGAATTTTCCGAGGGCGGCCCCTATTTGAGATGAGATTCGAGTCGAGCACAATACGACCTCTGATGAATCTGCTTGCTCGCGTTTGTTTTAAGTTTTTCCGAATATGGCCCCTATTTTTGATAAAGGTTGAGGTGAGTTCGAGCTTTTGTTGAAATTTTTTCAAAAAAACCGTCATCTACCCGTACTCCGGGCACAGCTGAAGCATACAATATAATATGCATTCTAAAAGAGAAATGTAAAATCGGGCTTTATTAATTTCGGCTCATCCCGCTAGATGAGTGAAGATTACAAGCATGTAAGAAAGCCTAACCACTCACGTCGTAAACGAGAGGGTAGCCATTACCCTACCCGATTTATTACATGTAGTACCTTTTGAGATTGTCCGCGTGCCACGGTCGATTGAGTTCGAAACCTTGCTGATTTCTGAGGACATAAGTTCCTTTTTTGATCACTTTTGCAACTTGGTAAGGACCTTCCCAATTCGCTGTCAGCTTACCTTGATCAGGCTCCATACCAGTGGCCTTTCTGTTTCGAAGAACAAAATCTCCGACCCTAAATGAATGATCGCGGATTCGTTTGTCGTGTTGTTGTTTAGCGAGTTGCTTGTAATTCACGAGTCGATAGTATGTTGCTAGCCTTTTCTCCTCCGCTAGATCTAGGTCGATCTGTCTGTTTAATAAATTGTCCGTCGGGTCGTGTAAGACGACCCTGATGCTGGGTAGGGCCATTTCGACATGAGTCATGGCCTCCGATCCGTAAGTAAGAGCAAAAGGTGTTTCTCCTGTGGGTGTTTTGATTGTACTGCGGAGTGCCCAGAGTATAGCGGGTAGCTCGTCGACACAACCTCCTGCTTTCACTTTGTCATCCACGCTCTTTTTGAGCATTTTGATTATTTGTTTGTTGCCGGCCTCAGCTTGGCCGTTTCCTTGAGGATAAGCCACGGATGACTGCCAATGTTTGACTTTGAATTCTTCGCAAAGATTTGAGAAGTCCTTCCTGAATTGTGGGCCGTGGTTTGATACTACTGCATGCGGGATACCAAAAAGTGAAAAAATTCGATCGTGTAGAAATAACTCACGCTTTCGCTTATCTTGACCATAGGCTTGGCTTCGATCCACTTTGTAAAGTAATCCACAGCCACTATGATAACCTTGCATCCACCTCTTCCTGATGGAAAAGGTCCGATGAGATCGAGTCCCCACATGTCGAAAGGCCAAGGTGCGAACACGATGCTTTGTTCGACAGATGGTATCCGGGGAATGTCTGCATGTTTTTGACACTCCGCACATTCTCTGACTAGCTTCTCTGAGTCTTTAAGGATCGTTGGCCAGTAATACCCTGCGGTTATAACCTTCTCGGCCAAGGAACGACTAGCGGGATGGCCCCCACACACTCCTTGGTGAAGCTCGATAAGGATTATCTTGCTTTCTTCTTCTGGAACGCATCGTAGTAGAGGTTTTGTTGCGGATCTCCTGTAGAGTTTTATGTTATTTATAATGTACCTGGACACTCTTTTCTTGAGCGTGCGAGATTTATCCGCTCCTTCAGGTAAGACGCATGACTCTATGTAAGCCTGAACCTCGTCGATCCAGCACATAGTCGGCGCTGGTGCATCAATTTCCATGATTTGTGTCACCTCGACAGCGGGTATCGCTAGATACTCTACCATTATGGAGGGGTTTGCGAGCCCTTCTTTGAGAGATAGCTTAGAGAGATAGTCTGCCCACTCGTTGTCCTCTCTACGAATTCTGATGAACTCGCAATAGTTGAAGCCGGCTTTCAACCGTCGAACAATCTCACCATATTTCCCGAGAATACCACAATGCGTGTCATAGTCCCCTGAGATTTGGTTGACGATGAGTTGGGAATCACAATATACTTCAACCTTTTCCACCTTCGCCTTTATGCGGTGAAGTCCGCAATGATCGCTTGTAGATTCGGCTTGATTATTCGTGGTCAGGAACTCGAACCTTAGAGCTTTTTTGATTTCTTCCGTCGTTCCGGGTTCCATCAGAATTACCCCGGCCCCGCAACCATTTCGATTAGATGCTCCGTCAACATACAACTGCCAACATTGATCGGGTTTATCTCTGACCGCAGCGGGCTCTAGTCATACCGGCGAACTTGGTTGTGGCGAGCTGAAACTTGTCTCTACAATAAAATCCGGAAATGCTTGACCTTTGATTGCTTTTCTAGGTTGATATTATATGTCAAATTCAGTGATTTCGATAGCCCATCGGAGGTGTTGACCTGAAAGATCGGGTTTATGCAATATTTGGCGCATTGGACTATCCGTTAAGACAATTACTGTGTGTGAAGTAAAGTAGCCCCTGAGTTTGCGGGCAGAGATAACAAGCGAGTAGGCTAATTTTTCAACATTAAAATAGCGACTCTCCACCGGACTGAGAGCCTTGCTTACATAATAGACGGGATTTTGGAGGATTCCGGCCTCCTTGACAAGAACGACGGCAACAGCCCGGTCCGAAGCCGCCAGGTACAAAAACAAAACATCTCCTTCTATAGGGCTAACCAAAAGAGGCGGCTTCCCGAGATACTCCTTCAGAGCTTGAAATGCCTGTGAACATTCTGTGCTCCACGAAAAAGTCTTGTCACCCTTGAGAATTTTGAAGAAGGGGAGACACTTCTCTGCTGATTTTGATATGAAGCGACCAAGCGCAATGATGCGGCCGTTGAGCCTCTGAACTTCCTTGGTGGTCGTGGGTTCCTGCATGTCGAGAAAAGCTTGTATTTTTTCTGGATTAGCCTCGATGCCTCGACGACTAACCATAAACCCGAGAAACTTGCCTGCCTAGACCCCAAATGTACATTTGGCCGGATTGAGCTTCATTGAGTGTTTTTTGACATTGTTAAAAGTCTCTTGAAGGTCAGCGGCGTGACCGTCCCCAATGGATTTAACAACCATATCGTCAATGTAAGCTTCCATATATTTGCCTATTTGTGAACTAAAACCCCATGACCATCCGATAAAAGTTGAACTCAAGATTCTTCAAACTCGGCGGCATCATTTCATAGTAGTACAAAGCCCCAAAGAGCTCAAGGCCGTTTTTTTTTGTCGGACTCAAATGTCCGCACTTGATGATACCCTCGAATATGCGTCCAAAAAACTAAGAACTTCAAAACCAGAGATGGAATCCACTAACCGATCAATTCGCGGAAGCTGATATGGATCTTTCGGACAAGCTTTGTTAATGTCCGTGAAGTCGACACACATCCTCCACTTGCCATTGTGCTTCTTCACCATAACTACATTTTCTAGCCAAGTAGGATAGGCGAGCTCTTTTATGATCCCTATTTGCAGGAGTTTCCCGACCTCTACTTTCACCGTCAATTCTTTTTCGGTTGAAAATCGCGCGCTCGTTCTTTCAGACGGTTTGAAAGTAGAGTCGACGTTGAGATGATAGAGGCGACGCTTGCTTTGACCCCTCGCATGTCCGCTACTATCCTGGAAAATGCACCCAGATTCTCTTTGAGTAATTTTATCAATTTTTCCCTCTCGAAGGAACTCAGCCGAGCTCCTATCTTGACTTTCTGATCGGGATATTCGTCGTTAATGACTACCTCGACCAACTCCTCATCCAATCGTCAGAAAGTCGGGCTCATCCTCGACTTGCAAGGTTTCACATTCCACTTTCGCCGCACAGCCTCCCCACTACCCCGATCATGTTGATATTTTCCATCTTTTCAGGTTGCTCGATTCGTGCTCTTTTGTTCCCGGTTCTCATCTCCTGTATGTACGTGAGGACAGATGCAGGTTCGCTGATCGACGCCCGATCCTATCTCCTATATAACATTTTGCCTCACGATGCGGGATGGAAGTTACCATTTGAAATTGCTTCAAAGCCGGTGTCCCAATTATCATGTTATAATTGGATTGAAGATCGACCACGAGGAAGACAACCTTTTCTGTCCGAAAGGGTGCATAATCTCCCATTTGTACATCCAAATCAATGGCCCCTTTGACTTGTATTTTATGGTTAGTGAAACCCTCAAGGATGCCATTATGCGGCCTCAAATTAGAGTCTCCAAACCCCAATTCTCTGAAGTAGTTGTAATATAAGATGTCGCGGCATGCTCCTGTGTTGATCATTACCCTATTGACGCAAGCCCGATTGATGACTACCAAAATGCATAAACACATATCTTCCGTATTGATCGAAGTCACTAGCTCGCTTCGCGTAAAAGCGAAAGGTTGCTCATTCCCTCATAGGACTACAGGCTTTTCCACATGCTTGTTAATGGAGCCGATGCGGCTCTTTATCTGATTGTTACTTGGAGGAGGCTCGGTTATTATTCTGATGTTCCTGTCGAACTGGCGAGCTTGCTGATTCCTCCTGTCTGGCCCACCAGCATCTAGCTTGTAGTGATCATGATGTCCACGAGCGAGTAATTTTTCTATTGCCCGTTTGAACTGAATACACTCGTCAGTTGTATGACCCTTATCTCTGTGATAGCCGTAATATTTTGACGAATCGCGGCGTGTATCCGGAACCATAGGGTAAGGCTTAGGTAGTTCGTCTCTTACCTCGTTCAGCATCTGAGTATAGGATATTCTAAGCGGCGTGAAGTGTTCTTCCTTAAATCTTTCGGGCTTTTTAACATCCCGATCAGTATTCCTGCGGCTATCTCTAGGCGGACTGCGCTCAGCCCTCTGTTTGCCTTTATTGGACGAAGATGCTCCTTCGTTACCCGCTGTGGCGATGTATTTTCTGGTTGAACTTAACAGTTCTTGCAAGTTTGCTGGAGGGGTCAAAGCAAAATAAGATTTCAAGTAACCGGGATTCAGCCCTGTTTCAAAACTACTCATAACGACGTTGTCGGCCAAACCCCTCGTTAGCTCGTACACTTTGTAAAACCGCTCATAGTAGCTGCGGGTACCCTCATTCTCGCCTTGTCGGACCTTATGCAGGTCGATGTGTGTCCTTTTGGGTCTTCCTACTGATCTGAACTCTGCTATAAATTTGATAATCAGATCATCCCAAGATGAAATCGAACCCAGAGGAAGACCGCGAATCCATGACGCTGCCATGTCCTGCATTGTTCCCACAAAGCCTATGCACCAGGCCTCGTCGCTAGATGTACACAGACTGATTCTACTCTGGAATACGGATAGCCAATCCAAGGGACCTGTAGCCCCATGGTAATTGATGAAATTCGGGTAATGAGTTCCGCCTCTCGGGGCCGTTTTCAAAATGCTGGGATGAAGTACACTTGTTCTCCATGTCGGAACAACTTTAACACCCACCGTACCTTTTTTCAACTCCTCTATCTGTTTTTTCATTATGCCCATCTCCACCTGGTCTTGGGGGGACAGGTGGGGGTGCAACGTAGCCTCCTTCAACTTGTGAGTCCCCCTATCCTTCCAAGCGGGTACGGACCTATCGAGGATTCCTAGGTCTCCCTGGGGCTGCACCGCGATCGTCGACCACGGGCCCCAGACGACCTAAGGCTGATTTCCTATCCCCTATTGGGTGTGAGGTTGCGTGGCTGCTTCCCTCAGTTTCTAATTGTTGAGGTTGGATTGTTTTTGGGGGTATGAGAGTGAGCTGCACCTCTGTTGGTGCGGGTTGAGGAGGGTTGAACTTGCGGATAGGTTGAGGTGGTAGCCCCTCAGAATTAGCAACGTATTTCCTCTACATATTCCATGTGTGCTTGTAGAGCTATCTTATATGAGTCTTGCTGTGGGGACGCTCCCCCTGCTGAAACAGCCTCTTGTTCATTATTTGGTAAGATGTATCCTGCGACGCTTTTCCCACGGCTCTTTCTGACCGCCGCCTCATGTATTTCCCAGACTCTAGTCCTTTCTCTTATGTATGCTCGCATGTCGGGCGTGATGTCTTGCCCGGAATCAGCCTCTGCAGATAGTACTTTTCTGCTTGGCTCTCACACAAGCGTGTTCGCATGTCATGAGTTACCCTGGTTACCCCCCTTACTCGGAGTGACGGGGTTAAAGTGTTTTGAACCCGCCATTTCTAACAAAGATTTTTGGAGATATTTTAGTATGATATTTTGGTGAGATATTTTTGCTAGATATTTTGGCTAGATATTTTTTTCAACTCTGCTTGGAGGCTCCTTCATAACATTTTACTTACGGACCCTAACATTCAGCGCCGTGGTATCCCTTTGGTTACTATGTGTTTTGCTTGCTCTCATGGGGTGGACATCCGACATCTCTTTATTGATTGCACTTTCGCCGTTGCAATTTGGTCCTACTTCATGAATCATTTTGGCCTCAGATTTACACCTACTTCTGGGATTGTGCCGCTTTTTACCTTTTGGAGGAACTCGGCTAGTAGTATGTATAGCCTTCACCTTATTGTGCCTGTGATTGTCTGTTGGGGTATTTGGGCGAGGAGAAACCAGTGTCGGCACGATGATATATAACCTTCTACTCAGCAGACTATCATTCTTATTGAGCGGGCCGTCAGGCAACTTGCTGTCCGCCGGGATTTGGACGCATCTGTCTTGGGAAATGATAAAGGGACGCCTTTCTTCAGGCCGTTCAAACTCAAATCCGGTCCTAAACATCAGTTGATCTCTTTGCGGTGGAAACCGCCCCTTCCTGGGAATACTAAGTTAAACGTGGATGGGAGTGTTCGGCATGGCATTGTTTATGGAGGAGGTATTCTACGTGATTCTGCTGGAAGATTCATTTTGGCCTTTCATGCTTGCTTTGGCCAGGGTACCGCTTGTGGATGCCGAGGTTAAAGCTTTATTATTCGGCTTCGTTGTGTAATAAGGATCACCCGTGGATATTGAATCGACTCGCTTTATGTTCACCGTATTATTTCGATGGGAAGGGCGGAGGATGGCCCTTATGTCTCTTCATTACTCAGATACATCACATCCTGCGCTTGATGTCGTATACCATTTCACACGTTTACAGAGAGTGCAACGGGGTTGCGGACGGCCTAGCTGCTTTGGAAGGGGAGCATCGGATTTTCGATCAACAGAGGGATATCCCACCACATATTTTGCAGCTTATTCATGATGATCTACATGGACCACCTCATATCCGACATGTCGCTCAGACACCAGGAAGCACTTTTCACTTGTGAAGAGTGCAAACCAGGTCGTGTTGTTCCCCTCATTTACTCTCCCATTTCTGTTACGATTCTACTTTGTAATCGCGTTACACAAAGGTTTACTGATTGACAGATCGCAGACAAGGAAGGCGCCCGAGTCAAAACGCATACATACCACTCACTCGCTTACATGGATGCACTTCTCCAGTCCGGTTGGGTGCAAACCAGTGTTTTTGTTCTTTATCTACTTTATTCATTGGATTGTGCTTGGTATTTTCCACTTATCCTGCGTCTGGTAATATGGACAGAGTCTCTTGATACGCCTCCTTTCACCGGGACTGGATCTCTGGAGTGCATTGAGCCTTGGACGCACCCCTACCACTCTGATAGGGGTGAAATTCAGGTGTTTTTGTTCCTTTCGTGGATTACAATGGTGCTCCCTCTTTTATTGCTTTGTGATGTTTTTCCTTACGTGATGGTTGTAGCCAATGCTCAGGATCGGAACTAGACGTTACATACTCCCAAGCGGATGAAACGGTCGATGAACGACTGGGATGTATTATACTTTCAGATGTATATTCAGCGATCGAGGCATATTTCACTCCTACAAGATTCGAGACACACAATCGCCATTCTTTTACTTATGATTTCCACTGTTGTACATATTTTTGGAGTTTGGGCTTTTTTGGGAATGCATAGAGCGAGTACTCTTCCCTGTGTGATGGATTTTCCTACACTGGGTTTGCCACACACAGGGTTTAAGGAGGCCATGCTATGCATTCTATCACGCAAACTTGGGGCGGGCCGGGATATGGCAAACTTATTGTAGCACTTTATTTCTTCCATTAATAAAATAAAGTTGTTTAAAAAAATTTCAACTCAAAATATCAAAAAGTAGGGGGTGTTTATTGAGGGTTATTCTCCAAGTGGTATTGTCAAGTACTCAGATTCCTTATTACTTGAAGATCCTGAATCTAAAAGGCGCACAAACCAACCTCCGGTATTTAAAGATGGACTCGTGCAAAGTAGTTTGCGAGATGTTTCTTTGAGAATGAGGCGGTTTGCATGGAGTTTGGTGATCCCACCTTGTGTTTGATGCCGAGGTGAGGAAAACGATGATTTCTCTGGCCGGATTATCCTAGAGATGAGAGTTAGTTAATCGGAGGTGGTGTCCTCGTTGAAGACACCATGGAATCGCTTTTTGCGTGGAGCAAATGACACCTTGAGCTAAATGATGTTGATTTTCCTGCATCGGAGCCAACCGATATTGTGTAGAATATCGGTTTGCGATAATAAAGCTTATCTTGAGGATATAAAGCTTTATGTGCGTGATTTCTCCGGGAGAGTATGACGGTGAACAAGAACAATACAATGGAATAACACTAAGGAAGAGCACGTTAACAAGTCGACAAATTGACAGAGTAGCTCTGTGTATATTAATTCTTGGATTCTTTCTATTACATTGTGATCCCATATATATAGACTAAGACTATGTCGGCTTTCATCGCTCATGACAAGAGAATTAAGAATACATAATTAAAGATAATTATGCATGCAATACAAGGGGCCTAGCTAGCGCTGCACTAGCCACTGGAGTGATAAGTATGGCGATCAGCGAACAACGGACTCATATATGCCTTGTCTTGAAATCAGTTTGACCATATGGGTAGAAATCAAACAGAGAGGAGGAGTCCGACTTATGACCAAATGGACAGATCCGGCTTACGCTTGGTGGATAGGGCCCGCTTACGAACGGCGGGTAGGATCCGGCTTATGTGCGTGGACAGAGGGGAAAGAGGCCCCATATCCTCGTTATTGGGCCATGATAGTAGGCCCAATCCAGATGAACATGGCCCCATTCCGGTTCGGGTATATCAACAACTGATATTTTTTCCTTTTAACACTGTCAATAATGGGAAAGACCCCCATCCAAAAACAATGTACCCCTTGTATTACAGTTCTAACCAACACCAGCCTACTACAAAGATAAGACAAAAGGCCCTCTTCCAGCTTGCCAAGAATGCTATTCAAAGTAGTGAATAGAGGGTCATAATGCACAACATTCAATCTAATGTTAATGGAAGGGAATATCAAGATACTTTATAGGAAATGAGCCCACATTTAGGCTAGAAAGATTCAACATCTCCTCTTTATCAGCATCGTGCACACCAGCAAAGAAGATTTGGGACTTCTGCAAATTGGTAACTAGCCCAAAGACCTTACCAAAATCATGTAAACAATCTATAAGCATAGAAATAGAGGTAACATCACCCCTAGCAAACAACATCAGATCATCTGCAAAAGATAAATGAGTAATCCTATGAAAATGGCACTGAGAATGGAAGTTAAACTCAGTATCGACACACATAATCTTCAACCTTCTTGACAGATAATCCATACCAATGACAAATAGAAAGGGTGAGAGAGGATCACCTTGCCTTAATCCCCCTTTACCATCAAAATAGCCATTCAAACCACCCTTTATTTCCATAGAATACGAAGCAGTTGATAACCAAAGCATAATTTAGCTAACAAATTTAGCTGGAAAATCATAGGGCACCCAACATATTATTCATAAAGGACCAATGTACAGAATCAAAGGCCTTTTTGATATCAACCTTTATCAAACACTTTGGAGGGGTCCTCTTCACACCATAATTTCTGATAAGTTCTTGACATAAGAACACATTATCAGTCATAGATCTACCATCCACAAAACTAGACTAAGAAAGATCAATGATTTGTGGCAGGTAGACATATAATCTAGTAGCAAGTATCTTGGAGATAACCTTGTAAGTCATATTACAACAAGAGATTGGCAGGTATTCACCAATAAAACATGCATGAGAATGCTTGGGAATAAGGGCAATCACAGCATGATTCATCTGTTTCAATAGTGCATCATTCTGGAAAAATTCCAAGATAGCATTAGTGAAATCAGTACAAACAATACCCCAAGATTTTTTGAAGAAACTAGCAGAGAAACCATCAGGTCCAGGAGCTTTATCATCAGAAAAGGAAAATAAAGCAGTCTTGATCTCCAAAGGGGCAACATCCCTCACCGCATTATCAATACAAGCATCAGGCACCAAGGGACCAGCATTGACAACATCCATAGAAAGAGGAGAGGCCACAACTTCACACCCCAACAAATATGTATAAAATCTGAAAAACTCTTCACCAATCTCATCATAGGAACCATCTCCCAACTAAACACTGCTAATATGCATTATGGCATTGTTCTTTTTCACCACAGAGTGAAAGAACCTACTTCCTCTATCACTTTGATTAACATACATGCCTTTAGCTTTCTGGGATAAGAAAATCCTCTCTGCACCCTCCACCATCTGGCATTTCTTTTTATGAACTCTAATCTGCTCAACCAGACCATTGTCAGTAGGATTGATATTGAACTTAATTAGCAAATTCTCCAAAATGGCCATCTCCTTCTCAGTTCTAACAATAATATGCTCAAAATGCAACTTAATAAGAGCTTTCAAAGGTTGTTTAAGCCTCTTAAGTTTTTTGCAGGAATAAATGATGTGATCCAGCCCAAGAAGACTGAAGAGCAGAGCAAAGATGGGTTTGGATGACTTATTAATTAGTTATTGGACTTGTTTTATTTTTTGTTGCATTGAGTTTAGTTAATAAAGGTCTTATGGGCCTAAATGCTAGTATGGCCCATAAAAAAAAGTGCCTATATAGTATTATATTGGGTTGAGTCTTTATTTTCAGCAAATAAAAGCCATTTGACCTTATTAGAGTCAAGTTAGGTCCACTAGTAAATAAAGTGGCGAAAATTACTAAGTAACTTATCTCACGTTGTTTAGGAGTTTATTTGTGTGATATTTTGTAGCTTATATAAAGGCATCCTGTGTATAGTTTTACACAGAACAATTATGAAGAACAATATTATTTTTATTTGAGTGAAAACTTTTGGAGAACCACCCCTTCAAAAACGAATCAGCGTTTTCGTGCAAAATGTTGTAGTATTCTTGGCCTAGACCGTAAACTGGATTTTCTAGGACTAGGTTTTTAGCTCGCCATTGATCCTCAGAGGTTCCCGGGCACGCCCGATGCGAAATGTTGTAGTATTCTTGGCCTGGATCAGAACCGGATTTTCTAGGACTAGGTTTTTAGCTCGCCATTGATCCCTTAGGAGGTTCCCGGGCACGCTCCGATCATGTTTCCTACCCGAATCACATCGCTTAGTATCGAGCTCACTTTCTAAGATATCGATATCCAATTTTATTTTGTTTTCTTATTTCGGTTCTTAATAATAAAAAAATTCGTTGTTTGTTTTCTTGATGTTTCGTCCATAATCATAAAAAAAATAAAAATATTCCAGCCTTGTTTCGATTGCCTACGTTGATCTTCAAACAAAGAAAATAAATTATTTTTTCCATCCTCTTGTCAATTGTCTTACGTATTCTTGCTGCAATATCAAAAGGGACTATCTTTTCACACAAATGTTGTTTTACACTTACCAAGAGCCGAGAGTGGGCTTCGTTTGGATATTCCACACGCCTGCCATTCTGACCGTAAATGAGTCCGGAAAATATATACTATTCTGGCCAATTTATGGTCAATTCACATAATGACCCATTCGACCCAATTTGAGTCGAATACGATCATTATAATCGATTTTATTCTAGTCGAATTTTGAATGTTTTTCATACTCAATACCGCCGGAAAGACATTCTCGACTAAAATTGAGTACAAAAACTTTTAATATTCTCATCTCAAATTCAATGTAATCAATAGTGGTGCTCTTATATTGTTGTTGTTATCCTCGACCCAATTCTAGTCTCAATGTGTAGAGTATTCCGGACTCAATATTGGTCGAATGATGCTCGACAATGTATGAGTTTGGAAAACTTCAAACATTCTACCTAAAATATGGTGAGAATCAACCAAATATGGACTCTCAACATGTATATTCGACCATATTTCAAAGATGAATAATGTAAATATTCTCACCAAACTTTAATCGAAATGAACGCCAGAAAAAAAAAAAAAATAAGGGCGAAATTGGAAAAAAATAATCTGTGTGGTAAGATAAAAATTTGTGTGAAAAGATATTCACTATCAAAAAAAAAGTAGTTGATTCATCCAATAAGTTGCTAGTTGATTCTTTTTGTGCTAAGGTCTGCCGTATAGGAACAAAACAGAAGAAAGGTTGACCTAATTTTTTTCTTCCTGAATTTGTTTTATTTTATTTTAATAAAAGTTCAGCCCGAAGTTACTTGAAAAAAAAAAGGACGATAGAATTAACGTGGGATTCAAACCGTGGTGTGAAATTTTCACACCTGTGAAATTCTGTAGTAAAAAAAGGCTTTATTTAATACGACTGTTTCACACCTAGGGTGTGAAATTCTGCTGTCAACAAATTTCATTACTTGTCATTTTTTTTCCTTCTTTCCCTTCTTTCTTTGCTCTTAATTCTAACCCCTTGTTTCTCTTCACACACTTTTCACTCAATTCCATACCTTTTTACCCAAGTTCCAAGCCGAACTCCTAGTTATCCAGTCTAGATCGTTGGTTTTGGATTATTATTGTATTGCTCGTTATTCTGTATTGTTTGAGGAGGAATTTTTTTCTACGAATGAGAACGAGAGTGAGTGAAAACATGAGTGAATTGTGAGAAATATGCCTTGTTTTGATTATTATGGGAGACGCGTTCGTAGGGAGGAAGAGCGGAGGGAGGAACGACGGCGTCAAAATGAGTTAGTTGATCGAAATGATAAAGTGTTAGCAGAGGTGAGTAGGAACAATGAGAAGTTGAGCCAAAAAATTAAGGAAGACAAGGAGGTTATGATGCAAGGGTGGCGGGAAGTTGACCTATTATAGGCCAAGTATGATGAGGCCACATGGGTGGTTGCAGTTAAAGAGGAAAAATAATTAGTCGCAGAGAAAAACGAAGAAATTGTTAGTATTCGTGAGGAGGAGTTGAAAAAGGAGGAGGGTGAGAGTGTGGCGTATAGTTAACGTTGATGAGGCATACTTGTGGGCGAGATTGTGCACATGGAGGAGACAAATGTTGATGGTTATGTTGAGAGTGATGTTGAGCGTGAGGAGTTGCATGCTCCTTGTGATGAATTGAAAACGATGAAAATGTTCCTCAAGTTGTTGATGAGAAAGTGGAATCGTCGGAAGAGTCTATTGTGGAGGAAGAACGCACAGAGTTGATTCGGGTTGAGGCGAAAGAAGATGTTATGTTATTAAATTCTTGTTCCAGCCTTGTTGAAACTCCTTTGTAGGTACATGGCGATTATCCGATTGTGGAAAGCTCGTTGCCTACAGGGGTTCTTGATCTTGATCACATTAGTGGCAAACCGGCACATACTTATTCTGATCCATTTTATGAGATTATGGACGCTTCTTCGACTAAAATTTGCTATCATTCGTATTTTGTTCCTTCATGGGAAGTTATCCACAGGATTATCAACTCGAAGTACCACTATTTTGATGATCCATTTTTGGGGCATGACTCCGCACCACAACATGCAGTTGATGGCAATTTATTTGTTCGGCTCGTATTTGATCCCGGTGTTCGTTTGGTGATCTTTTGTCTTTGTTCAAGTTATATTGGTGATATTGCTCGTTTTTATGATGTCCTATTGATTCAAGGGCGAATCCTTTCCAAACCGGGGGGGGGGGGAATGATATGATCTAACCCAAGAAGACTGAAGAGCAAAGCAAAGATGGGTTGGATGAGTTATTACTTAGTTATTGGACTTGTTTTATTTTATTTTGCATTGAGTTTAGTTAATAAATGTCTTATGTGCCTAAATGCTAGTATGGCCCATCAAAAAAGGTGGCTATATAGTAGTATATTGGGTTGAGCCTTTATTTTCAGCAAATAAAATCCATTTGGGCTTATTAGAGTCAAGTTAGGTCACTAGTAAATAAAGTGGCAAAAAATACTAAGTAATTTATCTCACATTGCTTAGGAGTTTATTTGTCTGATATTTTGTAGAATATATAAAGGCATTCTACGTACAGTTTTATACAAAACAATTATGAAGAACAGTATTAGAATTACTTGAGTGAAAACTTTTCTTTAATTAAGTCAACTTAGGCATAATTTTATCACTTGTGAGTGAGTGTTCTCTTCGTCATAGAGAACCACCCCTTCAAGAAAGAATCAACGGTTTTGAGTGAAACGTTGTAGTATTCTTGGCCTAGATCGTAGACTGGATTTTCTAGGACTAGGTTTTTAGATCGTAGACTGGATTTTCTAAGACTAGGTTTTTAGATCGTAGACTGGATTTTCTAGGACTAGGTTTTTAGCTCGTCATTGATCCTTTAGTAGGTTCTTGGGCACGTTCCAATCGTGTTTCCTACATGAATCATATCAATAAACATGGCAGTACCTGGCACATCCAGATTCCAACCCTCATTCAATACCTCAGCATAGGACTCATGTTTCATCCACATTGAAGAACATGAAAAGTTTCATTTTTTGAATAACCAAAGGACCAGACACCAATTTACATGGAGAGTGATCAGAGTGAACACCAGCAGTATCAAAAGAAAGCAGTAACAGACATGTCCCGATCCCACCTAAAAGCACTGACAAAAACCCTATCAATCCTGGATAATGTATGATTATCTGTCCAAGTGTTAAACTGGCCATAAGAAGTGAAATCAGGCAGATTAGAATCTGGACAACACTCCAATCCATCCTTCATTTCATAGTCTGTAGGGACAGTACCATTCTTCCTATCTGTATAAGAGAAAGTAGCATTGAAGTCACCAAGAGCCACCGAAGGAAGTGAGGAACAAACACTCAACTCCCTCAACTTGTCCTACAGAGGCCTTCTACTACCCACAGACTGCGAGCCATACACAAAGGTAGCCAAAAACTCATCACCAGAAACCAAAAACTTGACTTTACAGTGGATCCACTGAACACCAGTCTCCAAAACCTCCACATCCACCAAACTAGGATCCCAAATAATCAAAATCCCGTGAGAACTATGTCGGGGAAAATTATGATCATGTTTCCAACTAGAAAGTCTGTTATTCACAAAAAAATCAAGAGATTTTTGAGACAGTTTTGTCTCAAGAATTCCAAACAAGGCCAACTGATGTTGTATGATATAATTAACAACAAAAGTTTGTTTAGGTGCCTTATCGAACCCTCTAGCATTCCAGAACCCTTTCATTTTTGTCTACCTAGAGGTGAGGGACCTCTAGTGACCGAAACAGATGCTTTGCTTGCTGAATTCTTTTCATTTGGGGTGCTATTCATGTTCTTCTTTTTATTTTTCCTTGTTGAAATAGTGTCCTAAACCCAATCGGGTTGGACCGGATCCAACCGGGTCGGATCATTTCTACTATTTCTTTATGTTTATACATATAATAAATGGCTTTTATGTTATTATATATTTGTTCATTTAACGAACCAATTATGATATTGTACATATGATAACATCCCTAGAGTCAAATTGTGAAAGAGAAATCATAATAATGATTAAGGTTGATGAGATCTTGACTCACTTTAACTGGTTTGATACTTAAATGTCTCTTGTCGTATGTACTATTAAACAAGACATTAATAGTACGGTTAGACCAGCACGTATTGAATGTCTTCTATCTTATGAAGATAGGGATAAATCTCGTCTATCAAAGTGTAGGGACACTTGGACAGTACGTGGACATGTATTAGAGAACGCGTACGTTAGACTGACCCACTTACTTTATTAAGTGTCGCCCTATGTGGTGGTTGTGTAATTATCCTGAGACCGGAGTCTTCATGACGTCACGGTGTGGATTGTCATACTTTGACACTATTGAGGTTTCCTATAGCCATGGGGTGATCATGCGGTAGTGATTGAGTGTGATACTGAAGCATGCGTAGGATTCATGTTGTTTGTCCGAAATCACGATCCTATGAATAGGTGTGAATATCCGAAAGGCCTTCTGATAAAGAATGTCTAGCTCTCGTGAATCTTTGCACAGTGGGAGTAAATGAGTTATTCCAAGAGAGCATGATATCCAGATTATAAGATATGATCTTTAATGTATTAACACTCGAGATATGACCGTATGGATACTGTAACTGTGATAGGATTCTATTTTCACAGTAACCGTTTCACATGAAAGGTAGTAGTCGTCGCTTTTGACTCTTCCGATGATTGGGGGTCACGATGTGTTGCTAAACGCTATTTTGTGATCGCAAGCACGCAGCAGGTATTTTAGTAAATGCACTTTGTGCCTACGGCCAACATATTCGAAACCTATCGGGTCACGCATATAAGAACATCTAGCCGGATTAAAATGCGTTATAGTGATAACCAAATAAGGAACATTTATCTCACTATAAAAGTGTTATAATAATAAATTAATGTTGTGGTATTTATTTATTATGAATAAATTAAATACAAGATATTAATTATGCTAATTAATTAAGAATATTCCGGAAGCCAATTTATGGCATGATATATGTGTATAAGATACACATGGATTTTGCAAATTAATTAATTGTAGTATTATGTTATTATAGACTTATATGTGCAATATATATATGTGATATATATACATGTATAAATTGTTTATGGTAATATGATAAAGATAGTCAATATTAGATATTAACAATATCTTAGGTTTATTTATTATGAGATATTAAATTAAATGAGATAAATCTAGAATATCTATTTTCCTTATTTTACTAGTAAAATGTTTTTTCTTTCTCCTTACTATACTCAGAAGCTTTTCCCGTTGGGAATGGGAGCTACATGGGGCGCAACCTACCACTATATAATCAAGGGGTTGGCTAGGTCTTTAGTGTAACACCCCAATTTTCGTCATGGTGTTTATAAAGGACTTTATAGATTTTCCGAAATCTCTTTTGAAATTAAACGATGCTTTTGTACATGTGTAACGCCTCTACAGGTAATTTTGAATGATTCTTCTGATATTTAGATGTTTTACTAAGATTTATTTATTTTAGCATTACTATATGAAGTAAATGTTAAACGTATATATGAACATGTTTAGTAAATATCTTAGCTGTGTAATATTATTATATTTTTCGAAGATGATAAATATATATTTGTATGAAACAAAATCATTTATTGAAAATTAAATATCCATAAAAAGAACACTAAGTTAGAAAAGAATTAAAAACGGACAATGTTACTAGTAGTTAACGGAAGAGAATTTTAACACTTTCTTAGCATCAGTTTAGCGGTTATGAAAAAATAGGTATTAAATGGATCTAATTAATATACAGTGATAAGGTGTGTATATATATATAATACTAATGACTTTTTCATCTAAGGACCACGTCTGTAAATTACTTCAAGGCAGCCTCACATGATCTTTTCTTTCTTCAATCCTGACGGCAGTAATTGCCACCAATACCATCGAGCCATAGGAGTAGTACGTCAAGTATTCCGGTGAAACCACCACCCATCAAAATATATTTTTTCAGCATCCCACCACCACAAAAGCCTTGAACCGCTTGTACCTCTCGTATGCATCCAGCGACGTTTTCCGTTACACAAAACACGGATCCACGGCATTACGAAGATTCGTCCAACCACCATATTCTTTGGAAAAAATCACAATTGCTGAACCCGTTACAGTGAGTGTTCCCCACCATGAATAAACACGTCATCTTCTACACGGAGTCAAATAAATCTCACTCTATCATTTAGCCGATTTGTAGTAGAATAATATAAAAAGGGATGAACTTGTGAACCTACCATGTCTATCAACATTACACGCTTTTATTGAGTATTGGTTTGGGAAGCAGAATGATGAAAAACGTTCAAGGTTTCGGTAGAGGTTGTGTAACGCCCGGGCACTCCTGCGCGTAGACGCTACATGAAATGGTAAATCGTCCGGTCAATCGCTTGACTGCCGCCCTCGCTGGTCTAAAAGCAAAGGGCTGCTTAGAGTTGATGAGACCTTTTATGTCTCACACTTATATGGGGGTGAACATTCTCTTATTTTACCGATGTGGGACTTTACATTCTCCCCACTTATAAGGGACTCGGCGCTCCTCGCCAGACGGCCAAATCGTTTCCGGATCGCCCCTACCAGAGGTAATTAGAGGCCATCCTTACACCGCCTTCTTGTACGGGTGCAATGATAGTTCCGCCTGATAGTCGGCTCGATACCGATTCATAACGCCCCTGCACTGGCGCTGGTAGACGCTACATGAGCCATAAATTGTCCGTCAATCGCTTGACCGTCGCCCTCGCTTGGTCTAAAAGGGCTAACCCGAGTTGACAAGACCTTTATGTCTCACACTTATATGGGGGTGAACATTCTCTTATTTTACCGATGTGGGACTTTACAGGTTGGCAGGTCGCCTTAAGTAAATAACTGTTGGGAATTAACGAGCTGGAGATCAGGAGGTGTTTACGACACGACACGTTCCCCACACGCTCCGACACGTGTAGGTTGATAAAAATAATAATATTTTAAATTTTAATATCCAGCACTCCCCGACAAGGCAACGACACTCCCCACACGGCAAAGACACTCCCCGCTGGGCACGAAGGCACGTCTAAGTGGATTGCCAGACTCAAAATACGTTGCCGACAAAGTGGCAAAGAAGGCCGAGGGCGTCCCCGAAATGGAAAAGGGGGCAAAGGACGTGCTCAAAAGATCTATTGCCGGAAAATGATGACTTTGGGGTAAAATGAATTGGGCAACATGAAACAAATAATCTTGAATAGGAGCAGTTTGAATACATGGGTTTCCTTACGGATCTGGAACTAGAGAATTGGTTGAGATATATATTACAGAACATTAATCGAATCATCTGTGAGTCTTTTATTTTGATATAAAGCCAAAGTGTGATTTTTTCTTAAGTATTTTCAAGTATTTTATTTATACAAACTGTTGATTTAAACTCGGAGGTCATTTTTCAAATGATTGCTTTAAAATTAATAAATCACTTGATTTGAGCTAGTGCATAGTTTTTTTTAACGATAAATAAAACTGATACTTGAATTGACGGATAATACTCGCCTCATTGCTCGCTTCGTGACACGAAAGTGTCAAAGCTCTAGTGGCTAGGGGATTAGAGTTATCGCTTTCTTGAGAACGGCTAGTCACCGGTCTCGGGCCTATTGACTCAAGTCTTTCCGATAGTAGCTAGAGTGCTCGCCAGTAAGAGTGGGGACGGTACCTTTTCCTCGGCGATTCATGCTACACCGGAAAGCAAGTGTCGACGGTTGGTGCGTGGGTCCTGTGGCATGGATAGGGTTGGCTGGAGCCGTGTAGAGGTTTGCACGGTGAAGGTTGATTCTTTTCCCTGACAATCGGCCGGAGTTGTCAGGCATGGCTAGTTCTCGTGAAGTGCGGTTGAAATTCCTTGGGTACATATGGTGTTTGGGCGGTAATTGACTCATCGGCTCGGCCAAAGCTGGTGCTTGTAAAATAAACTCGACATATTTTTCCTTAATGCTCGTGACGCTATATAACTTTTAAAATTGACTTATTATTGTTGCTCTTTTTTATTTTTATTTTCAAGAATTATTTACTAACTCGCTTTTGCAAGATTAATAAAGGTTTCACTGCAAATTTTATAAAAGTTGTTTTTATATTTATATATATATATATATATATATATATATATATATATATATATATAACTTATAACACTTGCACACGTGGCTCAGACCACTTTCTTTGCCGACGCCTGCGTTTTTCTTTGTGTTGTTTTGTTTTTTTTTTCCTTTATAAATATATGTATGTGTTTTTGATCGAGACCCGAGGAATAAAAGAAATTGATGTTGTGGATTAGACTGAGCATATTGAGTTAGTTAGTCATGAATCTTGTGATTTTATTTGTTGTAATCTTTTAATGGAAATAGTTAGTGTTTTATGTACAATTGATTTGTGGTAATATTGTAATAAAGTTCGAGGTATTATCAATCATATGTGGATTTATTGAATTTTTTTTTGAGGATTTTAGTTTTGTTATTGAAGTCGCGGCGAGAGCTTCGCAACCCCTCCTAGAATGACCCCAGTGGACCAAGAGGTCGGGAGTAGGGTATTACATTTAGTACATCACAATTAGAAGAGTTCTAATTTACCAAATAAATTGAGAGCTTCTTAGAGAGAGTTTTTTAGAGAGAGAAAAGACCGGTCTAGCAACCGGATTTTTCTAGTAGCTATCCAGAGAGGATTCCGGCGAGGTGCTCGTGTGGATATTGTTGATAGAGGCCGGACACGTGGATGGCTTGCGCGCATTACTACTCTCATTAGATGGTCAAAGCTTCGATCTTATAGATCAAACAAGGTATTCACCGTCTACTACTTAACATGTTTATTGTTTTAAACGAAGTCGATCTTGGTAAAAGGAAATAAAATTTTAAATTCCGTTGCATTCCCGCGTAGATTTCCTAACAGTGTTATCAGAGCGTGTTTCGAGCTTAAGCAATAAGCATTAAAATTTGCATAGTAATTATTATAGATGCATGATATGGATTCGTGAAACGAAAACAAAAAAATTAAAGTTACGCTTGGGGTGCTCGGCCGATTATGGCAAAGACTTCCCACCGAAATTACACCGCGCATCATCGGCTCTCTCCCGGGGTGGTCGGCATCGGCTGGTACTCTATTTTGGTGAAACCCCAAAATTTTGTTTCATGGTTTTGTGATTCTTTATGGTACATCAAAATCTTTTGTTGTTTAGTTGATGTCATGTGGCCAATTGATGGTACAAATAGTTTGGATCATTAGGATGCTACATGACATGAAAATGACCACCACTCTATTTGTTGAGTCAAAGGGTTCGGCTTATGGTCCCCTTTTGTGGACCTAGGTTAACTTAGGCCTTTACCAAATATTTGGTAATGGCTTAGGTCGATGCCTTTTGGTTTTGGAAACCAAAATGCATCCTTTTTGTTGAGGAACCAAAAGAAAAGGAAACAAAAGAGACCTATTTTATTTTTGATTTTATTTTAGAATAGTTCTAACGAATAAAATTGAAAGAGAAATCGTTTTTAAGATTAATCGTTCATTTTATTTTGATTAAAATCATTTAACTAATTAAATGTGAATTAGTTAATTGATTAGATAAAATTATTTAATTGATTAAACGTTAATCGATTAATTAAGATGTAATTTGGTAATTTTAAATTTTATCTTTATCATAAGATTTTTATTGTATGGCTTAGATATTGTGATTGATATCATATGATTATATGGACCCCGATTGATCATGGTCTCGACCAATAGAATAGATGTGAATTATTTATTTTTCTCGTTGGTTTAAAATTTGTCCTAGGCCACATGAAGAATGAGCCTAGTTTATTTTATGTATTATCTCATTCATTAGCTCTCTGCAAAGCAAGCGGGTGTATTTATTTTATTAGATAAAATTATGTAACAAGACGGAGCAGAGAAGAAGGCTAAAGAAAGAAGACATAGAGATCTCGATGTAAGTCAACCGAATGAAGTATTTTTATCCCAATTTAAGCTTTTAGTGGGCGCTTTTATATCAAATTCATGCAATTATGTGATGAAATAGATCAAAAGTTGTAAATAAGTTTTACTTATCTAACCCCATATTTTAAGCTTTTATGCCATGTTTTGTTATCCGAATTATGCGGGGTATCGTTTTTTGTCCTTGTTTTGCAGATACCCAGGTTAGATATTAGTTTTGTAAGAGCTTGGAGCGCACTCATCGAGTTTTGTAGAGGTTTCTTGTTGAAGAAGTTAAAGAATCAAGCCAAGATTAGAAGGTCGTCGCATGCCAAGTACACAGACGGTGGTGTAAGATGTAATATCGCCGGATGGATCTAAGATCCACCCGATTACGCAGTGGAAGATGTCAGATCTAGATCTAAACAAACAAAATACATGAATAATAAATCTAACTTACGAGGGGTTAGATTACCAACCTTTTTATGGTGCGAAACTCCAAGAACAAAAAGGTCAATCCAATCCCAGCTAGTTGAGAGCCTAGTCGAGAAGCCAAAGTCTTCCAACATGTGTCTCCAAGAACCACCAGGTGGATGGTGTTTCAAGCCGCCGGACCTCCACGATATGCTACCTTAGAAAACCCGAAGTTTTCTAAAACTCGAACCCAAGTACTTAAGGCCGAAAATTCTAAGCCTTAATACTTCCTCAAAACCGAAAATTATGTCATCATAAAGGCTTGGGAGAACTCTCTTTATATAGGAGAGTAATCCTTGTCCTCCAAGGATTTAATAATTAAAAGATAATTATTAAATTAATCCTTAATTTAAATAAAAGATAAATATAATAATTATCCCAAAATTAAGATACATAATATTATTATCTAATATTCCATGATTTATCACTTAACAAATAAATGATTAAATCATACATTAAATAATTATCCAATAAAACTAATTTCCCAATAATTAAATAATACCACTAAAATGCGGCACCTAAACCCTATCATACAAGGGCCACACACATTTTGACATATTGGGCCGAGTCCACGAAAAATGTCTTTTTCATGTATTTAATTATTTAGTCCAACTAAACAATTAATCCATATATCTATTAAATAGTCCGATCCAACTATTTAATATTAATTGAGGTGAAACGATGAGAAAACATATGCATGTTAGGAGCCACATCGGGGACCATGGACCCATATTCAGTAGCTACAATAAATTAAATAAAATTATTCGCTGAGATCAACAATTATATTCAATCTATTAATTCCGGGATTACACCACCATAAACCCGAAATCGAACTCACCGAATATAGATATAAACTTACACTCAACCACGAGTTGATAAGCGCCCACCGATATAATCATTACATACGGATAAATCCTCCATAGATCGCTCGTCGATTCGATATTTCCGTAAACCCTTCTCAAAACCTCTTATCCTTATTTACCATTAGCCCCTAGTGATCAATTAGTTTATAACTAATATAATATGAACTCCCGGATCGATCGCTTTCAGATTAACAAATAACGGAACCGCCTCTGCCTATTTCCCCAGTGAAGGAATGGATTCCATATCCGTGAAGTCACGCACTACTCACTTATTCCGCAATAGTACCAACGAGAAGTTTTAGACCATATACTTCAAGTGATCCTTAACTAACACATCAAACCCTACTTTGACTAAGCAAAGCAGATCGTGATCACTCAGATTGAGATTAATCCATATATGATCATCTTGTGATTCGATAAGACTTCTCGATTACGGAATTATATCAAGAACTCAAATCAAATCGGTCCAAATTTCTATATGATTATCATCATATATATATGCCCCACTAGTACTTCTATTACGGATAAATCCGATAAGATCACACACCTAAAGTGTTCTCGGGCACATTATTAGCAAATTAATCTAGAGACCCGCACTGAGTTTAATGGACTAAGTTAATTTTAAGTATATTTCACAAACTCAATCCTCGTGTTTATACTTAGGGTTTTTGTAGTGTATTAATATAGGCATTAAATGCGATATAAATAAGATGAAATAAATTTCATTATTTATTTAAATAAAACAATTACAATTGTCTTTCGGGTATAAACCTAATGTGTGGGTGCCGAATTTGACAAATTGGAAGTCCGAGCAAGATTTAATGATTCTCGACTCACCCAAATACCGCTGTAAGCGGCGCGACGCCGAGTGCACAGACGGCGGACGCCGAAAAGCCCGGATTTCAAGTTTTAAAGCTTATTCTTTACTTCATTTCGATGAGGGGAAAAAGAACATAACTCTTTCTCTAAATGAAGGCACTTCCACTTTAAAGGCTCTTCTAGCCAAAATTATCATAACTTTAGCTTTTAAATTGCAAGTGTAAACATTAAGAATTCTTGACTTGATTCCTTGATGAATTCTAGTTGGAAAAGGTTGTAGCTTTTGGGATACACTCTCTCCATTGGAGTTTTTGAAGGTTGAAATGCAAGTTTTCCTCTTTCAAGTTGTTAGCTTGTGATTGGTATAACTCTTAGCCTTTACTTTGATTTAATTATTCTTATTGTTATGAATTCTAACCTTGATATGTTGGAACTCATAATTCATGAGTGGCTAGTTTCATACTAGCCAAGATAATGTGAAATGAAGGTGATTCTTTTGATTGTGAAATGAGTTGGTAGTTTTGCATTTGAGTTTCTTGTAGTATTGAGCCTTCTTCTACTTGATATTGTTGATAGAAACCTAGGAAGTAATTAACCCTAGTTTGCATACACACACTTGGTAGAAACCGAAAAAGGGTATATTGAGTGTGGGAAAGGGGTAGAAGAATCGGAAGGTAAAACCGACCTTAAGTGGAATTCGGTTTCTTATCTGAGGGTAGCTTCGGCTTTTTGTTCAAGTGCATATCATGTTGAATCATTAGACTTAGGGTACCTAAGTCAAGGAGGAGGCATAAAGTAATCTCATTAATTCGAAAGAAGGGGGATTGCTAGTCGAGGAACACACCGGTCCACACTTTTAAACATCTTTGGGAGGAAGGAAGGTAGCCAACTCTTTCATAGTTAAGATAGTCCATTGGAGCAAAGCATTGTCTTGGTTAGTCCCATTTTTCATTGAGTTTAGTTATATTAAGTTGCACTTATCTTTTGCAAAAATTGCGACTTGGATCGAAAATATGAACCTAATCGGTGGTTAACAAATACACTCCTTGTGAGATACGACCTTGACTCACCAACTAGGCTACAGTTGACCCGGTACACTACCGGTTAGACTGAACACCCAGTAGGGACACGTCAAGTTTTTTGGCGCCATTGCCGGGGAGTGTAACAGTTAATACTTATATTAGCTTAAGATTTTCGAGCAAAGGTCAAGTCTTTTTCTAATCTCATTTCTATTTAGTTCTTTGGTGCTTACCACTTGGTAAGTTACCGAGTGCATTTGATCGTTTTCGTGTTGTTTCACTTTTGTAGTAGATGACCCGTTCCCGAACCGGTAAAGTTCTACTCACTCCATATCGCTCGACATTAACACGCACGAAGACAATTGAGAGCCGAGCATAAAGTTGGCCAGTCTAGTGGAGGAACACTTGGTGAAGAATCATCCCAAGGCTCATCGACTCAAGAAGAGATGGCGGAGAATATTGAGAATGCACATATTGACCGTCAACCGGAAGATCCGAACCCCCGACAAAATCCCAATAACCAAGGCCAAAACAACCAGAACAACTAAAACCAAAACCACAATCAAAACCGCAACCAAAACAATCCACCTTTGAGACCCCTTTGTGATCAACCTTTGAGAAGGAATGCACATAATGATCCTATTAGGTAGCCCAATGAAGGGGCGAATAATTTTGAAGTGAAAGGGCATCTTTTCGGATTGATTGATACCAAATACCAATTCGCAGGAGAGGATTTTGAGGATCCACACTACCACATCTATTCTTTTGAGCAACTTTGCAACACAGCTAAGAGTCATGGGATTCAGAAGGAGTTAACAAGATTATCTATATTTCCGTATTCTTTGATAGGGAAAGCCAAGGAATGGTTTGTATCCTTACCCCACCACTCATTAACTACATGGGATGAGGTGCAAAATGAATTTTTAAAGCAATATTTTACACCTGGAAGGAATTTGAAGTTGAAGGTTGCAATAGCAAACTTTGCACAAGGACCCGAAGAAACTTTAGGGAGTGCATGGGAAAGATTCAAGAAATTGTTGAAGGCTTTCCCCGATAATGGTTACCCATTCGACATGCAAATCCAACTTTTCTGTAGACAATTGAGGACAGAGACGCGTTCTAATATTGACCATGCATGTGGCGGATGTCTGATGTCGCTCAAGAAGTCTATGACGCTATAGAGAGAATTTCAAAGAACCATCGGATGTGGAAAACCGGGTCTAGCACGAGGAAGGTTACTTTTATAGAAGGACCAAAGGACAACTCAGATCTTTTAGAGAAGATGGATAAGTTGTCGAAGAAGTTTGATAATTTGCAGTCAACCAAGAAGATGGAAGGAAATTTTTTGATTGAGAGCAAGAAAGATAATGCTTATGGCAATGATGATGAGCTAACTTTTATATGGAAGAGCCCGTGATTTACAAGCCGGAGGAAGTAAGCTTTATGCAACAACACCATAGTTTAAACAATGCATATTCTAACTCTTTCAATGCCATCAAGAGAGATCATCCGAATTATCGCTGGAATGAAAACTCACACAAGCTAGACAACCACCATTTGCCCCACAACCACGAACTTCCTACAATTCCAATATGTCCTACCAAAGCCACCAAGGAAATGCCTCAACTCAATCACAAAACACTCATTCTTACCTCAACCCACCACACAAGTTATCCCAATAACCGAGAGTTCAAACCAAGCACGAGAGGATAGATGGGACAACACTTTGATAAACTCACGGGAGTAGTTGCCACTCAAGCCAAGAATATGGAAAGTGTGATGACTTCATTAGTGTTGTCACCAAGGACACGGGAGTGTTGAAAACAACTATGAGTGGGCATGATGTGAGAATGAAGACAATAGAGGCATCCATGAGGAATGTGGAAGAACACATGAGTAGAGATGGTGAGAGGAGAACTAGTAAACCTCCGGGAGGACTACCAAGTAACACCGAAAGGCATCACAAGGAAGTCAATGTTATTTGTACTCGCAGCAGTGGAAGGACTTATGGTGGTGGTGATTACTTTGGAGTTGGACGGCTGAAGTTGAAGAAGATTTGGATAAGGCATTATATGACACACCGGTAATGGAAGGAGAGGATTTCGAGAGTGAAGATGAAAGGAGAGTAGAACGTGAAGAGGAGGAGACTATGATATTTGATTTTTTGAGACAGGAAAGGCATGTGAATGCTGACAGTGATGATGAAGAAGGTATGAATAAAGCGAGAACTTGGAGAAGTTTGAAGAATCCCCATTCTAGTGATGCACGGATGTTGTTTGAATGATGTCATATTAGGAATGAAGGGGAGCCTGAGAAATCGGCGCACGCCGAGTTGGAAACATTACTGAATTCAACGGATCAAAAAGTTTCGGCTTTTCCACCGGTGGCCGCCGAGGGAAATCCCGAGAAATTGGCGCACACTGAAAAAGGAAAGTTCACTCTTTTGAGAAGGCCCAAGAAAAACACTTGGGGATGATTCATGGAGACCACTTGAGGCATGTAGATTTGAAAGAAACTCGCCCATCATCATCCAAGGGCAAAGGTAAGGAAGGTATGAATTCCAATCCTAATCTTATTGATCTTGAGTCATTACCTTACCTCATTAAGATATGTGTTTTAGAATAATATGATTGGTCCTTGAGGTTGTACAAGTGTCACTCTTGTATTGGTACACCTAGCTGTTTGTTATTAGTTTGTTAGATTGAGTATCTTATCCAAATGTGTCCTTCTAGTATTAAACGATCAAATGTCAGAATAAAATCTATCAAGGAAAAATATTATTCTCTCGAGTTTCTGCTTTCCAAGTTGGTAGCAGAGCCACATGCGCCACTTCCACCATATGCCAGCCATCTTCCGGCGAGGTCACTCCGCCGGTATCAACCACCATAAGCTCAGCTTCTGCAATTAGCATCGGAACTATACCAGTGTTGAGTGCAGCATCTATTATAACATCTCTTCCACCTCTTTCAGGCATTTCCACCACCAATATCGCTTTTCCGACCACCGGAATTACTTTCCCACAAGTTTCAACCTACTCAACTTTCCCGTATTCCACAACTTTGAGTGGCCAAACCAGCTTTCCATCACCCCTAACCTTTCTTCTGCCTCCCAAACCTTACTTTGGATCTAGCTTATCCCAAAGTATATATTACTGTGAAACTAGATCGAAACAACTACTTGCTATGGAGGTATACCGTTCTTCCTCTCATCCGAGGGCATAAGCTGGAAGATCATCTGTTTGGCATGAACATACCACCAATGTTTCTGAACTCTGGTCTGGGAATATCACACCTACAAATGTGATTCAAACCCAAATTTATGATGAATGGGTAGTCAGGATCAATTACTACTTGGATGGTCAGGTGGATCTATGATGTAACAAGCACTCCAGGAAATTGTAGGTTGCAACACTTCTCATAAGGTATGGATTACTCTAGAAACCTTATTCAACAGTCAATCCCAGGCTAAGATTCTTGAGTACAAAGATGCTCTTACTAAGACTACAAAAGGGGGGAGATCTATGCCGGATTCTCTTGCTTTGATGAAAAGTTACTCTGATGGATTAGCTGCAGCAGGTTATCCCATCTCTAGCTCTGAATTAATACTTGCCACTTTGGGTGGATTATCTAAAGAATACGAATCTGCCATTGTAAACATAACATCTAGGGTTCAGACCATGTCATGGGCAGAAGTTCAAGCTCAACTTACTACACATGAAAGACTCATTCCCAGATTCAATCCACCTGGTTCACTTGATCCTAATCCTCACACTGCCCTTATGGCTCAAAAAAGAGGTCGAGGTTCCTACAATCAACCAAACTCTCAAAGGGGCATGGGATCAAGTGGTGGCAGAGGCAGATAAAGAGGCAGGGGAGGAAGAACCAACAATCAGTATCAGTCCAGTGGCAATTCTAGTGGTGCAAGACCTACCTGTCAGATATGTGGCAAGAGTGGTCATATAGCCATTGAGTGCTAGCAAAGGTTTGAGGAGAATTATGTGCAGCAGAATCAGTCTTCAAATCAACATAATTCAAAGCAAATGGCTTCATTCTTAGCTGCACCTGAAATGTCCACTGATTCTGGATGGTATGCAGACAGTGGTGCATCCAACCATGTAACCTCTGAACTTGGTAATCTGTCTTTGAGGTCAGAGTATGAAGGTAATAACACTATTGTGGTAGGAAATAGGAATCATATGCATATTGGTCACACTGGTCACACTACACTTTACCCTAATCTACACTTATCAAACATTCTTCATGTACCAAAGATTCAGAAAAATCTTCTTAGTGTCTCTAAATTGACTACTGATAATCCTGTTCTCATTGAATTTTATGCTTCTACATGTTTTGTTAAGGATCAAGCATCAAGGAGGGTGTTACAGGAAGGAACCCTGGAAAATGGCCTCTACAAGATTCAGCCAACCAAAGTCATTAAACCTGTCTGTCCCAGTTCTGGCATCACTCAGAGCTCCCCTCACTCCAACATCATGTGTGCTGCCCTAGTTACCTCTAGTAGTCACAATAATCAGGCCATTGTTTGGCATAGGAGACTAGGACATCCTTCTGTTAAGGTTTTGAATCAAGTTCTGCAAAAATGTAATGTGTCTGTTAATGAACAAATGCCTTTTTGTGATGATTGTCAATATGGAAAACTGCATGCTAATCCCTTCCTTGCCTCCCAAAGTAAGGCTTCATATGTTCTTGAACCGATACACACTGATCTATGGGGACCTTCCCTAGTTAGATCCACATCTGGTTACCTCTACTACATACACTTTATTGATGATCATAGTAGATTTACCTGATATAGCCTCTAAAATCAAATCGTAAGCTTATAATACTTTTATTTCATTCAAGCAACTTGTTGAAAACCGCTTAATACCAAAATCAAAACCGCCCAATGATTGGGGAGGAGAGTATGTAAGCCTGGCTTCCTTTTGGCTCACCGTATTCACTTCGCATATCCCCGCCTCACATACATGCTCAAAATGGTAGATCGTAACGCAAACATAGACATATAGTTGAAACTGCCTTACCTTTCTAGCCTGTCGGTCTACCCTGCATATACCGGGTGGGACAAATTTTATGCATGTCAAGCTTTCCTTGATTAACATTCTCCCTACACTGCTGTTAGGAACATTTTATTATGTTTTGATGATGGCCATACTAGCTGTTATAGCAAGCCCGAAATAAGTTAGAATTCTTTGTATAAGTCTTTACTTAGAGTCCGATATGTTGTATAAGTTGAGTCGATAAGTATTGTACTAGTTGGTAGGACGGCAAAGCAAAAACAGATATTCGGCAGAGTGAAGCCACCAAGCACCAAAGCAGAGAAGCAATGCAGATTTATGGTCTGACTTGTAACCAAGGAAGTCTGTGATGACCTTGGACAAGTCTAAGTTATACTACAAGTGATGCACATTAATATTCGAATATGGTGTACACTGATCTCACCCCAATCAAAGATCAGTGAAATACAAAGATTCTCCTCAAACAGAAACAAAGAAGAAAACAGTGAATTGGAAAAGCAGACTCACTTTCGGCTGAGTAAAGACGAAATGGTGAAGGAAAAGCTAAAACGGCTAAGTCAGAAGGATCACTCGACCGTTCTAAAAACGGTGAAGTAACACTTACTCGACCTTTAAGAAATCTTTACGCTCTCTTGCAAAATTACAAACCCTATTTCTGATTTTCAATGAAAACTTGAAGAACTCCTTTCTAAACAACTATCCACTATCAATGGCTTCATCTACCACAATCTCTCCCACTGAAAAATACTATGAGAAGTCAATCATCACTGGTTCATTCTTCAAACCAGAACATTATCTCTCGATTGCGATAATGATGCGAAAGCTCAACGCTTGGTTGATCACTATTCCAATTTGGGGTTGATGACCTTCCTAAACCCCCCAATCACTGGAATTTGTTATGAAAATCTGATTGCGTTTTGGAAAAACGCCAAATTTGTGCCTAGCACAAAGAAGATCAAGTCGATCGCATCACAAGCTCAATCTTTGGAAGAGACATAGTCATAACGCCTGCAACTAAACAGATATCTCGCAACTTCCCATAATCGGTCCAAATGCAATGTCAAGTTTGTGATGGTTGACGCCCGTAAATTCGGGTCGAATAGCCAAGAATCCCTCGCAGAATAAAGAAAAACATACAACCCGCCTGCATCAATGCTCAAACTTCCATTCGTGGAATTTGCACCACCATCACCAAGAATATCGAGGGCATAAAGGGGTCTATGGAAAATCTGACCGAGGTTCGGATCGATCGATGGCCATCATCTACGAAGGTACCAAATTGATCGGGCAACGCTTGCTTTCAATCGATTGAAGGACCAAATTCAAAAGGAAATTGATCTATCAACAACGGCACCAAGCAAGGGTTTACGTAAAAGCGGCGATTTCTTCGGGAGAGGAAATCATACGGGTTCCTCTTCAACACCTGCTCAACGAATCAAGGTACAACCCACCAATCTACAAATTCCCTACACAAGTCAAAACCATGTTTACTTACATCAAGGCTTCCTTGAAGCCCAAATCCATTGGCCGGAGCAAAAGAAAGCGACCAAGGCAAGAGATCGGGAGTGGGATGAAGAACTAGATCCCAAACGGCACATGAAAGCACCTCTCCGACCGAATCAAGAATTTGAATGAACCTATGACAATAAGTGACGACACAACAACGGAAGAAGAAAAGAAACAAGAGGAAATCACCTATCCTGAGGAAGGCGAGGAAGGATACGTAATCACCTCATCCAAGAGGAAGAAATAGATGAGGCGTAAGATGAGTCGAGGATGAACACTGTGAGGTAGAAATCTTGAAGCAAATCAAGAAAATTTGGGGATTTCTGACGATGAACTCGACTTCCAAGAAGTGCTTTTCAAAAGCATTGCATAGCTTGACAAACACCAAAGGAGCCACCGATAAAGCTCACTCACCGAATTTCTCAACTCCCCACAATTTCACAAGGGGGAACAGAGTGTATGCGTAAGCTCACACTCAACAATAACCTCTAAATGACCCTGTGTCTAATGAGGCAGAACAAGAGCAGATGGAAGAAAAAGAAGAAGCACAAAATGAAAAAGGAAGAAGAGGAAAAGGAAGAGCAAGAAGTTGAAGTGGAAAATGAGGAGAAGCAAGGTGAAGATGCTGAGGGTGAAAATGATGAGGATGAAGAGAATGCCCATGTGACACCAGAAGAAATTGATCCAGAGAGAGTCTTCAATCCGACATTCAACCCCTCATTGTGGACATGGAAAGGCAATACTACAAAGAGAGTAAAATTTGAAGCATGCCTTAAGGAGTGAAGCTACCTCCTTCAACCATAAGATTGAGGCCCTCATTAATCACATCAAGATTCAGTGATGAAGTCATGGAAAGGCAAGGGAACTTACTTTGCAACTTACAAAGAACTCATTCCTCATCATGTCCAAACCAATCTTGAATTCCATGCGAGACAATGGACAACAATCTTAAGCCATTGGTGGACACTCTCAATTCTCATACTCATCAAATTCAAAGATCCGACGAGGTAATGGAGCATTCTCGGCAAGCAATTGACCTTCTACTCAAATTTGGTGAGGCTAACAACAAGATACCTGGAGAGAAGATATGGACCTCTCCTGATTCGATACAAAGACCAACAAATCTTGAAGCCTTTTAGTGTCGCCAAAGGGGGAAGGAAGTTCTAAGCCTGAAAGCAAAGAAAGAGAAGGCAAGCCCAATAGAAAAGGGCAAGGGCAAAGAAAGGCAAAGGCATCAGGGTTGAAGATGTGAAGAAGTAGATCTTACACTCAATCAATGATTTCTAGATTACTTCTATGTGCCCTGTCTTTAAATAAAAAGATGCAATATCTTATTGCCCTATGATGGATGAATAAAATCGTTGAAATTCTGTTCTAATTTTGATTACTTATGTTCAGGCTTATGAGGGTTTTTGGCATCATCAAAAAGGGGGAAATTGTTTGGAACATTTTATTATGTTTTGATGATGGCCATACTAGTCATATATAGCAAGCCTGAAATAAGTTAGAATTCTCTCAGATAAGTCTTTACTTAGAGTCCGACATGTTGTATAAGTTGAGTCGCATAAGTATTGTACTAGTTGGTAGGACGGCAAAGCAAAAATGATATTCGGCAGAGTGAAGCCACCAAGCACCAAAGCAGAGAAGCAATGCAGATATTATGGTCCGACTTGTAACCAAGGAAGTCTCAGATGACCTTGGACAAGTCTAAGTTATACTACAAGCGATGCACATTAATATTCGAATATGGTGTACACCGATCTCACCCCAATCAAAGATCGCTGAAGTACAAAGATTCTCCTCAAACAGTAAACAAAGAAGAAAACAAAGAATCGGCAAAGGCACTCACTTTCGGTTGAGTAAAGACGAAACGGTGAAGGAAAAGCTAAACGGCTAAGTCGTAAGGATCACTCGACCGCTCTAAAACGGGCGAAGTAACACTTACCGATCGATTTAATATATGTTGAAGATTCGTAAGATCATGCATTAAATGCACAATCAATAGAGGATCAATCAAGGACGGATTTTCTCGCTATACGCTTGAAGAAAGAATCCGATCAACAAATCAAGGAGAATGCAATTAAGGGGAATCAAGAATAAAATCAAGGATTATTCCTCATTAATATAGCCAACGGACGGAATTTCAAAATCAAGGTTATTCAAGGCTATAAATAAAGGCATTGACAGACAGAGAATTGATGAACTAAAAGAAAAATCAAGTGAAAACTCACAATTTGAAAAGCCTTCTCTCGAACTTACAAGGAAACATCTAGTGATCAACTCGTATATCGAGCTACAAAGTCATACTTGGCGCCGAGATTGATCAACCAAGTGTGTGAATCACATTCACATCAAATCAAGCAAATCAATCGAGGCAACTGAGAAGGAGTTGAATCTGTGATAGCCAAGTGAAGGATTTTGATCTCGCGAGTGCAAAGCAAGGAAGACCAATCATCAAGCCGCTGCAGCCAAGTGAGTGATAGTCTTGTAGATTGTGAAGCTTGGGAAGCTAAGGACAATCATACTATTGTATCTCGTGGAAAACAATAGTGAATTCCTCCGATCATCACAGAGAAGAGTGGATTAAGGGATTACACCACCCCGAACCACTATAATCCTTGTGTCAATTTAATTTCTCGCAATTTACTTTACAAAGATTTATTTAATTTGCCTACATCATAACTTATATCTGTGATTGTCTAAACTGATTTGAAAACAACATAGTAAGAAGGGACTTATCCGCTGCCCAAAAGCTTTTAAATAAAAGAAAAGTTTTTGAAACTCCACTATAGTCATTCACCCCCCCTCTGACTATAGTTTCACCCTTCTCTGGGACCAACACCTGTCCTCAACAATCAATCATCCTACCATATCCTCTATCATAAAAATCCTAGTTACAACCTCATCAAAACCTTTGGTTGCTCCTGTTTTCCTTACCTCAGACCTTATCATGGCCACAAAGTCCAGTATCATACCCAAAAATGTGTGTACTTGGGTCTCAACACATCCACAAGGGCCACAAGTGTATGGATCCCACTGGAAGGTGTACATATGTAGAGATGTCACCTTCAATGAACTTGAATTCCCTATCCGCTCTATGCACCCTACATCCAAGCAAAACTGCACCTTACACAACACCAATCCTCGCTATTGCTTCCATTGTTCCACAGTGTTCCAAGTTGACTCGCCTCCCGATGCCGATGATCTCACTCCCACAGTATACAATCTCCTCTTACTACCACCCCGCCAAGACTCATAATGATCACACTCACACTACTTACTCAACACCTCACTGTCTCCAATACTTATTCACATCCTCGCCCCCGCCCCAATTACATAATTCTACTTCACCTGTCACAAACTCTCCTAGTCCTCGATCATCTATTGCTTCTCTTAGTCCTCGATCCTTCACCTAGTCTCCTGTGTGCTCCTCCTGCACTTCCCGCACACGGTATGCAAACCAGTCAAAAAGTGGAATTCATAAACCTAAACATCTCTTCACTGGTCTCTCGAGCAATGTGCACATGATTCCACTTCTAAACCCTCATCTCAGGTCGGCTTTGGCTCATCCTCACCGCGTATATACTATGCAGAGGAATATGATGCCCTTATGCAAAATCAAACACGGGATCTCAGGCCTCCTCATATACACACAAACTTTGTTGGGAACAAGTGGATCTTCAAAATCAATCACAAACCGATGGCTCCATTCTCAAATACAATGCCGACTTGTGGCCAAAGGATACTCTCAAAGCAGAGGGGGGTGGATTACATAGAAACCTTCACCCTGTGGGCAAAATCAGCACCATTAAAGTGTTTCTGACTGTTGCTGTGTCCAACCATTGGCCTATTAAACAAGTAGACATTAATAATGCTTTTCTTAATGGAAGATTACAAGACTGTGTGTATATGCATCACCGCAGTGTTTTGTCAAAAAAGACCACACCGCATTATGTTTGCAAATTAAACAAGGCCTTGTATGTGTTGAAACAGGCACCTAGGGCCTGATTTGAGGAACTCAGAACACAGCTGTTAACATGGGGTTTTAGACAGGCTGTGTCAGACACCTCCTTGTTCATTCTAAAGGAATGGACTGTTGTTTTATACATACTGATATATGTGGATGACTTTCTTATCACAGGTAATTCAGAGAGATATATTCAAAAGTTTATCACTCTCTTTAACTCCAGGTTTCCTTTCAAAGATCTAGGGGAGGTGAGCCAATTTTTGGGGATGCAGGCATTTAGAGATTCAAATGGTCTCAGATTTGAGTCGAAAATGTATGCACAAAGAATGCATCGACAAAGTTGGGAATGAACAACTTGAAACCAGTCTTAACTCCAATGGTGACTGGTAAGACTTTTGAACCTGATGAAGGTACTCCCATGGAAAATCCTACACTATATAGAAGTATTATTGGTGCACTGCAGTATATGACATTCACTAGACCAGATATTGCATATGTTGTTAATTCCCTTAGTCAGTTTATGCATGATCCTGTAGACACTCATTGGGAAGCACTTAAAAGGTTACTGAGATACATAAAGGGGACACTAGGACACAATTTACACTTTAAACCTGGTGGAGGATTGAATATCATAGGATATTCAGATGCAGGTTGGGTATGTTGCCCCTATGACAGGAAATCTGTGGCAGGTCACTGCATCTATTTGGGATCATCTTTGGTTACATGGCACTCAAAGAAGCAACAAGTTGTCTCTAGGTCAAGTACAGAATCAGAGTAAAGAAGCTTGGCTCATGCTGCTGCAGACATTACCTGGTTGAAGTTTTACTGTCAGAACTTGGAATCAAGATCACCAGGAAGCCTGTTATTTCCTGTGATAATACAGGGGCAGAGTCCTTAGCTCAAAATCCAGTGCATCACTCTAAAACTAAGCATATTGAGATTGATGTACACTATGTGAGGAATCAAGTTCTGGAAGGAAAGCTAGATGTGAAGCACATTTCAACTTTTGAGCAACCTGTATGGAGTCAAGTTTTTACCATTCAGGGACAAACTGAATGTTGAAGTACTTCCACACTCAGTTTGAGAGGGGGTGTTAAGATATGTGTTTTGGAATAATATGATTGGTCTTTGAGGTTGTACAAGTGTCACTCTTGTATTGGTGCACCTAGTTGTTTGTTATTAGTTTGTTAGATTGAGTATCTTATCCAAATGTGTCCTTCTAGTATTAAAGGATCAAATACTGTAACAAAATCTATCAAGGAAAAATATTATTCTCTGAGTTTCTGTTTTCCAAGTTTACCCACCAAAGGAGCAAGTTAAAAAGATGCAGGTAGATAAAAAGTATGCACAATTCCTTAAGACTTTTAGCCATCTTACGCTTAACATCCTTTATGTAAGCTTTATTGAATATGCCTCATTATGGATGTTTCTCAAAGACATTCTTTCTAATAAAAAGCGTCTTGGAGAATATGAGAATGTGATTTTAAATGAAGAATGCTCCGCCGTGTTACAACATAAGCTACCTCCTAAACGAGAGGACCCCGGAAGTTTCACTATCTCTTGTGAGATTGGGGGCTTCCTGTTTAAGAGGGTGTTGTGTGATCTTGGTGCAAGCATTAACCTAATGTCTTTTGAGGACTATGTCTAATTAGGAATTGGTAGACTTAAGAGTACGGAGATGACTCTTCAACTTGCGATAGGTCTATTAAGCGCCCCCAAAGGAGTCATCAAGACGCCTTAGTCAAGGTTGATAAGTTCTACTTCCCGTGACTTTGTAGTGATGAAAATGGAGTCTGGCTATTCTACACCCCTTATTTTAGGTTGACCTTTCTTAGCTACAGCTAGAACCCTAATTGATGTCCAGTGAGGTGAAGTGATTTTGAGAGTAAATGAGGATGCAGTAACTTTCAATGTTTTTAAGGCTATGAAGCACCCATATACTTTGCATGATTCTTGTTCTTTTGTTGAAGCTATGTATCCTATGTCTTTGGAGGAAACTAACATGCAGAAATTCGAGGACAAATTGGAGGAATGCTTGTCATGTTCCATTTATGAAGAAGAGAAGGAAGATGATGAGATGCGTGAGGAATTATTTCATTTGAATGCAAGAGGAGACTTTGTTAAACAACCTTGGCATAAGTTCTTGAATTGGAACTCACCGGCCAAGATTAAATCCTCAATCATTGAACCACCGAGAGATCTCGAGTTGAAACCACTTCTCTCTAATCTTAAATATGTATTTCTTGAAGATGATAAGTTACTTCCTGTTATTATTTCTTCATCACTAACCACCTTGCAGGAAGATAAGTTGTTGAGAATGCTCAGAGTGCATAAGAAAGCGTTTGGGTGGAGTATTGCGGACATACAAGGCATCGGTCCCGAGATTTGTGTACATAAGATCATACTCAATGATGATGCGAAACCATGTATCCAACCACAACGCAGACTAAATCCACACATGCAACAAGTCGTCAAGAAGGAAGTGATTAAGATTTTAGAGATTGGTATTATTTTTCCAATCTCAGACAGTGAATGGGTGAGTTCAGCGCAAGTGGTACCAAAGAAGGGAGGTTTTACAGTGAAGGAGAATGATAAAAATGAGTTGATCCCGACAAGAGAAGTGACTCGATACCGCATGTGCATTTATTTTTGAAAATTGAATGACCATACTAAGAAAGACCACTACCCGCTCCCATTCATAGTACAAATGTTGGAACGATTGAGCGGGCACAAATTCTACTGCTTTCTAGATGGTTACTCGGGATACCTACAAATATTCAATCGAGCGGAAGATCGGGAGAAGACAACTTTCACTTGCCCCTATGGCACTTTTTCTTACAAACGCATGCCATTTGGTATATGCAATGCCCCCGCTACATTCCAAAGATGTATGACAGCTATTTTTTCTGATATGGTGGAGAAATTTCTAGAGATATTCATGGATGATTTCAGTATATTTGGAGATTTTTTTAATGAGTGTCTGAGTCATCTGGAGAAGGTTTAGCAGAGATGTGAGGACACCAACTTAGTTTTGAACTGAGAGAAATGCCATTTGATGGTGTCAGATAGTATAGTGTTGGGTCACAAAATTTCTGAAGAAGGGATGGAGGTCGATAAAGCTAAAATTGAAGTGATTCAGAAGCTACCACCGCCATTAATTTGAAGACGTTAAGAGGATTTCTTGGACATGCGGGTTTTTACAGACGCTTCATTACGGACTTTTCAAAAATAGCCAAGCCTCTTAGCCATTTGTTAGAGAATGATACACCTTTTGTGTTTGACAGAAAGTGCATGGAAGCTTTTGAAACATTAAAGAAGAAGTTGATAAGTGCACCTGTCTTGGTTGCACCGGATTGGTCCATGCCATTTGAGCTGATGTGCGATGCAAGTGATTTAGTGGTTGGAGCGGTGCTAGGGCAACGCCATGGTAAGGTCTTAAAGGCAATCTACTATGCCGCACACACCTTGAATTCTGCATAAGTAAATTATGCCATAACTGAGAAAGAGCTACTGGCAATAGTGTTTACTCTGGACAACTTTCAATCCTATCCGGTAGGCTCCAAGGTGATTGTATACACGTACTGCCGGGCGCTGAAATATTTATTAAGCAAGAAGGATACGGGCTACGACTTTTGAGATGGATTTTGCTGCTGCAAGAATTTGATATCACTATTATGGACAAGAAAGGCAGTGAGAATGTAGTGGAAGATCATCTGAGCAGATTGGAGCACACAGAAGAAGAAGGGAAGCGGAGAGAGATACAAGACACCTTCCTAGATGAGCAGCTTATGGTAATTGACACTCCACCGACGTTGCAACTTCTTGATGCTGAGCCAAAACCAAAATCAAATTCGTCATGGTTAGGTAACATCGGAAATTATTTTTCTTATGGATACATTCCCTCTTCCTCGACATGGCGTAAGAAGAAAAATTCTTCCATGACTTGAAATTTACTATCGGGAGAAACCGAATTTATTCCGAGACGTGGCCGATGGCATAATAAGAAAATGTGTCCCCGAGAGTGAAATTTCCAAAGATATTATCCTTTTTCCATGGAAAGGAAGTTACGGACACCACGAGGGTGGAAAATGGCAAACCAAATTTTGCAATGCGGTTTCTATTGGCCATTCATTTATAAAGATGCACACCGTTTTGCTAAGTCTTGTGAATCATGCCAGAAGTGGGGAAATGTCTTCAAGAGACATGAAATGCCCTTGAAACCTATCTTGGAATGCGAAATATTTGACGTTTGGGGCATAGATTTCATGGGGCCATTTCCCAAATCCTTTGTTAATCAATTTATTTTAGTAATGGTCGATTATGTTTCAAAATGGGTTGAAGCCCAAGCCCTCCCCACCAATGATGCCGGAGTGGTGATGAAGTTTCTTAAAAAGAACATCTTCACGAGATTTGGTACTCCTCAAGCAATCATTAGTGATCGAGGTTCTCACTTTTGTAATCGACCATTTACTAAGCTTATGGAGAAGTATGGCGTGAAGCATAAGATTGGGTCACCTTACCACCCACGCACTAAATGTCGTGCGAGGTATCGAACCGAGAGGTAAAGAGGATTATTGAAAAGACGGTTGATACCAACACCAAGACATGGTCAGTGAAGTTGGATGATGCATTGTGGGTATATCGCACAGCTTATAAAACACCAATTGGTTGCTCCCCCTATAGACTAGTCTTCGGAAAGTCATGTCACCTACCCTTTGAGTTGGAACATCGAGCATACTGTGCTATTAAATTCCTCAACTTCGATCCCAAAAGTGTGGGAGAGCATCGGTTACTCCAACTCAACGCCTTGGAAGAATTCCATTTAGATTCTTACGAGAACTCTCGCATCAATAAGGAACGCACGAAGACCTTTCATTATAAGAAAATCTTCCGTCGTGAGTTCCATGTGGGTGATAGAGTACTCTTGTACAATTCACATTTGAAGCTTTTTCCATGTAAGTTAATGTCTTGGTGGCGAGGACCATACACAGTTGTGAAAGCACATGCATCAGGAGCCGTCGAGTTGACAGATGGTGAGACATCATTCTTGGCAACGGGCATAGAGTGAAGCTTTTTGTAGAAGACGAAGGAATTCCAACCAACAAGGAGGTCTTGTACCTCTTTTTGACCCTATTCAAGATCAAGCAAAGGTATAGTCTAGCTATGACTATAAATCTAGCAACCCCGGTACTATCTTTCCTTTCATTCAATTAGCACTATCTTTTGGTTGGTTGTGAAACTTATATGTTATGTGCTTATGTGAATGATTGGTAGTAGTGTCCTTAATTGAGGATCAGTATAACTCCATTTGTGTTCTACCGTATAATCCCGTCGAGCTAACGACGTTAAACAAAAGCGCTACCGGGAGGCAACCCGCAATTGATAACTTTTGAACCCATAACATGTTTTAAGGAGAGTTTTGATAAGATCGAGTGAGAATTTAAGATAAGAGTCAACTTATAGAAGATCAGAGAGTTCCGGCGTTTGGTGCTAAATGCCGATGTTGGGCTCGGCGCATGCCAATTTTGGTGAAAATTGTCAACTTGGAACTGAGAGTTTCGGTGTTCCCACCCCAACGCCAAAGTTGGAATCGGCGCACACCGGTTTTTAACAATTGACCTACATTTGAACTAAGACATTCGGCGTTCAGAGACCAAACGCTGAGACCACTATCGGCGTACGCCGACTGTGACAGTTTGAATTATAATACCGTTTTTAGCTTTTCCCTCTCTCCCATTAACTCCTACCCATCGGTTTTCACACCCCAAAACCATAACTTTTCACCCACAAACACCCTTTCAACTCCATAACTCCCTCTTTAACACATTCCTTCTCCTTATTTTCATTCTTCTCACCACCACACCAAGGACTTCTTCCATCAGAGCAATTGGAGAACTCTAGGAGCAAGGCATTTCTCTAAGACGTGCAACCCAATTTCCGGTGATCTCTATCTTTTCCGGCGGTTTAAGACTACAAAGGTAAGAAGTTTGATGCTTCTCTCAAAATTATTCTTTCAATTTCAATTTTCATTCTCTTTCAAGCAATTCTTGAATTCCAAGTTGGTTTATATGATTAAAAGTTGTTGCCTTGCCACCACCAACCACCTTTAGCCATGGGTAATCCTAAGAGTCAACCGGAGGCTAGGAAAAAGCGTAAAGCCGGTCGTTCTAAGTCACCTACACCTTTATCCACCGGAATCATTATCATACCAAATCGCGTCCTAACAAAGGTTGAGAAAGCTTTCAAATTTTCCAATTTCACACCTGACAATGCCACTAAGGCCTTTCGAACCTATTTTCGTGATCGTTCATTCATGGTAGAAAGAGCCATTGATTTTAATGCAGTTAGTCAAACGATTAAGGACATCATTGCAAGAAACCACTGGGAAAACTTAACAATTGAGCGTACTGAGCATTTTAATTCTACTTTGGTTGCTGAATTCTATACTATGCTTTCCACCATCGTAGTCGATGAGGAACATCCTGACGTAGGGTATGTAACTGTTAGGGGTGCCGATATCCCATTTTCACCGGAAGCCATTAATTATTTCTTCGGTTTGCCTCCATCACCCGATACACCTTCATTCGAGAATGTTTGGGAACTTGAGCTTGGTACTAAGACTTTTGAGAAGGCCGAAGAGGCAAGGCGTTTCCTTTGTCCTTCTGGTGCTTGGGTACAGGGTCGTTTTAATTTTGGTGATGCTTCTAAAGATGTGAAAGTCATGAAACATTTCTTAACCTTTAATGTTCAACCATCTAGCCATGTTCATACTTTCAATGCTGCCGATGCCTGGCCATACCTATGCCATTTTTAATAACGATTTATTAACATCGTGAAATAATCTTAAGAAGATCTTCAACTTTGCTCATCAACGTAATAAGACTAGACTTGCTCCATTTCCTCATCTCATTTCTCGCTTTATGTACCGATCAACATGTACTCGAGTTTCCCAGTGATGTGTTGATGCCTCCTTGTCACATTAAGATTGGTCCAAATATTAAGGACACCCCTGCGCCTGAAAGTGAGCCCACCGGAGCAATTCCCACCTACTCTTCTACACCCACTGGTGATTCGTCTATGATGGGTATGCTCTACCACTTAGATTCTGAGATAGAAATACTTCGAGGTGGTCAAGTGGCTATGAGTACTAATCAGACACAGTTAGTAGACATAAGCCTCTTATGGGCAAACGATCTTCGGTCCGGCCTTCGTAGTCAACACGCTTTGCTTTTCGCTATGTGCCCAAACCCTAGGCTTTGTCCAGAGAACTTTCCCTCGTGTCAAGAGTTGCCTTATACCCTACCTCCTTAGGTCCCGGTGGTACCTATCCATACCCCACACTCCTGGTCTACCCCTTCTACAAACCCTTTTGGTGGTGTGTTTGATTTTACTGCTACAGGTACAAGCTGCGCCAGTACACTCTGAGCCTTTCCAGGCACCGTTTTTCACAGGACCATTGAGTGAGGGATTTTCTAGCATGAGTTTGAACAGCACTGTGGTTACATCTGTTGGTGGTGCACGAAGCGGTCTGGACCCTTTGACTTCTACTACTGCTGAATACACGGACGCCAATCTTGGTGGTGCTACCAATTTGGGGTTGAGTCCGAATTCCTTTTCTGCCATGATGAATAAGGGCATGGAGGATGATGGTGATGGTTCTTTTGACCCATTTGTTGACTCTTGAGAGATTTGTGAGGATTTGTCAAAACTATTTCTATCTTTGTTATTTGGTTGCCTAGTTTGGCATTAAGACTATTTCTTTTTTTTATTTTGTGGAGTTATTTGTATGAACTTATGATGTGCTCTTGTATGATATTTTATTGTCGGAATGAGTAGTGTGCTTGTTTTCAGATTTGTTTAATATCTTTGATTGTCATACTTGTGCCTAGATCCTTTCTTAGTGTTTAGTGATTTTAGATACATGAAATGCACAGAATTGCACTTTTTGAAGGAGTTCAGAGATATTCCATGTGCGCCGATTTTCTGAATTGGGTAGGTCGGCGTACGCCGAATTTTCTGACATGACTTAACACATCACACTTTTCTGCACCATTTAGAATTGGTTCAGGAATCTAGGGCACAGACTGCTTTTTGACCGGGGCATGCCAACCCTGGAAATCTGGCGCACGCCGAAATTTCCTAGGGGCGGTATTTTCCGCTTTTTATGAGCCTTTTCCCATCATAATTCTATAAAAACCCTAATCCCCCCTCATTCATCTCCCACCCTACTCTCTAGAATCCAATTTTTTCTTTCCACCATTATTTCTTTCACCATCATGTCTTCTCCATCTTCTCCTTCACAATCACCACCCCGATATGATGAAGATTACTGTCATGTTTTATACAAAGCAAAAGATAACAAGTAATAAAATAAAACCGATGTCACCTCTAAGCGCGAAGGCTCGCACAATAGTGGTGAAACCGGATCGTATCCGCAGGACTTGTAATAAAAAGAGTTTTTGCCTTCGATTTCTTTTATAAAGTTGATGATTATGATCTAGGATTTTCAATTAACAAACTAAGGTAGCAAACGGAAAATAAATAAAATCACGATAATAAAATTTATAATTTAAAACAACTAGAACGCACCGATGATCCACCACCCCACCTAAAATAACAAGAAAGACACATATTCATTCGTAAGTTCTGGATTATTATCACAAAGAGGCATTTTCCTTTCGGTTCATCGCTTTTAATTAGTTCACCACTCGTACAACTAAAGCATTTACGGATCAAAGATATGGATATAAATCCTAATCTGACAACATTCACCCTCAACTTACGATGTTGGAAGAATATAATCATTCTCCTTCACGGTAATCTACGAATTTATCAACTTCCGTGATCTAAATTCGAATATCATGCAACACACATATTGTTCATACACATTGCACTTAAACAAAGTAAAACATGAAGGAAGAACAAGATAACTTACTTAAAATGAATTAAAGCGAAATCCTTATTTATTCCGTGATGGTGGCTTCACAACGATGGTTCTAGCTAGAGACCTTAGCCAATCATCCTCGACATGATTTTTCGTAATCGTGGTCGAGTCCAAAGATTACAACAAGATTACTATTCTAATTTATTCTCGCATAACGCCACAGAGTATTTACATAAAAGACGGAAAAGTAAAAGCTTGGCCAAAAGTGACCAAGAGGGGCGCCTTTATGGATGGAAATGAGGGAGTTCTTATAGTGAGAGTTGAGGGAGGTGTATAAGTGAGAGGCTGTAGTGGAGGAGATATTTTTGGGAGAATATGCTAAGAATATTCTCAAGTTTGTTATAAGCATGTGGGAGGTGATAATGACTTTGCATGAAGGTGAGAGAGTCACTAAAATAGCATGCGGAGTTTGTTATGACTCATCATCATCATCATTATGAGCACATGGAGTAACATGCATCAAACTTGGCCAAAATATCTCCTGTCCTGTCCGTAATTCCAGCAGCTCGGTAAAAAAATCATAACTTGAGTTGTAGACTGATTGACGTGATTCAAAATGCGCTGGAAAGCTCATTTTAGTATCTACAACTTTCGTCAAGAACTCTTCCTGAAAATGCCTCTAAGTCGGGTAAAATTTCCATCGAAAACAGGTTACTGTAGAAGTACGTTGGAAAATATTGATCCGCTGATCTCGTAAACTCGTGGATCTTCTTCTTTCCTCAAAATCCATCTTTAGGCCTCAAAATATAATGTTACGTGGCATATTTTGAAATACTTGATCACCAAGTTTGGGCCGAATCGAATCGAGCTTTCTTTATTCGAATCGAGCTTTCTTCTTAATCTTCATCCGATCTTCGCTTAAGCTCCTCATTTAACATGCAAGCGCATTCTACATTCATGATAACATCGTGCAAAATGTAACATCTCATATTCAAAGATTTTTATCAATGAAACCACATAATTAACACAAATTTGCACTTAACCACTTTTAAAACTCATTTGCTCAATAATCCGATTAAACCCTTGATTTCTATGCAAATTATACGAATATGAGGAAATTGTTATAAAATATAACATTAGAAATCGTATAAAATCACCCTAAACAACTCCCCATTACTTTTTTTGCTCGTTCCGAGCAAAACAAAACAAGAATCAAGGCTCGAAAAGGATAGACACCTCAAAGAAATACAACATATACTCAATAAATCGTGAGGTTCACCCCGACGTGTGTGCATAGCCATAGAAACTTCCACTAAGTCCAAACTCAAAATTTCAAGCAACTAGCAAATACCCTCTTCAAACTAGTAATAATGATACTTATAAGATGTACCCTACAAAACGTGACATATCCTCGAAAAGAATGATAGAATATATCTAGTGGCCATTCTCGATATACTCAGAGGATAATCCCTACAACATATCTCATTACATTATACCTGGATAAGGTATAATGATAACTAAGTCCTTAACTTATTCATAATAATAAATTTTTTCGATTTTTTTTTTTTTCACACTTTTTTTCTTTTTTTTCAACACACATCGTAATGAGCTTTTGCCCGTCATACTAGAATAGAAATTTTAGATAATCCCCTATCTACTCAAATCATAAGGCAGCTTTTTCCGACTGGCCGTGAGCTTTTGGTCATCATAGCAGTATAGGACATTTCGAGATAATGCCCTACCGCACTCAAATCATCGACTGTACTTCGACACACACAATTGATTACTTTTTTCGAGATTTCTCGCAGTAAAGGGTTAACATGCTAAAAGCAATTCAAACCTACCGAGCATAACACCTCAAGCAATGATTTATTTGTTAATTATTGTGCAAGAACATTAGTTATGAACACTTATCACATTCAAACGCTCGATATTCACAATATATCATACTCGCTATAAACACAAACTATCATAATTTCACGATACGACGCTAGCACTAAGCACATGACTTATAAGATAATCAAAATCACTAATCAAAAAGGGTATAGCTTTATAATTTAGCCTATCATTCACTATGGCTCGTGAAAATATATTGGGTGAAACAACTAACTTATCGAACATACGGAATATAGCATTAATGACTATAAAACCGAACAAAGATATGCATTGTTTACTCGACTAAAAAAAATTTGAAAATTTAGCCCATTTAGCATGTAATCAAAATAATTTAAGCAAATGGTAGATACACATAAACCGATCCTCCCCCCACACTTAAATCACAACATGTCCTCAAAGTTGTGCGTAATGTAAAAAGAAAAAGAACACTTAGCCGATTGTGGTTCGAAGTGGCAATTCCGAAGTGGCCTAGAATCACCCAAAATGCTCGATGAAAGCAGTAGAGATCGTGGACCATCCACCGGAAAATTGGCATCATCTCGAACTCACAATTGCTATCGCAAATATCCCGCACATCATGGGAAAACAAGACGACTCTCGGGATAGGGGCACAAAAGATGATAGACAAAGCAATATCATGGAATAAAGATGTAAATAAACTACAGATAAAAAGGAAAAGATATCTAGGTTACCATTCTAGTAGGCTTAATTATAGTCGGGAGCTCGACCAGACAATAAAATTTCAACTCGGTCACTTTGAATTTACTATTCCCTTAGTTGCATAAGAGTTAAACTAATACATGTCACACATTATTTGAAAATTTAAAATGCAGACTAGTCATGATATGAAATATGTGACAAAGTATTAACTATGTAGTCTTTATACCTGTATCCTCAAGTGGTTATTTCAAATTGTTCTAACAACCTAAATCTAAGAAATGATGCATTTGAATTTTTCTTTGTACTCCTCGATTTTCGATAACCTCCTAATCGCTCTTTTAAATGACATTCAAACATTCATCCCGAGACTTGGTGAAACAAAATGAAAATCAATTCAAGTATTGGAAAACTATTATCCAAAGTATGAGTAAAGTATAATGCAAAATGTAGAGTTTTTGTTTTTTTTTATTTTTTATTTTTTTTTAAACGGATTGCCTCCCGGTAGCGCTTTTGGTTAATGTCGCTTGCTCGACAACCCAAAAATTTTCAACCCGGTCGTGCCAAATGAGGCCTCTTTCCGAATCATTCTTGATTTCCTCGGGTCAATAGTATGGATCCCACAAAAACAAAGTCTCGCCAACTTATTGGCCATATCAAGAAATTCAGATCCACTTAGTTCCTATGATTCTTCTCTTCTTCTTTTAGATTTCGCCCACAAGCCGAGGTGTATCATCAAGAATCACAATATCATCAAAGAATTCACAGAGACGTAAATCATCGGGTTCCAAAAGATCGGAGTCGCCTTGACTAGTGACGCTGCTTAGATGGAAAACCACCGGTCGCCTTTGTTGACCAATATAGTGTTTCAACCGATGACCATTCACTCAACAACTCTCCCCGCTTATTTTTCAATTCGACGGCTCCACTAGTGGAAAACTCCGAGAAATTTCAGCGGGCTGCACTAACGGGTAAGTAGCTTACCAGAAACAGATGTAACCTCGTATTATATAGTAAAACCCATTCGCCTCTTTGAATTCTCTATGCTTGATTTTCTTGTCGTGGAAGAAGTTTAGTCCTTTCTTATCGATTCTTGAGCTCGTGAGGCCTGGAGTCTCAACTCATCAAGCTCCCGCAAATCGCAATAATCGCTTTCGCGCATAACCGGGTCGTCGGGTTCAAGAATTTAATAGCCCGTAATGCTCGCGCTCAAGCTCGATTGGCAGTGGCGTGCCTTACCATATACCATCCAAACGGAGACGCGCTAATAGAGTTTTGAAAGTCGCCTCAGAGGCCTGCAGTACATCATCCGCCGCTCCACCATCCCATGAGAGTTCACCGCCTTCAAGAATGCTTTTCAGCTTCGTTACTTACTTCAACTTGTCCACTGCCTCGAGGGTGATAGGGGTAGCGCTTTGTGTTTCACCCTATATCGCTCTAAAATCTTTCTAATGGAGTATTGCGTATGAGTTCCTCGCCACCGATGAGAGCTCGTGGACAACCAAACCGTAAAAATGTTTTTCCTCGTGAAGCTCTGACCACCTTGTGGTCGCTCCGCTGGTGTTGCTATTGCTCTCTACCCATTTTGACACGAGTCAACGCAGCACTGTAATGTACTTGTTCCCATACGAGGATGGAAACGGTCCCATGAAGTCAATACCCCATACGCCGAAAACCTCACATTGTTGAACGGGGTGTAGGGCATGTCCATTCGCCGAGAAAGTTTACCGCGCGCCGCACCGTCACAACCTTTACAAAACTCTCTCAGATCCTTAAAAATTGTCGCCAAGAGAAACCGGATCGAAAATCTTCGCAGCAGCCTTCCTAGCCTCCATAATGACTCTCCCACAGTCCGCTATGGCATTGCTCTATAATGTCCCTCTCGCTCGAACTCGTGGACACACCTACGGAGTAATCCATCCTACAACGCTTGAAGAGAATAGGGTCGCCCCACACATAATAGTTCAACCAAAAGAATTTCTTCTTTGTCGATATGTCGTCAGTGGTCCAGATATCTCGCCACCAAGAAGTTTGCAAAAGGTGCAAACCAAGGATAACCTTTTCCAAGACGGGGTGAATAACCTCGCACACATCAATAGTCATGAGTTGCTCAGCTTGGAAAATCAATTCCAATCTCATCCGACTTCTATTTGATGATCATCGGTCACCGAGACATGTGATCACCTACCACATTCTTGCTACCCTTCTTGTCCCGGATATGAACATCAAACTTTGTAAAATCAAGATCCATCTCATCAAACGAGGCTTGGCATCACCTTGCTCAATGTAGATACTTCAATGCGTAATGGTCCGTCTGCATCAGAATCTCCACCCAAGCAAATAGCTTCTAAATTTATCCATGGCAAAATTCATCGCCAACAACTCTTCTCGCTTGTTGCATAATTTACTTATGCGTGGTTTAAAGTGTGACTAACAGAAGAGATGGGTTGGAACCTTCCGCCCACTCTCCGACCTAGCACCGCCCGATCGCATAATTAAGCATCACACATAAGCTCAAGTGAGAGCTTCCAATGGTGCTATAAGAATTGGCGAGGTAACCAACTTGTCTTTTAATTCTTAAACGCTTCTTTCACATTCAGGGTAAAACAAACTTCACATCCTCTCTTAAGAGAGTTGACAAAGGCTTGGCTATCTTAGAAAAGTCTTTAATGAACCGCCATAGAATCCAACATGACCCAAGAATCCTCTTACTTTCTTACATTTTTAGGGTATGTCATTTTTTCAATAGCTTTTACCTTCGCTTGTCAACCTTCTATACCTTCCTTGACACCTTGTGTCCAAGAACAATTCCTTCTTCCACCATTAGTGGCACTTCTCCCAATTTAAGACTAAGTCCTTCTATGCACCGACGTAACTTTATCAAGATTGTGTAAACAAAGGGTCTAAACTGCCCCGAATACAGAGAAGTCATCCATAAAAATTTCCATCACCTTCTCCACTAAACCATTGAAGATAGCCAAAGATACATCTTTGAAATGTAGCCGTGCATGCACAGAGACCAAATGGCATCCTTCGTAAGCGGGCGTACCGGAGGACAGTGAAGGTAGTCTTTTCTTGATCAATGGGGTCGATAGCTATCCAAAGTATCCGCATAGCCATCCAAAAACAATAAAATTGCTTGCCACTAAGCTTCTCTCAAGGAGCCGGTCAATGAATGGCAAGTGGAAAGTGGTCTTTAGAGTTACCTCATTTAGTCTTCAGAGTCGATGCAAACTCTATAACCAAAGGACTTGTCGTGAAGGCAATCTCTTCCCTTTTCATTCTTTTCAATAGTAATCCCTCCTTTCTTTGTCACCACCTCGAGCGGGGCTCACCCATTCACTATCGGCTATCAAGGGTAGATGATACCCATGTCAAGCAATTTGATGATTTCCTTCTTAACGATTTCCTCGCATGTGAGGGTTTAGCCTTCTCTGAGGTCATCGCCGACCTTCTTCGATCCCTCAACACCTCCGATCTTATGCATACAGATATCGTGGCTTATCCTTTAATATCTCCCACTTGCCAACCAAAGGCGAGGATATTATCTTGCAAAGACTTTGATGTTTTTCTTCCTCCTTCGGTTCTAACTTAGATGAAATGATCAAAGGGAGCTTATCACCGCCCCTCGTAAAATGTATTTCAAGTGTCGAGGCAAGGGTTTCAACACTAAATCTGACGGTGGCTTCTCCACACTTGGTCTCAATTTATCTCCCTTAAGCTCTAGATCTCCAAGCTTATTATAAGGGCTTTGAAGCATCATGGCCTCCCAAACAGACAGTGGCCTCATCTCCTTTTGCAAATCCGGGCATATCACCATGCCTCTCCTCATCTTCTTTCCTACCACCTCGTGGTAATCGTAACTTTCCTTGTCAATCTCTTCTAAAAATTTTATCCACTCCTCATTAGTCCAAGTTGCGATATAGTTTATTGAATTCTTCCTCATCCCAACTACCCATGAACACTTGTTTATCATACTCATCGCTGAAATCGCCCTCAATAGCTAAACAAGTGTCACCGGACGGGTGCTTCAACGCATTGCCCACATTGAACTTTATGCTCTCATCCTCCAAATGTAGGTTACTTCGCCACCGTAGAATCTAGTAAGGCACGGGCAAATGTGCAAGAAAAGGTCTTCCAAGGATCAAGGGGTTTTCATCATTGGTCATATCCATGATTACCCAATCACCGGGTATATGAAGTTTTTAACCTTGACCAACACATCTTCTACAATTCCTTGCATATTTCACACTTCTATCACCAGTTGAAGAGAAATAGTTTAAGCTGCATTAGATTGATCCAATCCAAGAGATTGAAGATTGACGAGACATCGATTGATTGATGCTCCCGAATCACACAAAACATTGTGGAAGTCCCTCGCTCCCAATAGTACACTAAATCGTGAAATCTACTGTGGTCGTGACACTTCACAGAAGTTTAGTCCGGCTGATTGGGTCGAGCATTCTCCATTCAATACTATGTGCTCGAGCTCTTGGAGCTTCTTTTCAACTCATCGCGGCCCTTTATAAACTTTGTATACTTTGGCATTCCTATCAAAAGATCAACTAATGGAATGTTTGCCTCAAGATTCTTGAGCAAGTCGATAACCTTCTTATATTCTTTATCGATCGTTAATGACAAATTGTTTTTGCTAGGTGGGTAAGTGAGATCAAGAAAGTCTTCCTCAAGAAAGTGCTTCTTGCCGCCTTATCATTGATTGCTTTGTCTTCCCTATCCTTCCACCTCACATGCTTCCTGTAACTTAACTTAGAATCTGACTTCTTCTCAAAGCAGATTCTCTTCATCATCGTAATTCTCAACTTTCACCTTTCTTCGCACTTTTCTCTTCACTTGGATCAATAGTAGTCCCAACATCCTTCCGAGGAGAACAAAGATCTTCCCTCCTCGCCTCTCGCCGCAGAGGGGCTACTGCTTCCTCGGTTGGCCTCGACCGCCAACCGCTTCCCCACTTCTCGCTTTATAGCATTCACCATCTTGACCATAGTTCCATGGTGCAAATGAGATCGGTGCAAGAATTCCGGTCATTTTGGACCAGACAACTCCCTCGGGTTCTTCTCAAGAAACTCGGCAAATGACCTTGAGGTCGACTTGCTTGTCGCCTCCGAAATTTGTCCCATTTGCACCTCCAAATTTCTCACCAGATCGGGTCGAGTACTTAAAGCATTTGCCAATTGAGTGTTGGCCGTGATTTGCTCGCCAACTTTTGTTCTAAGATCCAAATGATTGATTTTGATTTTGTGTGGATTGGTGTTCCATGTCGGTCGATAGTTGGATTGAAAATTGCTTTAATTAGGCTCTGTGGCCTAAAATGATGGGGTTTGCGCCTGCATGGTCACTCCATCGGAAACCAGGGTGGTTCCGGTTATAATTGAATTCCTTGAGTGTTTTGATTCTCGACCGGGTCGATAATTTTGAGAAGTGAATGTATTCACTTCTTCCGAATGCAACAATAGATGACACTCGATGGAATGCGTGCTCAACGGTATCGCAATTTTGGCAAACGACATTGCTTTGAACAAATTTTGACCTGTGAGATCGGGTCAAGCCGCATTGATTACTACTACGATGGCCTTGGCCATGGCAATTGTCACACACAAGACTTTGAACATTCATTGCCGCCACTTGCTTCAGAAAGCGCCAATCGAGCTTTTAGAGACGTGGTCTCATCTACCTCATACTTCCCCGCAAATGAGCTTTTCGATTGGACGACCGCATAGGTAGGGGCATAATTATACTTTGCAATATCTTCAAACAACATCCATCCTCATCGTGTCTTTCTAAAATGCACCTCCAAAGCAGAACTATTCACCATTCCTTAGTCAATTCAAAAAACCATCAGAGAAAGTGTTGACCAATCTTTGTTTATCCAAATTCTACAAGGGGGTACTTTCAAGAGAGTCTTAAATCGCCTCCACGCATCGTAAAAGATTCCTTCTCGATTGCACAAAAGTGAATATCTCGATTCGTAAGATGAGCCGCCTTTTGCAGTGGAAAGTACCGCTCGTAAATTCTTTCTCCAACTCCTCCCACGGCGTAATGGATTCGACCGTAAGGATTTATACCATTCTTTCGCTTCTCCTTCAAAGAGAAAGGAAAGAGTTTCATTTTCGTATGCCCTCAAGTGACTCCTTTGATTAAAATAGTCCCGCACGATTCTAGAAATGAGTGAATGTGATCGCAAGGGTCCTCAAAGGAAAATCCATGAAATGTGGAACCTCTACCAAATTGATTAAAGAAGTTTTGAGTTCGAATTATCACCGTGATTTCGTGAATCACGACCGCAGGATTAACTTTCACAGAGATGGCATGGCAAAGTCCGCCAATGTCCGCTGCTCGCCATTTCTTCAACCTCGGCTCCTACTTGAGCTTTCCTCGTGAGTATCCTTCGTGATTGTTTCCTTCCGTGGTTCCTCGCCCGTTGGTCCGTGAGCCGGGCCAAACGTCTCGCTTGGTCGAGCGATGGTTCGCCTATCTCCGGATTATACAAAAGTGGTCCCCGTGAGTTCGAGTTTGCATAAACTACGCTTGGGCACCAACACCTAAATCACGAGGTTTCGGGATTTTATCCTTATGCTTCCGCAGAGTGGGATTCACCGAGAATCCATCACCCAACCTCAATGATTGAAACGTGTTCCGTGTTTCTTTTCTCTCTTTCTCGTAATTACCGAATCCACTCGGTATTTATCGAGAATTTTTTAAATTTTTTTTTTTTTTTTTTTTTTTTAGAATTAAAAAAACTATACTAAAACAAAGCTCAAACAGTGTCTAAACAAATGTAAAAGAAACAAAATACTATAAAACTAATACAGTAATGTAAAACAACTAAAAGAAAATATTTTTTTCTCTCTCTCGTAATTACCGAAAGATTTTTTTTTTTTTTTTTTTTTTTTTAAATTTTTTTTTATTGTTTAAGACTAAAACAGATAACTTAGTTGACAAAAAAACGAAAACGAAAATTTTCCGTGCAAGTCCCCGCAACGGCGCCAAAAACTTGTTCATGGTTTTATACAAAGCAAAAGATAACAAGTAATAAAATAAAACCGATGTCACTTCTGCGCGAAGGCTCATAGCTAGTGGTGAAACCGGATCGTATCCGCAGGACTTGTACTTAAAAGAGTTTTTGCCTTCGATTTCTTTTTATAAAGTTGATGATTATGATCTCGGATTTTCAATTAACAAACTAAGGTAGCAAACGGAAAATAAATAAAACTACGATAATAAAATTTATAATTTAAAACAACTAGAACGCACCGATGATCCACCACCCCACCGAAAAATAACAAGAAAGACACATATTCATTCGTAAGTTCTTGATTATTATCTCGCTAAAGAGGCATTTTCCTTTCGTTCATCGCTTTAATTAGTTCACCACTCTCGTACAACTAAAGCATTTACGGATCAAAGATATGGATATAAATCCTAATCGACAACATTCACCCTCAACTTACGTATGTTGAAGAATATAATCATTCTCCTTCACGGTAATCTACGAATTTATCAACTTCCGTATCTAAATTCGAATATCATGCAACACACATATTGTTCATACACATTGCACTTAAACAAAGTAAAACATGAAGGAAGAACAAGATAACTTACTTAAAATGAATTAAAGCTTAAATCCTTATTTATTCCGGTGATGGTGGCTTCACAACGATGGTTCTAGCTTAGAGACCTTAGCCAATCATCCTCGATTATGATTTCTGTCAGTGGTCGTAGTCTTTCAAAGATTACAACAAGATTACTATTCTAATTTATTCTCGCATAACGCCTACAGAGTATTTACATAAAAGACGGAAAAGTAAAAGCTTGGCCAAAAGTGACCAAGGAGGGGCGCTTTATGGATGGAAATGAGGGAGTTCTTATAGTGAGAGTTGAGGGAGGTGTATAAGTGAGAGGTTGTAGTTGAGGAGATATTTTTGGGAGAATATGCTAAGGAATATTCTCAAGCCATATTATAAGCATGTGGGAGGTGATAATGACTTTGCATGTGAAGGTGAGGAGTCACTAAAATAGCATGTGGAGTTTGTTATGACTCATCATCATCATCATTAAGGAGCACATGGAGTAACATGCATCAAACTTGGCCAAAATATCTCCTGTTCGTCCGTAATTCCAAGCAGCTCGGTAAAAAAATCATAACTTGAGTTGTAGACCTCCGATTGACGTGATTCAAAATGCGCTTGGAAAGCTCATTTTAGTATCTACAACTTTCGTCAAGAACTCTTCCCCGAAAATGCCTCTAAGTCGGGTAAAATTTCCATCGAAAACAGGTTACGGTAGAAGTACGCTGGAAAATATTGATCCGCTGATCTCGTAAACTCGTGGCATCTTCTTCTTTCCTCAAAATCCATCTTTTAGGCCTCAAAATATAATGTTACGTGGCATATTTTGAAATACTTGATCACCAAGTTTGGGCCGAATCGAATCGAGCTTTCTTTATTCGAATCGAGCTTTCTTCTTAATCTTCATCCGATCTTCGCTTAAGCTCCTCATTTAACATGCAAGCGCATCTACATTCATGATAACATCGCAAAATGTAACATCTCATATTCAAAGATTTTTATCAATGAAACCACATAATTAACACAAATTTGCACTTAACCACTTTTAAAACTCATTTGCTCAATAATCCGATTAAACCCTTGATTTCTATGCAAATTATACGAATATGGAGGAAATTGTTATAAAATATAACATTAGAAATCGTATAAAATCACCCTAAACAATTACCCTCCTCAGTGTGCCACCGTTGCTGCAACCGCAGTTGCTTGCCATGCTGATTACTTTGGCCATGCTCCCCCTCTCATTGAAAAGAGGCACGATCATCGTAAGCTCTCACCCACTATGGAGTTGCGTATAGGCTACCAACTTTGGTAGCGCTTCTCTGAACCCCCTCATGGCCGTGCCAATCTCACCCACGTCCGAGAGTTCTACTCCATGCTCACCACTGCTATCCATCACAAGCAGCCAACAAATCCTTTGAAGATTCACGGGGTAAGAATTCTATTTGACCCTCAGCGGATTAACAATGTTTTCAATATTGGTTATTTCAATGAGAATCCGGCCATGCACTATGAGGTTGTCTGGAACCTCCACAACCCCGTTAATTTTTGCCGTAAAGCTTCTGAGGCCATGACCTACTTTCTCTCGCAGTGGGGTAGTATGCATGAGCCGATCGTTTTGATCTCTCGAAGGAGATGCGCACTATCAAACGCGTTTCATCAACTCCCGTGTATTCCCTCGCCGACATCTCTCGATAACCCAAGAGGAAATTCTCCCGTCAGATGCCATTAGGACTGATGTTCCTGTTAACGGGGTTGCCTCATCCATGCTTCATAGTCAAATTTTACGCTACTCATTGGGCTCTCATGCCGAGATCGTGCTTCAATTTCCTTGGTTAATTACCAAGCTATGTGCTCGCGTCCCATAGACCCATTTGGATGAGATGTTCAAGAGCAAGAACACGCGGGGTGGTTTGCTACATGTAGATCCGGTTGGTGGTTCCTCCAGTGAGGTGAATGAGTTTCCCGAGGATACTTCTGATACGGAGTGATGTCTGAAGCTATGCCCGAGTGCTGTTACCTTCATTGGGTTGTGCTGTTTTCTTTCAATTTGAATTGATGTGTAATAATGCTCTCCAAGAGCACAACTTTTTCATTTCCCCGGGATTTTTTTGGACTTGATTCGCACGTTATTTGTTCTATCTTTGGTATTTCATGTTATTTTGTTATGGGCATTTGTGCTTAGCTCCTTCTTATGTGATGCCTTGCTTGATTACTTTTCCCACGCATGTAATTACCACAATTTTGCTTCGTATTCGCATTTTCCGGTCTACGCCACTTTGATCACCAAGCCACGTGCTTTTTCAAAGATAATCGAGCTTGATCGACCAACTCGGGCGACGCCGAAAAATGCCGAATATCCCAATACTGACTTGCTTTTTCAAAGATATGCCAATAGCCTAGTCGGTCCACATTGATGATTTTGTTATGATCTTCTTTCGTCTCGTAATTGCTCATTTTGATTACTCTCTTTCCTCCTAACTACTCCTTGACACTTACTTCGCATTGAGGACATTGCAAGTTCGTAAGTGGGGAGTGGAGCCGTAGTTAGTCGAGATAGAGAAATGTCACTAAGTACTCAAGAAACACCTATACTTTGTTCGTTTTACTTTTACATTACAAGCATATAATACCCCAATGTGTAGATGAAAAGGTGTTTTCATTTGATTGTGCAAACTAAATGGAAAATGTGATTTGAGTGATACACGAGAACATGTATGTCTAATCTTAAAGGGTAGTGTGAACCCCCATGCACGCATACTTTTGATTTTCTTGCATTGCAAATTTTTGTGAAATCTTTCAAGCAAACATCATGATAGAGTCTAGAACATAAGTTTGTCACTCATTTCGCATTTAATAGTAGGCATTGGAATCGGAATAAGGATGACGATTTTTGGCATAAATTTGACTCGACCATAGCCATAAGGCCTACTGTGCATGTAAATTACCTTTCTGTCCTCACCTCAACCTTTGTAGAATGGTGAGACCCCACTCAAAACTAGCCATCATATTTAACCTCATGATAATCCAACCCTTAACCCAATTTTGGTCTACATTCCCTCGGCTTCCCGCAAGTATAGAAAGTATCTATGGATTGTGTGGGTGGTCGTAGTGTGGAGTAGTGGTTGGATGACTTTAGTCGGCTCGAGTTTGTGTTTCCCCACCTTACAAAGTTGTAAAAAAAAATTATAAAAAAGTTTCTCTTTCAAATATAATGTACATTATTCAATTTAGTTTCCAAAATCCCAAAAATTCAAATTGAAGAAGAGCTAGATTGAATCGTAAATACTATCAAATAAATGGCAAGTCAATGAAGGCGAATTTTGAGAATTCACGTATACAATCCTTTGGTGATGTTGATACGGGGTATAACTAATCGGAGCACTAGTTGATAGGAAGATGAAGGTGTAGATTCTTGCTATCTTGCCTTATTCTCTTTGATTTTCCTTGATTACCCTTCGGTTAGCCACCACCCAAGCTTGAACATTACAAGCCCTTTGCCAAATACTTGATTTATTCCTGGACTCCTATTGCCTCAATTAGTGGAGAGTGAGTCCACGCTTGTGTATCTAGACTATACCAAGATGACTTTGTAAGAATTCAATTTTATGATGAATTGCTTGGTGAGAGATTTGAATTATGCACGCACACGCGCACCACTCTAATCTTGTAGACTGTGACTACCATGTGATCATTACTGTCATTCGGTCGCATCATTCCGTTGACACTTGTTCTTGATAATCACATCACCATTTTGTATGCATGAGTTGTAGTGTCGCTTGTTTGCTCGAGGACGACCAAAAGCTAAGTGGGGAGTGGTTGATGTAAGTCAACCGAATGATGTATTTTTATCCCAATTCATAAGCTTTTAGTGGCGCTTTTATATCAAATTCATGCAATTATGTGATGAAATAGATCAAAAGTTGTAAATAAGTTTTAATTATCTAACCCCATATTTTAGGCTTTTATGCCAAGTTTTGTTATCGGAATTATGGGGGTATCGTTTTTTGTCCTTGTTTTGCGGATGCCCGAGGTTAGATATTAGTTTTGGAAGAGCTTGGAGCGGACCATCGAGCTTTAGAGGTTTCTTGTTGAAGAAGTTAAAGAATCAAGCCAAGAATAGAAGGTCGGTGCACGCCAAGTACACAGACGGTGGGTGACGAATTTGTGATTGGAAGTCCGAGCGAAGATTTAATGATTCTAACTCACCCGACTACCGCGAAGCCGGCGCATGCCGAGTGCACTGACGGGCGGGCCGAAAAGCCCGGATTTCAAGTTTTAAATCTTATTCTTGACTTCATTTCGAAGAGGGGAAAAAATAACAAAACTCTTTCTCTAGACTTGAAGGCACTTCCACTTTCAAGGCTCTTCTAGCCAAATTATCATAACTTTAGCTTTTAAATTGCAAGTGTAAACATTATGAATTCTTGACTTGATTCCTTGGATGAATTCTAGTTGGAAAAGGTTGTAGCTTTTGGGATACACTCTATCCATTGAGTTATTGAAGGTTGAAATGCAAGTTTTCCTCTTTCAAGTTGTTAGCTTGTGATTGATATAATTCTTAGCCATTACTTTGATTTAATTGTTCTTATTGTTATGAATTCTAACCTTGATATGTTGGAACTCATAACTATGAGTGGCTAGTTTCATACTAGTCAAGAAAATGTGAAGTGAAGGTGGATTCTTTTGATTGTGAATGAGTTGGTAGTTTTGCATTTGAGTTTCTTGTAGTGTTGAGCCTTCTTCTACTTGATATTGTTTATAGCAATCTAGGAAGTTATTAACCCTAGTTTGCATACACACACTTGGTAGAAACCGAAATGGTATATTGAGTGTGGGAAAGGGGTACAAGAATGGGAAGGTAAAACCGACCTTAAGTGGAATTCGGTTTCTTATCCGAGGGTCGCTTCGGCTTTGTGTTCAAGTGCATATCATGTCGAATCATTAGACTTAGGGTACCTAAGTCAAGGAGGAGGCATAGAGTAAACTCATTCATTCGAAAGAAGGGGGATTGCTAGTCGAGGAACACACCGATCCACACTTTTGAACATCTTTGGGAGGAAGGAAGGTAGCCAACTCTTTCATAGTTAAGAAAGTCCATTGAAGCAAAGCATTGTCTTGGTTAGTCCCAGTTTTCATTGAGTTTAGTTATATTAAGTGTCACTTATCTTTTGCAAAAATATGACTTGGATCGAAAATATGAACCTAATCGGTGGTTAACCAATACACTCCTTGTAGGATACGACCTTGACTCACCAACTAGGCTACAGTTGACCCGGTACGCTGCCGGTTAGACTGAACACAGAGTAGGGACACGTCAAGATCCTATTGGTGGGTGCAGCTACCCTTTGAATTGTGACCTGCGGTTTCGTCAGTTTGTATTCGAAACCTCACTTAGGAAATGTCCATGATCATACTGGTTAGTTTACGCATTTATTTATTTGCATGTATTTATTTTATATGGTACGATAGACGCATGACTAGGCACGATCTAGATGAATGTGTACGATGTATGTCTATAGATATATATATATATATATATATATATATATATATTGATGAGACCGTAATTAAAATTAATTAAGTGATTAATTTACATAAATACTTCCACAACAAAAATCAAGCCGAAATATTCTCTCCCAATATTATAGCGATGGTGAAAATCCCTTGTTCGGATCCAACTGATCGGCCCTCGTCAGGAGTTGACCTACCTCGGGTATATCGTCGTTATTGAGATATGATCGGATGAGATCTTGTGAATATTGGGTTATGACTTGACTAGAATATTGCGGTGATTGGCCCTCGTCAGGACCGTCTTATTCTAGAGGCAAGAGGTTGACTACCACATAGAGATGTGAATTGTCAAAAATTTGATTGGTCAACCACCAACAGTCACATAGAGATGTGATTGGTAAAAAGTTACATACCCTTCGAATTATTCCGGTTGATCGGCCCTCGTCGAGAATCGGAGTAACAAGATGGGATATTGGCCATTTAAGAATTTTGAGAAATTCTTGAAAGTCAATTGAGAGTAGTTGACTAGTGGAAGAAAAATCCAAAAGACCATTTTTGATTTTACATGTATAAACAACAACACTCCTTTTATCTTTATTTTATGTTGTAGACTTTTTAGAAAACTTTTATTTTTTTTATTCTCGATAGTTAAAACCAAAATTAAATGACTGTTACATTTTGAGAAACATTTACAAGCAAGGTTAAGTAATTTAAATCCCTATAAAATAAGCATTGACAAGTGCAGCTACATTATAGTAGTTAAAAGCAAAGAGACTACATATGTGATGTTGTGCTCTAAGACTTTAATTATTAATCAAGACGGAAGCTCTTGATATGATTAAATCATTTGAAATGAGTTTCAACGAATTAATCATATATTGTACACGACGATAACCAATGGGTCGTTCTGTCATATGATGACAATTAATTCAAACATTAGATGTGTTGAATCAGAATGACAACAATGAATTTTTGAAATATTGTTTTCAAAATTGTAAGATTTAAGTATCGACTTAATTCTTTAATCATTTCTTGAAAGTTAACTAAATAGTTCATGTTTTGAACATGATTCAAAATGTTAAATAAACTATCTAATAAACTTTGGATTTTCTTTATGAAAGAAGACATAGCTCTTGTGATTTTTCTTAAGTCTTGACTAAACTAAGGAATATTTACTAGTGCTTAAGGGATTAAAAGGAAAGTTAGGGCATGTGCTTAAATAGAGAACTTAACGAAGTCTCCATTCTAAGCAAGTAAGTTGAGGTAAATCTATCTAAGATCAAGTCAACTCTAAGATATATGATATCTTACGAGTACGATTGAATTAGAAAGATTAAATATAGAATATCCTAAGATACGGAAAATGAAGCAAACGTTGCAACATTTGCCAAATTGTATTCAGAATCTAGTAAACTGATAGAGAACTAAGTAAACGTTATTGTGTTCTGGTTCTCATGAAGAACACATTTTCAGTTATCTATTAGGATTTAATGGACAAATTCAATTGTAAGGAATAAACGTTATTTCGATAAAGTTGAATAGTCATCGAATCTAACATACTAGATTACTATCACTATATGGTCGATATAGGTGATGAAATCTGAACCAAATATTTGTATGGCTGTTATCCTTGATATTTTGTGGGTGTTCTAGACATAGTCTCTGTGGAAGAGAAACGTGTAATCAAATGTCATTCTGATGATGTCTGAGCCATGTGATTATGAATCAAGTGGGTAATACGTATCTTATCTAAAGATGACTAAAATACTCTTTTATGAAGAGGTTATAAATTCTAGAAAAATGCCTAAAGCCTAAACATACTGATGTTTGTTGGCGTATGACAATTAATGCCACGAATGATATTATAGTTTATTACTCTCTTTGACTATTTAAGAAATAGTTGTATTTACTTAGTGAAGTACATAATTCGGAAAGCCTGAAAAGCTCGAGCTAGTATGAATTTGAGAATGGTAAACAACATAGGAATTAATCTTCACTTGGATCGGAGCAATTAATACCTGAAGGGTGTTTCAGAAGCTTCTAAACAGGAATCAGATTCTCCCTTGAAGGAAACCATTTTGGGATACGCAATTAGATTGTGTCTCTAAATTGGAAATAGCACTTTATACGGTAAAGGTGCGATGCGAGCCATGTGAAGTATCCCTTACCCATTTTGGGATAGTGTCCTTATTTAAAACATATACTTAACCAAGTTCCAAAGAAAAAGGTTGATTGAATTCCATATTAGATATGAAAGAAGATGACTTCAAATCCATCTTAACCGATGATTTAGGGTTTTAAGCTTACAGAAAGCAAGCAATGTCTAAAAGGTTGGGAGCTTAGTATGACATATGCAACTTTGTGGAGCGTCTTGGCAAATCGCTAGATATTATTTACTTACCCATGGAGCAAAGTGTTTGTTTCCAAACACTTTGTCTTAGAAGAAGTATTTCTTCCAAAAGAAGCAGTGGGAGTGAATGAAATCTCAAATTTTTTTGAGAACCACAAAGAGATATTCAACCGTTGGGGCGTGAGCGAGACGCCATATAATGATGAGGTGTAGAACATTTCTCGAGCACACAAGTACTCTGTGAGTCTCTGAGATAACCACACGCCCGAAATAGCTCTTGGTATGTTCATCTTGAAGAATGAAGATCTCGCGACTTATGCAAGAATGCTTGAAAGGCAAGATTAAGAGATATGGCTTGGAGCCATAATGTGCAGTAGATTCCATATGTGAAGGCCGGGTTATGAACATAGTCGACTTACACGGAGGAATGTCTCTGAAAAGTGTAGTAGGTCTTTATGAAAGACTAACATAGAAGGTAATAAGATTACTAGTTAAGCTAAGTTGTTGGCTAAAGGTTACAAGGTTGAAACCTTGTAATTACCTTTATGCTACCATCATGCCTAAATCTATTCGATTTGTGCTTGTTGTAGCCGTGTATCATGGCTACATGATAGTGTAAAACGTTGGGCCAAAGGCTTGATGTTCATAGACAATAACATGATATATATGCTTGTGAGATCCATTAATGGACTCAAACAAGTTTCTTTGTATGAGTTCTTTACTTTGAGAATCACTAAATGACCATAAGTGGAGGAATTATGGCCATATCACATTCTTGAAACTCAAAGCCATCATTACGGCTAGAAAACCTTTGATCGGTGTATTGATACACACGATCCCTAGATCATTTATATTTCCACCATCCAATATCTATATAACCTCCGTCCCCACCTTTTCACCTTACAATATTTCAAAATTTGAACTTCATCTTTGAAACCCTCTTTTGAGCAATTGTTCATCTTTTTCATCTTACCACATTAAATCCTTTCCCGAGAATGAAAATGGCATATGCATGCCAAGTTCTTCTTGGACTCTCATATCATCTAGATGGATATCACATTTTTGCTTGAAAGCCTCCCATAGCCCAAATGGTGGTTGATTACATGAAGAGAACTAAATTGGACTCAATCTTGGGTTATATAAATCCAAAATACAGCTCTGAACATGTTGGGGCATTACGGAAAAATGCTATCTACAACGAATCAAACAATGAATTGAAACAAAGGCATGAGAAAAAGATCTCATCATCAATAGAAATACATTCGAGAAGTAATACAATTTGAAACCTAAGATCATCACATCCTCGAGGATGTATTCATGGAATACAAAACTCAATTCTTGATCGATTGCGAGTCAACAATGGAAATGACATAAAAGTAGGCTACAACTCCAATAAACTAAAGCATCCTTAAATATATTCTTGATATGATCATTAAAAATCTCTCAACTAGAAGAGGAACAAGAACATCATCAATGACGAAAGATTACGGCTAATATACGTCATCTACAAGCAGGAGAAATTCAATTGGAGTTAATTTATATTCAGAAAAATGGTAAATTTGGTGACATCTAAAAAAGAAATTGTCAAGGAAAAAGGGGAGAAAGAAGACGGTTCATTTCATGAAGTGAAATCCGTGGGATTTATCATCCAGTCGTTGCTGACAAGATTTAACTTCCCAATGACAAACCCACAAGACATAAAAAATTCTAAGATCAAATTCCTTCCGGAAGAAGAAAGGAAAGCAAGGACAAAGAGAAAATGAGGAGAATAGTCAACTTTGTGGTAGCACACAGGTCAACAAGCAAAATACCAACCAAGAAAAAGAAAGGCTGCTAAAGTCACAATTGAGGATCTTACAAATCTCTCATTGATCCTGCAATTGGTACCATTGATACCAATGAACAACAAGTACCCCTTTGCTCATCTTCAAGTTAATCTCAGCGATATACACTCTTCAAAAGAGGACACTCTTACTCTGTCTGATATAAGCAAGAGGTTAGCAAGTCAAACATGAAAGAAAACCGTTGATCCACTTAATCATGTTCCTTTATCTGAGAGAATGAACATCATATCAACCTGCTCTTTTGGTATAGCCGCAGAATAGACTGATGCACAGACTACCGCTGATATAGAAAATATCATTGCACAAGAATGTGCACAAGAAGTGAATGAGATTATGTCTGTTCTAGAGGTAGAAGATAAGAAAACTAAAATGGTACAAGAGTCTGTCGATCAACCAGACCCCTATACAAATTGAAGCAGCACAACCACCTGAAGTCACAGCTAGTCTTCCAGCAGAACAGATCATCATTCCTGCTTCAATAATGCTACTGCCTCTCCTCAAAGAGAAGATATTGAAGGAAACCAGCCTCTAGCAGAACCAATCAACTCTCTTGACTTCCTAGAATTATCAGACATAAATGATCTCAGGTCTGAATCATATTATATCAAAGACGTTCCAAGTGCTGATCCCTATCATGTGGATCCTTCAGACCTTTAGTATAATCAGAAGATAAGAGTTGTCAATATTGGATCGATAATGGCTCAAACACACTCTAGAGGGGGTGAATAGAGTGTGAGTGATTTTAAAATTCTTTTCGATGATACACGAGTACTAAAAAATTAAGTGTGAAAGCTCACTTAATAATCTATTCGCTTGTGTTATAAAACCTAAGTGATCAAATGTGATGTGATTTAATTTATGTTATTGAAATATACTGAAAATACTAAGTATTAATTTATAACATATTTAGTATATTAAGTTATGTACACTCATGTATTTAGTTGCTTTATATTTACAATAACCGAGTAGTAATAAAGTGTAGCCACTCTAGAAAGTTAAGGCTAGATAGTTATTACTTTTCTTTTTACTTTATCAAGGTACTTTTTACTTTTCATTTAATGCAGCTTAGCATGCTTGCATCTTGTATTTTCCTATTTATTCCAACCGAATTTGGTTGAAGAATAACAAGAGTTATAATTCTCTTTCTTTCTCTTCTCTAACATTATCTATATGGTATCGAGGCTCAGAATCTTTATTGATTTTTTTTTTACGCTCGTCATCTTCATCATATTTCTCCCTTCTTATTCTGCTTCTACTCAGAATGGCAGAATCTAATCAAGATTCAATTTCTATGACTCTTGATAATCATTCTCTTCAAATCACGTCTAAAAAACTCACTGGACACAACTACATGCAATGGGCCCAGTTTGTTTCAATGTACATCACTGGGAGAGATAAACTTAGCTATCTCACTGGAGAAACCAAACCCACTGCTGTTCAAACATCTAAAGCTTACAACATATAGAGGACTGAAAATGCTACAGTTATGTCTTGGCTCATCAATTCCATGATTGATGATATAAGCCAAGTACATTTGTTTGCTAATTCAGCTCATGAAATCTGGGAAAATGTTGCCAAATCTTTCTCTGATAAAGGCAACTTCAGTCAGGCATTTGGTCTCCGAAATATCTTAAGGGATACAAAGCAAGGAAACCTAGATGTTACTAGGTATCTCAACAGCTTCAACAAATTTTGGCAAGAATATGATCAACTCACCCTCATCAAATGGACTTGTACAGATTATGCTGCAAAACATCTCAAATGGATCCAGCAGGAAAGAGTTTTTGACTTTCTTAGTGGCTTCAATCCTAATTTTGATGCTGCCAGAGAAATAGTCTTAGCCTAAGATCCTTTCCCTACCATTCAAGAAGCTTTCCTTGCAATCAGGAAAGAAGAAAGTAGGAAAGGGGTGAAGAATGGAGGACTTCTTCCTACTCTAATTGCTGAAAATTCAGCCCTTATTGCTTCCTCAAATAAGATGGCAAATACTGCCTACAACAGGGGAACTATAAGAAGAATGAGCAGAGACTCAGTATGGTGCAGTAGCTCTTGAAAGAAAAAGGGCCACATCAAAGAACACTGCTGGAAACTACATGGGAAACCTCCACACCTCCAAACAAATCAGCAAAACAGGAATAATGGTAACTGGGGAGAACAGAAGAAGGCATACAATGTCACTGAACAGCCATGTGGGTTCTCTAAAGAACAAATGGATGCACTTAACCTACTATTTGACAAAAGGATGCCATCCACTTACATTTGAGACCTTTCAACCTGGAGCTCTGCACATAGTAAGAATGTCACTTGGATTGTGGACTCAGGAGCCTCCTCAGCCACATGTAGTAACTACTCTCTGTTTCAATCTTTCCATAATAGTGATGCAAACCATTATGTTACTATTGCAGATGGGTATGTTTCTAAGGTGGTTGATGCAGGTGCATTAGTATCCTACCAAACCTTACCACAAAATCATGTTTATATGTCCCTAAGCTTGAGTTTAACCTATTATCTGTCAGCCAGTTCTGTAAGGATATGAAATGTATTGCTAACTTTGATTCAACTCATTGTGAGTTTCAGGAAATGGGATCTCAAATGAAGATTGGCAGTGCTAGAAAGGAGGGTGGTCTGTATCTCATCCATAGCAGCAATAATAAGAGTGAAAAAAGTCTTACTGTCAGTTTGGATTCAACATGTAATAGGATTATGATGTTACATTTCAGATTAGGTCATCCCAATTTTCCCTACCTAAAAAGGATGTACCCCTCTCTATTTTCTGAAATTTTTAATGAGAATTTGAAATGTGAACATTGCATATTGGGTAAACAAACTAGAAATGTGTTTAAATCCATTCCTTATAAAGCTTCTATGTCTTTTACTCTTATACATTCTGATGTATGGGGACCCTCTAGAACTCCCAATCTCACACACAAACCTTGGTTCATATCTTTCATTGATGATCATACTAGACTAATATGGGTATACCTTATGAAACACAAATCTGAAGTTCCTGCCTTATTTGAAAGTTTTACAATATGATTGAAACTCAATTTAAAACCAAGATTCAAGTCTGAGTCGACAAAGGGATGAGTACCTTAACACTTCCCTCAACCCGTTTGTAACCAAAAAGTGAATTATTCACCAAACCACTTGTACCAACACCCCTCAACAAAATGGAATTCTTTGAAAGGAAAAGCAGACACACTTAGAAATAGCGAAACCATTCTTTATGCCTATAATGTCCCAAAAATCTCTTTGGGGTGGTTTGTCCTCACAATCACCTTCTTGATAAATAAGAATGCCATCCGAGTCAAGTTTTAAAACACCTATTGATGTCTTCAACAACTCCTTCCCGATTCTAAACTCATAACATCCTTGCCTTTAAAGGTCTTTGGGGTGCATAGCCTTTGTGCACAATCACTCTCTAATAAAGCAAACTTGATCCTAGGGCCATCAAAACCATTTTTCTTGGGTATTACACCACACAAAAGGATACAAATGTTTTGATCCTATCACTCCTGAGTTCTATGTGACTGTGATATCACCTTTTTGAAGACCGACCTTTCTATCGAAAAAAGCAGGACCAAAACTTAGAATCATACCAATTCTGAAAGTGGACCCACTCTTCCCATTACCTAACTTCACTCCTACATCCACTCCTACTCCATAAACACCATTTAACCCTTCTCACTCAGAAGAGGAACCTACTGCCTCTCTAAACCAGGAGGAGTCTTCCACCTCAACCACTTCACCAACACATAGCCAGGAAGAGCCTTCCATCTCCACCACTCCACCACTCCACCTCCTATCATTTATACTAGACAGAAGAAAACAAGGTCTGAACTCCAGCCTAACCCAATCTCTCCTATAGAGTCAGAAGATAATACATAACAAACTGCCCTAAATCAATTGGTTATACCTCCAGAAATTGAAACCTCCACAGTCTTACCCATTGCCTTAAGAAAGAAACCTAGAGAGTGCACTAAGCATCCCATCAGCAAGTATATGTCCTATGGGAAAGTGTCCAACCAACTCAGGGTCTTTCAAACCAACTTGGATGCCACAAAAACACCTACCACTATCCAACAGGCCTTAAGTCACCCTCAATGGAAACAGACTGTTATGGAGGAATTGAATGCTCTGGAGAAAAATCACACAGGGGACTACAATACTACACACAAAAGGGCTAAACACATTAGGGTGTAGATGGTTGTTTAATATCAAACACAATGCAGATGGCACTATCAACATGTATAAGGCAAGACTTGTGGCAAAGGGATATACTCAGTCTATGGCAATTGATTATAATGAGACCTTTGCACCTGTTGCAAAGCTCAATTCTGTTAGAATACTAATCTCTATTGCAGCTGCAAGGAATTGGCCTCTTCACCAACTCGACATCAAGAATGCATTCCTAAATGGGGAACTAAAGGAGGATGTGTTAAAGACCTTGGCTCTCTGAAATATTTCTTGGGTATTGAAATTACAAGATCTTCAAGTGGTATCCTACTCACTCAGAGAAAATATACTCTGGACTTGCTTTTCAGATTATAGACTCTTAGGTTGCAAACCTCTTTGAAACCCACAATGGACTGATCTTTGTGAAATTTGGAAAGAATGAAGATGGGGGAGATTATGACCTTGAACAATATCAGAGGCTAGTAGGGAGGTTGATCTATCTTTCTCATACAAGACCAGATATCTCATTTGTTGTGAGCCAGCTGAGTCAGTTTATGCATGCCCCTAAAGTTATTCACTACAATGCTGCCTTGAGATTACTAAGGTTCCTAAAAGGATGTCTAGGGAAGGGTGTCATGTTTAAGGCTCAAGGAAACTCCAGAAATGAAGGATATGTAGATGCTGATTGGGCAGGTGATAAAGTGGAAGGAAAATCCACTTCTGGATGGTGCATCTATGTATTTGGAAACACAGGTCTCTTGGAGGAGCAAGAAACAATCGAGTGGTGTCAAAAATCTGACCCGAAAATTGAATTTAGAAGCGATTGCTCTTGGCATATGTGAACTCTTATGGATTAGAAAAATCATGTACGAACTAAGAATACAGGTGTCGAACCTATGTGTTTATCTGATGTGATGAAAATTTGCTATTGACATATCTAATAATCTAGTTCAACATGATAGAACTAAACACAATGAAGTTGATAGGCACTTCATCAGAGAAAAGGTCACTAATGGATGTATCAGCCTATCATACATCAAGTCCAAGCTTCAGTTAGCTGATATCTTCACCAAAGGACTTCCTAAAAAGGATTTTCAAATGTGTACAGAGAAATTGGGATTACTTGACATCTACCTATCGAGCAGGGAGGAGTATTGAAATATACTGAAAATACTAAGTATTAATTTATAACATATTTAGTATATTAAGTTATGTACACTCATGTATTTAGTTGCTTTATCTTTACAATAACCGAGTAGTAATAAAGTGTAGCCACTCTAGAAAGTTAAGGCTAGATAGTTATTACTTTTTCTTTTTACTTTATCAAGGTACTTTTTACTTTTCATTTAATGTAGCTTAGAATGCTTGCATCTTGTATTTTCCTATTTATTCCAACCGAATTTGGTTGAAGAATAACAAGAGTTATAATTCTCTTTCTTTCTCTTCTCTAACATTATCTATATATGTGATCAAGACAAGAGAGCACGGATGCAGATTGATACAAGTTGATCAAAAGTGAAAGTCAATACAGTTAATACAAAAGATGATAAAAGACAATTTATATGACAAAGTGATGCATGCAGATATTATCAAAAGGATTATCGTGACGTTTAGAAAGCATCACAAAGGTTTATACAAAAGGCAATGTAAGGATTTAAAACAAAATTTAATTAGATTGATTTAACACTAGTTGGATGACAAAACTGATTACAGCCAAGCAAATTATGAAACATGATCAGCTTGGTTATCAAGGTAAAATCAATTAAGTGCAGGTTATGAATATAAAGAACTTGTAAACGATCACAAAAGCTAGATGCAATGGGAATAAAAATCAGTTCAATTCAGTAAACACAAAGTGACTTCAAATAAATTAGATTACACAAAGACCAAGTCCAATTAGAATAAAATCTTACAGATGAACTGAAAGATATCAATACAAGATTAAGTACAAATTAATGCTCAGATGATTACAACAGTGCTTAAACAGGATATACCAAAAAGTACCACTCAGCTGATTTATCAAAGATTCAGCAGATTGAAAGACGAGCACAGAGCTGATCAGTCAAGGCTGAACTCTCAGCTGACTTTCAGGGATGATAGTCAAATCCAAGGGATAAGACTATCAAGTCTGACAATCAATGCTGAGAACAAGAATGTTCATCAGATCAGCACAAAGAACTAATGCCTATTCAAGATATATACAACAGATTTACAAAGGCAGCATGTATGCAAATTAGGGCAGATTCAGCAGCAAGTTTGCAACAACAGCAGCTATCAGACTGAGCAGAAAAACTTCCAGCAAATACAGTAGTATAGCAAAAGTGCACGACAAAATGCAAGATGTGCAGGTATGCAAATATGCTAATATACAGCAGGTGAAAAAAAAAAAACAATCACATAAGTGTTAGGAGATCTAGCAGATCCAGCAGGATCAATATATGGAATATGCAGCCAAGCAAAAGAGATTCCGTGGGGCTAATTCTCAAAGGACCAGGGGCAAATTAGCAGATTTGATATTCAGCTCTTAATGTACAAACTCAGTAGAGTAACAAGGTCAGCAAACCACAGAATTGAAACACAGCAGATGCCATAATGTGCACAACAAGTTCAGCAATAAATATATGCAGTATAGATTGTAGAACACAATGAAATGGTGTGGCAAGACAGACAAAAGGCAGATTATCGGATTATCAAATACACACAAAGCCTAGCACAACAAATCACAATAGTGACACCAGAATTTCAGTCCTAGAAGAGTTAGTAACTAATGAAATTTAGAAAACGGTAACTGGTAAAGGGAAATAAACACAATCAACAAACAAAGACCACACTAAGACTTAGTGTCCCGTTGACATTCAACCACTTATAGCCGGCGATCAGCGTGTCTATCCACAGACAGGTTCCTTTGGCACTGCAGGCCAAGGACCTTGTGATCACTTTCTTGCGTGGGTTTAGTCAGTAGACCACCAATCAAAGTGTGTCAATGTGACAAAATCAACAACACGCAGCAATTCAACAAAACAGTCCTTCAAAGTAGACAACTAAGAAAACTGTAAAATGAGGTAACTACTTACTGACCAAATAAGAGAGACTACAATCCTTAGACTTGTATCTCCTCCCGATCTTGACTCAATAACAGTCTACCTCTACTCAGGACCACACTTTTCAACAAAAACAAGAAGGCTCTTTTTAAGAGAAAATGTGGGATTGCTATGGTTGTGACTGGTGTGCAATCGTGTTAGATATGACTGGCTATTTATAGCCTTTGAGTTATAATTTGAAACTCAAAGGATTATGTGAACGTAATCAAAAGAAATATTTGAAAATCCGAGGTAATAATTCAGCGATTTTTCCAGCCATGGTTTTCCAGAGCTTGTCCTTGGTTCAGAGGTTAAGTATACTCTCTAATAAAAGGGCTGTTAGGCAAGGAGAGAGAAATTAATACTAACCAGTGAACCGTACCAATTGGTTAACCACGCAAATCACTTAAACTTTAAACCGACTGATTTCTTTTGACTTAGTTCTAATAGCACAGAGTGAAGGGGCAACCGAACCATGGTTCAATGCTGAATTTGTCAACTTACCATTCATCGAACCAGGTTTGACTCAAGACCAAAATTACGGTTAGCTATGATGCCAACTAACCTTAATTTTGACAGAGTTTAGGCATCATTAGGTCATTACCCTCAGCTCTGACTTGACCATGACTTCCTAGGGTGCTAACCCTCAGTCATTTGACGTAGGAAGCGAACGGGTGGAGCGGGCATTAGAGAGGGTCAAACCATTTTGCCAGAGCGAACCGGGTGGAGATTCACCGGTTGCGGTTTGTTTCTCACAACAGTGAACCGAAAGGCCTACCATGGAATAACCAAGCAATCCTTCAATCAGTTTAACACTGCTGAGAATCCGGATATCCAGCAACCTAATTCATCAGACCAAATGGCACAAAATCAGGGCAGATTCTAATTCAAATCAGTGAAATAAATGGGAATAAGATATTAATGAGAAATGGACAGAAACTTCCTTCATATAAGCACAAATTCGAAAGGTCAATCCTTGATTTTGAACATGTGCAGAGATAGAGAACAGTGGCTGCGAATCCCGTGAATTTAATGCTCGAATCGGAGGAAAGAACGGCCTTTCGCACTTCCCCTTCACAGAGACGCAATAGGCAAGAAAATCAACGCAGATTTCTAGTTCGAATCAGAAATAAAAGATAAAAACGAAATTAACATAGAAAGATTTCCCCTTTATATGATTTGGCTGCGAAATCACTTTGAATCAGAGAATTGAATGCTCTGAATCAAAGCCCTCATGATAAACACGTTTCTGTGATAACAACGTATCGAATCTCCATCGAATCAGAACACAATCGGCATAAATATGGTAGCTTCACAAGAATCGAACCTTCCAAGAACGTAATTCGAAACGTGGTGGCTCGAATCGGATATACCGCATCATCTGTTCTTTCCAAAATCGGATTAGGCACGTGATAAAACAATAGAAAGGAGAGGAAAAGATTTGTAGAAGATTGGAGCAATGAATGGTAGTTAATGTGAAATCGGGTTTCAATGGCAAACGTTTGATTTCCAGAGAGAAAATGAGATAAGGCAGCCGATAGGCCCGATACTGTAAATGAATATGGAAATTAGGGTATTATGTTGAATAAGAAAGATATACGAGACAGCAATAATATAAATCTAATAATGATTTAATTAAAACCATACTGTATTAATAAGTGTGTTACACATTAAATAAATGCACAATGGTGCCATCTTAGATAACACAAGTACATCATCCTTAATATATCATCCCACATAAAACATGGAAAATTATCATAGGAATTTCCTCTTGGGAAGCTATCTACGTGTGACATCCCCACCACACACGATTTTTCGCAGACATGAGGGCACTGTGTATTCCACGCCAGGAAGCGTCTGAGATCATGCCAGCGTGGCGATTCACTCTTAAAGTCATATAGTAAACGTACGTAAAACATTAGGCTCATAATTAATCATTAAGATGTACATAGGAGATAATGACCACTTAATGTAAGCAATAGTTTTAGGGCCGGTTAGTGACATTATGATATCAGAAAATGATACACCTAAAATCTTTGAAGCACAAAAAAAAAGATATTTTGAAAATTAATCAACATTCAAATCATTGTGGCATAAAATACTCAACAGTCAATTGGATGAAGTGGAAACTCAGTCCAATTGAAATTCATCATTTGGCCCATATAGAAGCAATGAGGCAAGAAAAGGCTTGGGTAAGAGACCTACTCAGACGGGATAGCGTGAAAATTCACACAGAAACTAGTTTTCTGGATTTGTTTGATCCATGGAAACTACTCACTGCTACTTACACAATCCTAAAGGAACTCAGCACGAAATGTCCAAGTCCAGAGCCTATTAATCTGAACAACGGTTACAATGATGATGATGATGGTAACGATGGCAATGCTAGAGGAAATGCAAAAGTAAAAAACAATGAACCTGCTCAACCAACTGAACTTATTGAAGAGACTGAGGTTCTTGAGGAAAATGAGCCAGGGCAAGAAGTTAACTGGAAAAAGAGACAGCCAACTCAGGGGGAACGAGAGTCATTTCCACAACCAGCTAACTACACCGGTCCCAATCTGATGGATATCACAAGAGGGATACAATATGATTTTGACTGTATCCACACCATCTTCAATACAAACAAGATCTCGATGGGAGAGCTCAGAAAAGTTTGACAAACAAGCTAACAGAATCAAGGGCTGGAACTTCGGGATTGAGGGATGAAGTTGCCACTTTTGCCAACAACACTCAACTAAAATAGATTACATGATTGACCAACATAAAAAAGCACTTGCACAAATCCAAATAGGCACGAACTTATCAGGTATTAGACATGACCATACATACTACAAAATCGGTTGACTGAAGGGCCAATTAAGAGCATATGTCGATTCAAGTGCATTTGGGATAGATGTATAGATCCAAAATACAAACAAAATGGTCACCTCCTTATATTTTGCCTTTATTTCATTCATGAGCAGTCAAGCTGAACTCAACAAAGTGTTCATTGACTCCCTTTTAGATAATTCCAAAAAAGGGGAAGATGATGGAAAAGATAAAGATGCTACTGATAGATCTGAAAAAGGAGGACAAGTTTGATGCTGCTATTTGTTTTTGGAAGTTCGGGAAAAAGTTTTTTTGTGGAGATCTGAAGCTGAGGAGTCGGCTTTTATAAGTTTTGCCAATGATAAATGGATAATAGTCTAGTGGAAGCCTTGAAGATTCCAGACTAATGTTTTGTTTTCATATTCCATCTGTACTTATTTTGCTTTTTGTTTGAGTTGTAACAGACTCCTCCTTTATATATAAAATCCATCTTTTCTCCTCAAGTCAAAATTCTCTTTGACTTATTTGCATTTACTTTAATTTATTTTTCTTTATGCTTGTTTGTTTTGGCATAATCAAAAAGGGGGAATTCGTTAGGTCCCCATATATTAGAAGTTTTGATGATACCAAAATAGTTGGCTTAGAACCCAAGAATAAGTTTTTCTAGTAGTCTGACATGCGAATTGTATAGGATTGGTCAGACTTTGCTTGTATTTGCACTTAATCAAATATAGTATAAGTTAGTCTAGGCTTGAAGACTCAGAAGACCAGAAGACCTGAATCTCATCCATCAAGAAGACTACTCATCTAGAAGTCAGAGATTTTACAGAGTCAAAACAGACCAACAAGCAAGCAGATGAGTAAAGTATCCAAGTACAAGACTAGTCAATGATCAGGCTAGAGATACAATCATGATACTAAGTGACTAAATGAAATTTGAAGTGATAAATTAAAGGGACTACAAAATCATAAGTGGAGAGATAGCGTTTAATGCTAAAATATTGCTACTACGATCAACATTTGATCAAACGGCTACAAAATCATACAAGTGGAGAGATAGCGTTTAATGCTAAAATATTGCATTCCAGAAGCCATCAATTACAAGATTCCAACGGGCAAAAGCTGAACGGGCCTTTTTGAATAAAGTGACAACTCAGCATTAAATAAGGACCACTCATTTACTCAATGGCATACCTACCCTACGAAGAGTATAAAGGTACAAAGAAGAGCAACTACAGAAGACGTTCTAGAAAAGTTCTTGAAAATATTTTAAAAAGATATCTCTGATATAATCTCTACAAGAACAAGATCATCATCTCAAAGCTTACCATTCTAGATGTAGAAATCAAGTAGATCAACACCAACGAAGCTAAAAGAAAATATCTAGTGATCTACTTGATCAAGAGAACTGTAGCCTAAATTCCAAAGTCAGATTCAATAAAAGCTCTCACCTTTGTATCATTAATTTGATACAACACCAACTCTATCAACAACCAGCTTACAAGGAAGATGAAAACCTTTTGAAGAATTTGCGGGGTGTGAAGGAACAAAAAAACAAACGAGTCATTGGAGAAAGGGAGTTCTTCAAATGAGCTGCGTGCAATTGACCATTGAAGCATATGTGGGGTGTCACGGATTGGCTATTTAGAGTGTGAAGCATTTGCGGGGTGTCAAGGACACTTACCTATTGTATTAGTGTAGAGTACAATAGTGTTACCTCATTAGTCACAGGATAAGCGGTCACGTAGGAGATTACGCCACTCCGAAGATCGATAACACTTCTTGTCTCATTCATATTCAGCGCTTTAATTTATGTACTTGCATATTCCATAGCACACAACTCAACACTGAAAACCATGCCAAGGATTGTTTTGAACTATATCATTATTCCGCTGCACTCACCATTTGACTTGAACCAGATCAGTAAAACCAGATGAGTACTTCACTAGTCTGTTTTACTGACCAGTTTTGATCATTAAATGAGAAACTCCAAAAATCGAAGAGTGTTCATTCACCCCTATGAACTATTACAAGCCTTTCTTTACGGACCAACACTTTTGGGTTGGGATGCTGTGAAACAGACCCATGCCCACATATTTAATTAGAGGATACTCGGAGCGGGTCCTCGTTAATACTCTGGCCGGGATCGCTGGACCTTGGCTTGATCATGTCCCGGTGGTTTGCATCCTGTCATGAAGATGCATTTCCTCTTGATTGTGATTTTTGTGAGGGTGATCAAGGTCGATGTGGACCTAATCCCGGTAAGTATATTGCTCATTTCGCTTTCTTTTCATTTTGTGCCGATAGATATTGTAATTGCCTTGCTCGTAACTTTTAGGACTTATTATATTTCCTATTTGGAAACCACAGACTGATTGTTTTATGTCAGGAACTCGAAGATATTTTTACTTAGATATTTTTCTAGCAGCTGTATTAACTAAGTGTTAGCTGTAATTAGCTAGTTATGAGCTGTCAAATTGTTGTTAGTGTTTCCTTATGCATATAAAAGGCTGTAAACTGATGTAAGAAAGCATTCTTGAAGACATTAATAAAAATCTCAGTTCTTACCTCTTATTCTCCTCTGTTTTTTCTATTTTCTCTGCTCTTTTACTTCTCATTCCTTACATCTGGTATCAGAGACACTGATTCTCTGCCATGGCTGATACACGCTTAAAATCCGTAGATGAGCTAACTAAGAAGAATGCAAAGGACATCGAAGAGCTGAGCAAGTCTATACAGGACCTCAAACAGAACTCAGAGGATCAACTTGCATTCATGAAAGATCAATTTGCTGCTGTTTTTGCAGCATTGTCCAACAAAACCGCAGCAGTGGAAATTCCACCTTCTAGTTCAGGAATTTTGGGGCCTCCTCCTAGTGAACAGAGGTATGATAACTCCTTAAAGCGTCCTAAAGTAGATTTCCCTATGTTTAAAGGTGAGAATCCTAGAGCTTGGTTAAGAAAATGTGAAAGATATTTTCAGTTTCATTTTGTTAAAGAGGAGGAAAAAGTATCATTAGCGAAATGCATCTTGATGACCAAGGTGAGTTATGGTATAGCGAGTTGGAAGATCAATAAAGGTTTATCACATGGTCTATTTTACGCAATGAATTGTGTAGAAGGTTTGCTAATCAAACTTATGATGATGTAGTGGATGAATTCCACAAATTGAAACAGATTTAGTTCGATAGATGTATATCAAGCAAAATTTGAAGAAATAAAAACTCTAGTATCATTAAAGAATCTGGTTTAGATGAGGCCTATTTTGTATCAAGCTTTATAGGAGGTTTAAAGAAGGGAATCGAGCTATTGTGAGAGTAAATAAACCACACGATTTAGCCACAACATTGGAATTAGCCAGGCACAAGAAGATGTATTAGAATCCCTAAATCCTACACATCCAACCCTGGTTAGCGAGAATCTGATTCGAAATATAATCGAACATGCCCAATAATCAGATTAAAGGAAAGGAGGTTACAAAATACATCACACCAATCGAACTTCAAGATAGGAGATCAAAGGATTATGTTTTAGATGCGGTGAAAAATATACTCCTGGCCACCAATGTAAATCCAAGCAAATGTGAATTTCATTTTGGTTGATGACAAGGATGATGATTTTTAATCATAGATGATTACGAGGAGTGTGATGGACAAGAAAATGAGACTTCACAATTATCTATCGAAGACTATGACAGACAAATCGGTTCAAATACTATCGAATTCAGGGCATGCTTAAAAGAGATCAATAAATATCCTCATAGGCGGTGGGAGTTCACATACATTTCTTGACGAGAAATTAGCCAAGGATGTTCGATGTGTGGTAGTAGAAACAACTAAACCTATGGGAGTAACGATTCTTGATGGAAATAAGATGATCGATGTGATGTTGTCCAAACCTTCCTTGGACAATGCGAGGGCATAAGGTTTTCTCATGATGTAAGACTCTTAAAACTTGGGGTTTGTGATATGGTACTAGGGGTTGACTGGATGAAGAAGTTTAGTCCTATGATATTTGATTTTAACAAGATGGAATTATCATTTGAAGAAGGAAGGAAGCATGTTATTCTTAAGAGCATCTCGAAACCTCCCAGATTAAAGTATCATTAGTAAGCAGATGAATAAAAATTTGAGACCGAGGATCCAGTGGGGTTATGGCATGTATCAATTTCATCAAAATCGAACGAGAATTGCAAATGGCGAGAATCATGCCCCATGAAATCCAGGACTTCTTGGGATCGGTACCACGATGTGTTTGCCACCCCTAACGCCTTGCCACCAACGAGAGACTTGACACATGATATTATACTTAAAGATGGGACAGATCCTTTCAAGCAGAGGCCCTACAAATATGGCCACTACGAAAGCAAGAAATTGAGACTCAGTTGAGCAGATGTTAGAGCAGGGTTTATTCAACCTAGCCACAGCCCACTATGCTTCACCAATTCTACTGGTTAAGAAAAAAGATGGATCTTGGCGTTTGTGTGTGGATTATAGGAAGTTAAATGACCTCACTGTCAAGGACAGGTATCCTATTCCTCTTATTGATGAGTTACTAGATGAATTAGGCAAGGCAAAGTACTTCACAAAGATTGATCTAAGAGCAGGTTTCCATCAGATCAGAATGCATCCTCAAGCTATTCCCAAAACAGCCTTTGTTACTCACCATGGGCACTATGAGTACAATTTGTTATGCCATTTAGTCTAACCAATGCACTGCTACCTTCGTAGAAAGCAATGAATGAGCTCTTAAAACCTTATTTGAGGAAGTTTGTTTTGGTTTTCTTTGATGATATATTGATCTACAGATCCGGATCTGCAATCTCATGTTTCATTTACTGAAGATATTGGATTCTTGAGAAATCATACTTTCCATGCTAAGCTCAATAAATGCGACTTTGCACAAACAAGAGTAGAATATCTGGGGCATATTATCCAACAAGGAGAGGTTATGCCTGATCCTCACAAGATAGAAAGTATGCAGAAGTGGCCTGATCCTAAAAACATAACAGAATTAAGGGGCTTTCTGGGACTGACTGGTTTCTACAGGAGATTTATACCTTATTATGGCATTCTAGCTAGGCCATTAACCAATTTACTAAAGAAGGATGGATTTATATGGGATGAGGAAGCTAATAATGCTTTCAACAAACTGAAACAAGCAATGTGTGAAGCACCACTGTTAGCCCTACCAGTTTTCTATTCCATTTGTGGTTGAGGCGATGCATCTTTGCAATGGGTTAGAGTGCGATTTACAACGACATGGGAGACCAATCTCTTACCTTAGTAGAGCTTTTAATAATAAAGAGATGAGCCTATCTATCTATGAGAAAGAATTGCTTGCTTTGTGATTATATGCATTTATGAGATGGAGACACTATCTACAAGGACATCAGTTTGTTATCAAGACAGATCAACAATCACTAAAGTACCTATTAGAACAAAAAGTAACCACTGCTTTACAGCAAAAAGGGATTACCAAATTGTTAGGTCTGGATTTCAGAATTGAGTATAAGAAGGGAAAGGAAAATATAGTGGCTGATGCACTTTCAAGGCAACCAGTGGAACAGGCTAGTACAATGGCTATAACTACTGTCCTACCTACTTGGATGACAAAAGTAATTGAAAGTTATGATGGTGATGAGCATGATCAGTATAAAATCAGCTGTGTTATTTTGGATCCAAACACAGAACCAGATTATACAATCCAGCAGGGGATCCTTAAATACAAAGGGAAATTATATGTGGGAAATTCTGGTACTTTGAGACAAGAAATTATGTCCTCACTCCATGAAAGTCAATTGGAGGACATTCGGTATATTAGAGCATGTTTGAAAAGAATCTCTTCTTTATTCTATTGGCCCCATATGAGAGATGATGTTAGGACATTAATTCAATCCTGTACAGTTTGCCAACAATGTAAGAGCCTTCATGAGCATCCACAAGGATTACTACAGCCCTTACCTATTCCAGATCAGGCATGGCAACATATCAGTATGGATTTTATAGAAGGACTTCCAAATTCTGAAGGGCATGATGTTATTATGGTAATAGTGGATAGATTCACAAAATGGGGTCATTTTGTGCCTATGAATAAAAAGTATACTGTTGAATCAGTAGGCGATGTTTTCTTTCACCAAATATCTGATTACATGGCCTTCCATCTACTATAGTAAGTGACAGAGACAGTGTTTTTACTAGTGAGTTTTGGCAAAGTTTGTTCCAACTAGCAGGGGTCAGATTAGCCCTTAGTTCAGCCTATCACCCTCAAACTGATGGCCAGACTGAGAGGGTGAATCAATGCCTAGAAATGTACTTAAGATGTATGTGTTTCCAAAGACCAAAACAGTGGTTCAGATGGTTAACATTAGCTGAATTCTGGTATAATACAAATTTCCACACTGCTTTACAAACTTCTCCTTTTGAAGCACTATATGGCTATAAGCCTAATACTATACCAGTTGGTAGTTTCAGTGAGCAAACAAATATTACAGTGGATGATTTCCTTCAACAAAAGCACATACTTACAAGAGAATTAAAGGAAAACTTAGAGCATGCACAATCTAGAATGAAGTACTTTGCTGATAAAGGAAGGACTGATAGGGAGTTTCAGGTTAATGATCTAGTCTTTCTCAAATTACAACCTTATAGACAGAATACTGTGGCTCTGAGGAGAAATTTAAAACTGTCAGCTAGATATTTTGGACCCTACAGAGTGTTAGAGAAGATCAGTCCTGTGGCTTACAAGTTACTTCTACCTGAGAATTCAAGACTACATCCTGTGTTCCATATATCATTGTTGAAGAAATACAAAGGGGCTCATATTCCTGTATCAATTCATCCTCCTATTATATCAGAAGATGGTCAGATGACCATGCATCCTGAGAAGATTTTGAGTATCAGAACTATTAAGAGGAAAAATGCACCAGTAGTTCAGTGGTTGATGAAATGGATCAATTTGGATGAGGCAGCAGCTACATGGGAAGATGCAAACTACATCAGCACTAAATTTCCAGAATTTCCTTCACCATGAGGTCATGGTGTTGCTCAAGAAGGGAGGGATGTCAGGAACTCGAAGATATTTTTACTTATATTTTTCTAGCAGCTGTATTAACTAAGTGTTAGCTGTAATTAGCTAGTTATGAGCTGTCAAATTGTTGTTAGTGTTTCCTTATGCATATAAAAGGCTGTAAACTGATGTAAGAAAGCATTCTTGAAGACATTAATAAAAATCTCAGTTCTTACCTCTTATTCTCCTCTGTTTTTTCTATTTTCTCTGCTCTTTTACTTCTCATTCCTTACATTTTACCTTGTGTAGAAAACATGGACCGAACAATGCTGCGAGCTGATATGAGAAGGTTAGCCTATGAGCAGAGGCTGATGTGGCTTCAAACTTTATCGGCCTATCGGGGACAGTTGATTCCACCGATGATGTCCCACGATCCCAATGCTGCTGTCCTGCCGCCGGCCGTTGCGTGGGATTATGATGTCGTTACTTCTCCCCAATGGGCAGGGAAGGATGGAGTTGCTGCCAAAACTACCTCTCATAAAAGACGAGATGGCGGTATCCATATTCGTGAACCAAGTCCTGTTGCTGCTGGAGCTGAAGAAGCCATCGAGCTGGAGAGCTCAGATGAGACCGATCCAAACATCACAGAAAAGGGTAATAAGTGATGATGAAGGAACTTTTGCTGGACCCACAGGTACGGTCCCGGAGTCTGATGCACCTACTGAAGAGTTGGTGATGGGGACATTGGAGAGACGTCCCAGTCAGTTGGTAATTAAGCCAGCTGTTGAAGCGGGACAAGGTTCTGGGGGCTTTTAGCCCGCCCATGTTGGTGTTGGAACTCATGCTCCTTTTGTTCCTCCTGGAGATGACCCCTTTTGGCTGAGGCTTGGGTTTTGCCAACCCGAAAACAGATCTGAGGGCCGTGAGTTGGCGAAGGCTCTTACTAAGGGAGTTCTGCCGATCAGGAACGTGGATATGACTGTCTTTGACGGTGCATCTTATAATGTTGGAGTCGAGCTGGCCAACCGAATTGCTGCAGAGGACCAACTGACCAATTTCCTGCCTAATCCTGAAAATCTTTACGGGCTGATGGGTAACCTTGGCTGCATATAAGTATTTTTTTGGGTCATGCCTAAATTTCATTTTTCTTCCATCGTTTTATTGCGAGTTGACTAGATCATTTCTCTTCTGAGATGGTGACCGCGGCAGGTCAGGCCAAATTTTAGCGTAAAAAACCTATTAAAAGATTTGAGCGTTTCAGGGAGAAGGCCAAAAAATTTGATGAGCTATAGAAAGCTCTAGACGAGGAGAAAGCCCGGGCTGTCGATGTGGAGATCAAGCTTGACGCCGAGTTGGTTGAGGCGAATGGGGATAAGGTCAAGCTGAAGAATGACTTGAGCAGTTTAACAGCAGTTGCTGATGCTCGAGCTCAAGACCTCGAGATGGCCCGTAAAGAGCATGATTCCACCTTGGAATGCTTGACCATTTTCGAGAGAAGGCTGGCTGCTGAGCAGCAAATGAATGAGGAGCTTGCGGAGAAGTTCAAGAAAGCAGAGGCCGAGTTCCAAGCCAGGATGAAGGAATCTTACGAGCAGGCTATTGAAGAGTACAAGGCATCAGAGGAGTACCGGGCTGCCCAAGAGGAGATCAAATTGGAGGGTTTTGACATGAGGATGTTTCATATAACCAGATGTATGGGTCGAGACTTAGGCTATCAGACTCATACTCTTCAGAAAGTCACGGGATGGGCCTCTGAGAGGTTGTTTGAGCCAATCCTGATGAGATTCCATAACTTCGTCCCGTTTTCCGATTCTGAGATCGCGGGGTTTTTAAATGAAGGGGGTGAACCTTGGGTTCCTCCTGAAGTTTAGCCCAGAAATCTTCATGAACTGATTGATGGTGTGGAGGCGGGTGATGAAGTTACCCCAGTATATTGGGGGATTCCTGAAGAAGAAATGCTCTCTCCTTTCCTTAACGTCGACGCCGAAAGAGCAGCTCACGAAGCAGATGTTTCTGAGCTGATGGGATCACGAGATCAGGAAGCCGATGTCACCAATCCGAACCCACCTCCTCCTCAAATCTGATTTAACTTATATCCTTAAAAATTTTGAGAGCTTTTGTTAATTTGGGTCTGTAATAACTTAACTTTGCTTTGGTGTACTTTGATACTTTTGCTTTTGTTGTGATTTGTGCCCGGTTTAGGCCTTAACTATGATAATTCTGTTTAATTTCTACTTCGTGGGTCAGTTCCTTGCTATTCAGATGCAAGCTTTTCGCTTGAAATTTTGCTATCTTTTGAATCATATTTTTCGTAGGCTCGTTGCAGGTATCTCGTTGCAATTTTTTTTATTGCAGGTTCGTTGTGGGTATGACATATGGCCCACTTGTTTTTGACAAGGTTGACTGGCTGCAAGCCTGTCGAAAATAACTGTCTTGCCCAGAAATGAAGTATGTATAAAACTTATAAAATGCAAAATCGGTCTTTATTGAGATCGTCCCACCACTTAGGGCGGGCTGAGTGTTTAGAAAAAAATGTATTCATTCATGTTTGAACATGAGAGAATGAATACTCTATCTTGGAAAATAAAGAAAGCGAAATCACTCATGTTAAAACATAAGAGAGTGAATTCCATAACCCATGCCAAAATTTTCATGTAGTACCGTTTTAGGTTGTTTTTGTGCCAAGGCCGATTGAGATTGATCCCGTCTTTGTTCCTCAGGATAAAAGTTCCCTTTTTGACTTCCCTCGACACTTGGTAGAGGCGTTTCCAATTCAGTGATAACTTTCCTTTATCAACTCGGTATCCCGCGGCTTCCGATTTACGGAGGACGAAGTTGCCCCCGGCGAATGAATGATCCCGTATCCACTTGTTATGTTGTAGATTAGCGAGCTGTTTGTAGTTCAGGAGCCTAGTGTAGGCTTTCAATCTTTTTTCCTCTTCTAGATCAAGTTCGAGCTGTCTGTTCCGCTAATTTGAGAGTTGATCATAACGAGAAACTCTGAGGCTTGGTAGTACCATTTCGACCGGCGCCATTGCTTATGACCTATAAGTCAGGGCGAAAGGCGTTTGTCCTATTGGTGTCTTTTCGTTGTTTGAAGAGCCCATAGCACTGATGGGAACTCGTCTACCCTTTTTTCGACATTTTTCCCTAAGATTTTCTTCAGTATTTTGAGAATATGCTTGTTCGGTTTCGGCCTTCCCGTTTCCTTGTGGGTTGGAGACTGAATATTGCCAATGTTTGACATTATCCTCATTGCAAAAGTAATCAAATTCATCCCTGAATTAGGGTCCATGATCCGATACCACCATTTTTGGGACCCCGAAGCGAGTCCAAATTTGGTCATGCATGACGTGGATGGCATCTGTGGCCTTAGTTCTGGCTAAATCTTTTGCCTTAATCCATTTGGTGAAGTAATCCACGGCCATAATGATATGCATACAATTACCTCGCCTAGTCGGGAATGGGCCAATCAAGTCTAGACCCCACATGTGGAAAGGCCAGGCTGATATGACAATGCTCAGCTCGATTGACGGGATCCTTGGTATATCTGAGAAATATTGACATTCGGGGCAAAGTCTTGAATACTGTCGCGTATCATTAGCGAGTGATGGCCAATAGTACCATGCTGAGATGATCTTTTGAGCCATGGAGCGGCTGGTGGGATGGCCCCCGCATACTCCTGTGAACTTCGGTCAGGATCTTCCCTGTTTCTTTGGTTTGGACGCATCTCAAGAGTGGTTTAGTGAATGATCACCTATATAAAATTCCATTAGTGATGGTGTATCGCGTTTCTATTTTCCTGAGAGAGAGGGCTCGATCTGGATCGTCGGGAATGGCTCCCGACTCAATATAAGCTTTGATCTCATCTATCCAACATGCGGGCGCTATATCGAGATCCATGATTCCTGCTCTATCGATAGCGGGGGTAGAGAGGTATTCAACATGTACTGTGGGGTCTGAAAACTCTTCCTCAGTAGATAGTTTGGCTAAGTAGTCAGCTCGCATATTGTCTTCCCGTCGAATTTGATGACGCTCAAAATGATACATCTTACGGCATCAACGTGATTCACCCATTCTAAGCTAAAACTAGTTTTTTTCGATCATTTATATGAACATTTGACGTGAATGTCATATGTTGGGTTTATGAGTCGAGTGATTTGCATTTAACGTTTATATTCCCCGATACAATATTATTTCGTGTATTATGTGATTATTTTCAGGTATCGTGTATTGGACTGAGTGTTTGGACACATTATGGACCTGATCGGATGAAGAGTTGGGCCGAGTGTGTTCCAGAACCTTCAGTTAAGTCGACAGAAGAGAAAAAGGCAAAAATACCCCCTCATTTGTATGAGTCCTATTGCAGTCGCGAGGATTCTAGAGTCTTCAAAAAATGCATTTTCTTGGACGAGGGGTAGTTTCTAGGGATAGCTAAGTCAGTTATAACACTATAAATAAGAGGCATCAAGCCTCGAATTCAATGTACAATTTTTACTCGAGAAATGTTATGCAATAAAAGTTTGTTGCTCTTTATTTATGAGTTCTAGTCACGGATCTGATGGATCCACTTATTAGGGAGAGATCTGAGGAAGATCTACGCTCGTCACCGAGGGAACGGTTTTCTGGCTTTCTCTAGATGTAGATCTGTCGTTCTTTTGTTGTGATTAGTATGTTTTGATTGTTATTATTAGTTCTAAGTATGTATTAGTTTGTTTATTTTACCCCATATGTGTATAGATAGGAATCGTTGGTGACGAAATCATGAAGTAGTGGTTGTGTTCTTCAGATCTGCGATGGTCTTTATCGCTAGATCTAAATACCTAGTAAATCCTAGTTCATGATAATCGGCACCAGCAACGTCTGATCGACAAATTTAATTTACATATTTGTAGCCTAATCAACTATTTGCATGTCATCGTAAATTAACATAAAGGACGATAAAGTGAAGTGTTAGTCCGGACATAGTCTTGATCAATTCTTAGGAACGTGCTAGTCAATCCACGGTAGTTGCTTAGGGAGGTCTTCGGTCTTGAGCCGGGTAGTCCTAATTCTTATTGCATGTGAATTAATACAACTGACGAATGAGGTTAATTGCACATACTGTCATTTCAATGAAAGTAGCGTAATACTAAGGATTAGCACCCGTAGCTGTTAAAGATCAAAATTTCACCATGGGGTAGATCAATTCATATATTGGGGGGAATAACTAATAACTCATAATTAGACAAATACATTAGAAACTCTTGTGTGCTTTTGTTGAGCTTGTATAATCTTGTGTGTTTGTTGGCACCATTGTTACTTTTCTGCTACATAGTTGGTCGTAGACCGTAATTGTGACACTCAATCTGAATTAAACATAACTTACGAGTCTCTATGGGATTCGACATTGACTCGCCAGTGCTCTGCTACGATAGATCTAGTCCTATTGCTAGTAGTCCATGCTTACACCACGGCGTGATCAAGATTTTGTGCACCATTACCGGGGACTCGTGTCAAGATATTTTTATTTTGAGATTGAGTGTTTTATATTTTCATTTCTATAAATTATTGAGTCTATTTTAGTAGTCTGTGAATCTTTGAGTCAATAGTTTCTATTCCATTCGTTTCTAGGAAAAATCGGCCCGCGGTTGCACGACATCCTCACGTAATTATGGCAGTCCCGGAAATTGACAGAATCGTTTCTGTTCAGCCAGAGTCGTGTCAGTAGTAGGAGTCTGTATTTTTCCGAGTCTTCCAGGTGAGTGTAACAACCACCAAGGCAAGTAACTAACTTTTTATCTTTCTTTTTCATGTCTTGAAGTACGTAACAACAAGATCAGCATCCATCCTTGAGCCATTCATACTGGAAATTGAAAAGTTTGCAAAGAAAAAGCAAAAAAAGGCTCGAGAGAAGACTGAAAGGCTGGCTGATGAAGCAAGTTCACACGAAGGAAGTGAAAAGGAGAGATCAGAGGAGATTCCACCTCTAGAAGACTCAGAAGAAGTGATGGCGGAAAGAGATAGACCTATTGGAAAAAATGGTGCTCATGGAAGGAATGGAGCGGGAGTTGTGGTACAAGCAGATAGAAGGACACTACAGAGTTAGGCAATGCCAACGATTGAGCAATTCATGCTAGCAATTGTTCAACCTGAGAATGCAGCTGAAATCTTCCATCCGAAGCCAAATGTGACACAGATGGTGACAAATTACACTACATTCCATGGAGTACCAAACGAAGACCCAAATGTATACATCACCAACTTCTTAGAGACAGTGCCTGAGGATAATATTAAGCTTAAATTGTATCCTTTTACACTAAAAGATAAGGCAAAGATATGGTTGTTGTCTTTAGTAGCAGGATCTATTCAATATTGGGAAGACCTACTGCAGAAATTCATGAACAAGTACTGCCCACCTGCGAAGTCATTGCATATGAGACAAGACATCATGAATTTCCAATAGAAACCGCCGAAATCTTTGAAGAAGCTTGGGAAAGATTTAAAGAAGCACAACAGAAACACCCTCATCACGATTTCACTTTACCCGTGTGAATGCATAGTTTCTATCATTGATTGAGGCCGAGTGAACAAATGAGAGTAGATGCGTCAAGAAACGGGTGTTTCACGTTGTTATCCCTAGAAGAGCTGAGGAGAAGTGAGAACAGATAGCACTTACAGGCCAGTTGGGGACACATCAAACAGAGATTGTGAAAGCAGCTGAAGGCGTGTTTGGAGTAGATACCTCTCAATAGATCCTATACCAGTTTCTAGTGATAAATGAAAAAATGGACGGCATGCAGGATCGCATCGCCAAAGTTGAAAAGGTCCAAGGAATCGAGACATCCAACACCGAAGATGTAAATTATTGGGAAGGCAAGGAAATCTATATGGGGGTGGTATCGTCCAGGTTCTCACGACCGCCCTGGTTTTAGATATAACAATCTTGATGGTGGTGAGAGAGCGAAGCAAAGTGGAGGTTTTCTACCTCAATCAAACAAGTCATGTGGATGGGAAGAAGCTACAGACATGTTGAACTCAACTGTGTCTGAGAGTGTCAGTGAATTGATGAAGTCCATGAGTGAGCTTAATGCATATTTCACCACATATTATCAGAAAAACGATACGAGACTGACCAATCAGGAAGCATTAGTTCAAGAATCTGTCGCACCAAGTTGGACAGATTGTTGAACAAGTGTCAGCTTGCCCTCCAGGAGGATTGCCAAGCAACACCGAGAAAAACCCGAAGGACGTCCATGCTATCATGACAAGAAGCGGAGAGGAATTACCTGGACTAGTTATCAGAGAAGAACCAGAAAGCAGAGATGAGCAGAAAGCAGAGTCAAGAGTAACTAGGGAGCCATAATTGCGGAACGGCCAAACGCAATTACGCCTGTCTGCAGATCCAGCAGCTGATCAGGGAACGCAGCAGCAGGCAGCAGGTAAGTCTTCACAAACTGTAACTATCAATCCTACTTCTTTACCCTATCCCCTATGAAGTCTAAACCGAATCATGACGATGCTCGTATACATTATTCATAGACATGTTTAAGAAGTTGCAAGTTAAAAACATTCCTTTGGTAGAAGCTCTGGGTGGAATGCCAGAGTACGCAAAGTTTCTAAAGGAAGTGGTCTCTACCAAGAGGAAGTTGTTGGACCTAAAGACCATTTTCCTGAATGAGGAATGCTAGGCATTTTTGCACCACAAACTGCCTCCTAAATGTAAGGATCTTGGGAGCTTCCTCATACCATGTAAAATTGGGGGAGTGTTCCTAAACAAAGCATTATGTGACTTAGGAGCAAGAGTCAATCTGATGCCACTCTCTATCTTTCTAATTTAGGCATGAATGAGTTGAATGAGATGTCAATAACACTCCAATTAGTAGACATGTCTATGAAACAACCATGTGTAGTTCTAGAGGACGTTCTGGTTACAGTTGATAAGTTTGTGTTCCAGTAGACTTTGTAGTGTTGGACATTGAGGTAAATACTGATGTTGCACTAATCCTAGGGAGACCCTTCCTTGTGACAAGTAGAACTTTGATAGATGTCCATAAATGAGAATTAATCCTGAGAGTGAATGAAGACAAGGTGGTCTTCAATGTGATAAAAACGATGGGTTATGCCCATGATGAAAGAGAAGAATGTTATATGATGGATGACATAGATGATCTTGTTTTGAAGTTACAACAACAAGTAGAAACATATCCTGAAGTAGACAAGACCTTGCTATTAAAATAAGAAGAAGAAATAGAGGAGAAAACTTGGCCTGGATGTAGTGAAGGTTATGTGCAGGAAATAGAACTTGTATCCTCTATGGATATACGGGGAACCATTCATAGACCTTCATGGCACAAGTTCTTTGATTTGCAGTTGACTGAAAGAATATTGAAGTCATCGTTGGAAGAGCCACCAAGGAATTTAATGCTTAAACTTTTGCCCTCGCACCTGAAGTATGTATACTTACAAGATGATACTCTTCCCCTGATTATATCAGCAGCCCTATCACCATTAGAGGAGGAGAAACTTTTGAGAATACTGAGAGAGCACAAGGGAGAGATTGAGCGGTCATGGTTTTTATTGGTTTCTGGATGTGTATTCTGGTTATTACCAGATACACATTGCCTTCGGGGACCGAGAGAAAACAACATTTCCATATGGAACATTCGCGTATAATCGCATGCCCTTCGGATTATGTAATGCGCCAGCCACATTCAGAGGTGCATGATGTCTTTGTTTGCGGACACGGTGGAGGATTTTCTGGAGATATTCATGGATGATTTCTTAGATTTTGGAGATAGCTATGTTGAATGCTTGTATACCTTGAGTAGAGTGCTTAAAAGATGTGAAGAGGCCAACCTTGTGCTTAATTGGGAAAAGTGCCATTTTATGGTCACTGAAGGAATTGTGTTAGGTCATAATATTTCAAGGAAATGAATGGAAATGGACAAGTCTAAGATCAAAGTCATAGAGAAGTTACCACCTCCAACGAACTTGAAGACACTGCGATCCTTTCTTTGTCACGCAGGATTCTATAGGAGATTTATCAAGGACTTTTCCAAGATCTCTAGACCATTAACATAATTACTTGCGAAAGATGTGCCTTTTGTCTTTGGAGAGGAATGAAAGGAGGCATTCAACACACTGAAGCAATTGTTGATAACTGTTCCAATTCTGGTAGTATTGGAATAAACCTTTTGAGCTAATGTGTGAAGCAAGTGATACGGTAGTTGGAGCAGCCCTGGGACAAAGAGAAGACAAAATCTTTAAGCCAATTTTTTACACCAGTCGTACCCTCAATAGTGACCAGAGGTGTTGAATAGGTGTCCTAATCCCAATCGGGTTGGACCGGATCCGACCGGGTCGGGTTATTTACAGTCTATTTTAGTTCATGTAATAACTTTATTGTGATTAATAAAAGCACTTGTGTTATTATATATTGTTTATCTTCATGTTATTGGTTGTACATATATAGTAACGTCTCTAGTGTCAAACTGTGATAGAGAAACCATGATAGTGATTATGGTTGATGAGATCTCTAATCACTTTAACAAGTTTGATACTTAAATGTCTCTAGTCGTATGTACTGTCAATGGGACATTGATGGTATGATTAGACTAGCACGTATTGGATGTCTTCTATCTTATTGAAGATAGAGATAGATCTCGTCTATCGAAGTGTAGAGACACTAGGACGTTAGACTGACCCACTTACACTAAGTGTCACACTATGTGGAGGTTGTGTAATTATTCTTTAGACCGGAGTCTTCATGACATCACGGTGTGGATTGTCATGCTTTGACACTATTGAGATTTCCCCTTTTCATGGGGCGATCATGCGGTAGTGATCAGGTGTGATATTGAAGCATGCGGAGTATACATGTTTGGTCGTCCGGGAATCGCGTATCCTATGATTGGGATTGAATATCCGAAATGGTCTTCTTATAAGGAATGTCTTATTCTCGTGAATCTTTGCAAAGTGGGAGTAAACGTGTTATTCCGAGAGAGCATGATATCCGGATTATAAGATACGATCGTTAATGTATTGACACTCGAGATACGATGGTATGGATATTATTACAGCGATAGGATTGTAAGTTACACGGTAACTGTTTCACATGAAAGGTAGTAGTCATTGCTTTTGACTCTTCTGATGATTGGGGGTCATGGTGTGTTGCTAGACGCTATCCCATGATCGTTAGGCATGAAGGGCATTTTCATAAATTGCACTTTGTGTCTACGGCCAACATATTCGGAAGCCTATCGGGTCACACACATATGAACATCGAGTCGGATTAAAATGCGGTTATAGTTGATAACCAAATAAGGAAAGTTTATCTCTAGACTATAAAGGTTATAGTGGTAAATTAATATGGTGCTATTTATTTATTATGAATAAATAAAATACAAGATTAGTTATACATAAATTATATTAATTAAAGAATATTCCGGATGCCAATTAATTGACATTGGGGCGCCACCTTGAAGTGTACAAGATACACATGGATTGTACATTTAATTAATAAGATTAACATAATATTAATATTAGATATTAATTAATTTTGGAAAAATAGATTTATGGTAATAAGATAAATATAATCAATATAAGATATTTGCAGTATTTAGATTTTATTTAATATAAGATATTATAATAAAAGAGATAAATCAATCTAATGATTTTCCTTTTTTTATTGGGAAAATGTTTTCTTCTCCTCCACTCTATTAGGGGTGCCCCTCTCACTATAAATATGAGGTGCGTGTCAAGCTCTTTTGATGATCACAAATGCAAGAGCTAATAGTTCTTGAGTAAAATAGAGGGCTTCCTATAGAGAGTTAGAGAGAGGAAAAAGGCCGGTCTAGCAACCGGAGTTCTTCCGATAGCAATCCAAGGAGGATTCTGGCGAGGAGTTCGTGTGGATATTGATAGAGGCCGAATACGTGGACGGCTTGCACACTGTACTACTATCCGTTGACGGTCAAAGCAACGATCTTATAGATAATCCAAGGTATATTCCGTCAAACTACTTAACGTGTTTATTACATTAAACGAAGACGATCTAGAAAAGGAAATCAAAATTTTAAATTCCGCTGCGTTAAACTAGTGATTTCCTAAAAAGAGGAACTATGCGACTATAGAGAAAGAACTCTTAGTTGTCATATTCGTATTCGACAAGTTTAGGTCTTACCTGGTTGGATCTAAAGTCATGGTTTTCGCAGACCATGCAACTTTGAAGTATCTTCTAACCAAACAAGACTCCAAGCCGAGATTATTGAGATGGATTATACTCTTACATGAGTTTGATGTGGAAATCAAGGATTATAAAGGGCCTGAGAACCAGGTGGCTGACCACCTGTCGAGATTAGCACTGTTTGAAGAAGAGCAAACTACTGAGATTCAAGAATATTTTCCAGATGAACAACTTTTTTCTATCTCAGTAATAGCTCCAGTTGAGTCTCATCCCTGACAAAGTACATGAAGAGTGGGAAAGGTTTACCCTTGGTTTGCTAACATCACGAATTATCTTGTGGAGAGATACCTACCACTAGAATTCACGAGCATGGATATGAAGAAGTTCTTTACAGATTTGAAGTATTATTATTGGGATGATCCTTATTTATATAAGATGTGTCCCGATAACATTTTGAGGAGATGTATTCATGATGATGAGATACCAAGCATACTGAGCTATTGCAACTCAGGAGAAGTTCTAGGCCATTATAGGCCGGATAAGACAGCAGCAAGGGTACTGCAGTGTGGATATTATTGGCCGACAATATTTAAATCTGCTTATGAGTTTACTAGAGCCTGTCATTCCTGTCAAATGATTGGCAACATTTCGAAGTGGAATGAGATGCCACTGCATAGTATCCTTGAGGTAGAGCTATTCGATGTATGGGTAATTGATTTTTTTGGACCTTTTAAGTCGTCAAAATCTAATCGTTACATCTTAGATGCAACCAATTATGTTTCCAAATGGGTGAAGGCAGTAGCCTCACCTACAAATGATGCCAGGGTTGTCCTGAGATTCCTTAAGAAGAACATTTTGAAGAGGTTTGGGGTGCCAAGAGCCATTATTAGGGAAGAAGGGAGCCACTTCTGTAACAGGTTGTTTGAAAAACTGATGATGAAATATGGGGTACGTCATAAGATTGCAACAGCATATCACCCCCAAACAAGTGGATAGGTAGAAGTCACGAATAAAGAGATTAAAAAGGATTTTGGAGAAAACTGTGAATCCCACAAGGAAGGGCAGGTCTCTGAAACTAGATGACGCTCTATGGGCATATAAAACTGCTTATAGGACCACCATTAGGATGTCACCATATATGACAGTTTTTGGAAAGTTATGTCATTTACCAGTCGAACTCGAGCATCGTGCCTTGTGGGCTACTCGGCTCTCAAATATGGACGAAAGTTTATCCGGAGAAAGAAGATTGTTGGAGTTAAATAGATTGGAGGAATTCAGATTACAAGCGTATGAAAATGCAAAGATTTAAAAGGAAAGGAAGAAACACCAACTCGACAAATGGATTCTGAATCGCACCTTCAAAGTTGGAGATAAGGTGTAAGTATACGACACACATCTTCGTCATTTTCCTGGAAAGTTGAAATCTAGATGGAGCATATGCCGTCACAAAAGTCTTCAATTCAGTTGCGTGTGAAGTAAAAGATGAACACTATGGGAGGATTTACACAGTGAACAACCATAGGCTGAAACATTACCTAGAGAGAAATTACGACGCCGAGTTGGAAGTCTTTATATTGGACGACCTGATTTACAAGTAAATGAGCTTTATTTGTACAGTCGAGCTGGAGATTATAAACTAAGAACTACTTCTGATAAACCCTTATTTATTGCTTTTGTTTATTTTTAAATTGTTAGAGTCAAAAAAGTACCATGACAATCACAAGGTTTTTTCATCACATATATCTTTTGTCCGACTCTGGTTATATGTGGTTTTTTCCTTCATGATTCTCATGTGATACCCTCATAAAAGTTTTCGTGTCTTGTGACGGTCAATAAAGAATAAAGTGGCTTAAAGTATTTTCATGCATTCCTCGCGTATGCTCAATTACTGCCACCTTATTTTCTTATTGCCCTTTGCATGTTACTCAAAGCTTTTTGGAGCATTTGCAATATAGGATGATGGAGCAACTAAGGACCAATTGACGGCAGTCACGTTCCATGATTTACTGAGACACTTGGACATCCGATTCCAGAGCTAAGTACCTTATATATTTTTTTCCATTATGATAGTCATTGGGGACAATGTCTATGCTAGTGGGGGGGTAGGAGGCGGTTTTAGCTTATAATTGAAAAAGGGGATAGTTTTCAAAATTTTAAAAACACTATTTTTAGCTTGTCTATTGCACGCCTTGAGTAAGGAATCGGTAGAAAATGAGCCCAAGAATGATTTGAAGTTAATTATATCATATTCAGTTTAGTATAGAGGAATGAGCATGTGTTGTGTTGCATGAAGTAGTGACTTATTAATTGATATTTTGCCATTTTCATTCAATTTTCGAGCACCTAACCTGAGTGAGAAGTATTTAGATGAGATGAAAAGTTATCTTATACCGGGAATCGATACTTTTCATTGGATATACTTTAAATAATTGTTGTAGGATGATGGTAGCAATCATGATGCCACAAACGGTAAAACGGATACAACAGGCTTGCGACAGATGAGAGAAAAGAGGTTGAGAAATCTGCCAAAGAAAAAAATTTAGAAGAAAAAAGAAAAAAATGCGAAAAGCAAATAAAGGCAGTGAGGGAAGAAAACTCGGAGTGTTAGACGCACGACCCTCGCATAAAAACAAAAACAAATGCGGACCTTTGAGTAGTAATCAGTCCCCAAGACCGCCTGGCCATGTTAAGGTTCATATTGTATTATGGTTTGCCTCAGTCTGAAAGCAAGAAAAGCAAGTGTGCACATTGGTAAGTTGAGATTGTAGAGTCACTATAACTTGATTCTTTTCACAAATGCTCTATCACGAAAGATTTATGACACAATACATTGATGCATTGGTGAGTATTGATTAATAGGAAGCTTATGAAATGCTACGTGATACATGTTTTTCCTGAAATCTTTATTGACTACGTGGTATTTAATGGGGATTAGTCTTAGAGGTACATTCCGCCTTGATACTCTGCATGAGGACGAGCAGAAAGGCTGGTGGGGGGTAGTTGAAGACGCTAAAAATGATACATCTTATGGCATCAACATTTCACCCATTCTAAGCTAAAAGTAGTTGTTTTCGACCGTTTATATGAACCATTTGATGTGAATGTCATATGTTGGGTTCATGAATCGAGTAATTTGCATTTACCATTTATATTCACCGATTCGATATTATGTGATTAGTTTCAGGTATCAAGAATTGGGCTGAGTGTTTGGACAAATTATGGACCTGATTGGATGAAGAGTTGGGCCGAGGGTGTTCCATACCTTCAGATAAGTCGACAGAAGAGAAAAATACAATAATACCCCGCAGTTGTGTGAGGCCCTATCGCAGTCGTGAGAATTCTAGAGACTTTGAAAAATACATTTTCTTGGACGAGGGGTAGTTTCTAGGGATAGCTAGGTCGGTTATAACACTATAAATAAGAGGCATCAGGCCTCGAATTCAATGTACAATTTTAACTCGAGAAATATTATCCAATAAAAGTTCATTGTTCTTTATTTATGAGTTCTAGTCACGGATATGACAGATTCGCTTCTTAAGGAGTTATCTGAGGAAGATCTACGCTCATCATAGAGGGTATGGTTTTCTGGCCGTCGTTCTTTTGTTGTGATTAGTATGTTTTGATTGTTATTATTAGTTCTGATTTTGTAGTAATTAGTTTATTTTACCCTATATGTGTATAAATCTGAATCGCTGGTGAAGAAATCATGAAATAGAGGTTGTGTTCTTCAAATATGTGACGGTCTTTATCGCTAGATCTGAATGCCTAGTAAATCCTAGTTCATGATAATCGGCCAGCTACGTCTGATCAATAGATTTAATTTACATGTTTGTAGCCTGGTCAACTATTTTCATTGTTGGAAAGGTGTCCTAAACCCAATCGGGTCAGACCGGATCCGACCAGGTCGGGTCATTTACAATCTATTTAGTTTATGTAATAACTTTATTATGATTAATAAAAGCACTTATGTTATTATATATTGTTTATCTTCATGTTATTTGGTGTATATATATATAGTAACGTCCCTAGTATCAATCTGGATAGAGAAACCATGATAGTGATTATGGTTGATGAGATCTCTAATCACTACAACATGTTTGGTACTTAAATGTCTCTAGTCTTATGTATTTTCAAATGGGACATTGATAGTATAACCAGACTAGCACGTATTGGATGTCTTCTATCTTATAGAAGGTAGGGATAGATTTCATCTATCGAAGTGTAGAGACACTTGGACTGTACATGGACGTGTATTAGAGAATGCGTACGTTAGACTGACCCACTTACATTAAGTGTCACACTATGTGGCGGTTGTGTAATTATCCTTTTGACCGGAGTCTTCATGGCATCACGGTGTGGATTGTCATGCTTTGACACTATTGAGATTTCCCCTAGCCACTGGGCGATCATAGGGTAGTGATTGGGTATGATATTGAAGCATGCGGAGTATACATGATTGGTCGTCCGGGAATTGCGTATCTTATGATTGGGATCGAATATCCGAAATGGCCTTCTTATAAGGAATGTCTAGCTCTCGAGAATCTTTACAAAGTGGGAGTAAATGTGTTATCCCAAGAGAGCTTGGTATCCACATTATAAGATACGATCATTAATGTATTGACACTCGAGATACGATCGTATGGATATTATTTCAGTGATAGGATTGTAAGTTACACGGTAACTGCTTCACATGAAAGGTAGTAGTCATTGCTTTTGACTCTTCCGATGATTGAGGGTCACGGTGTGTTGCTAGACACTATCCCGTGATCGTTAGGCATGAAGGGCATTTTAGTAAATTGCACTTTGTGTCTACGGTCAACATATTCGGAAGCCTATCAGGTCACATACATATGAACATCGAGTCGGATTAAAGTGCGGTTATAGTTGGTAACCAAATAAGGAAAGTTTATCTCTAGACTATAAAGGTTATAGTGGTAAATTAATATGGTGTTATTTATTTATTATGAATAAATAAAATACAAGATATTAATTATATATAAATTATATTAATTAAAGAATATTCCGGAAGCCAATTAATTGGCATTTGGGGTGCCACATATAAGTGTATAAGATACACTTGAATTTTACACTTTAATTAATAAGATTACCATAATATTAATACAAGATATTAATTGATTTTGGAAAAATACATTTATGATAATAAGATAATTATATTCAATATAAGATATTGGCAAAATTAATTATAATAAAAGAGATAAATAAATCTAGAAGATTTTCCTTATTTTATTGGGAAAATGTTTTCTTCTCCTACACACATATGGGGCGCCACCTCTTGCTATAAATAAGAGGTGGGTGTCAAGCTCTTTTGTACATCGCAATTGCAAGAGCTCATAGTTCTTGTGTAAAATAGAGAGCAATCCATAGTGAGTTTGTGAGAGGGGAAAAAGGCCGGTCTAGCAACCGGAGTTTTCCAATGGCAATCCAAGGAGGATTCCGGCGAGGAGTTCGTGTGGATTAGCGATAGAGGCAGGACGCGTGGACGGCTTGTGCACTGTACTACTCTCCGTTGACGGTCAAAGCGACGATCTTATAGATCACTGAGGTATAACCGTCAAACTACTTAACGTGTTTATTGCATTAAACGAAGAATGATCTAGTATAAGGAAATCAAATTTTAAATTCCGCTGCGTTAAACTAGTGATTTCCTAACATTCATGACATCATAAATTAACTTGAAGGATGATAGAGGGAAGTGTTAGTTCGGACATAGTCTTGATCGATCCTTAGGAACGTGCTAGTCAATCCACGATAGCTGCTTAGGGAGGTCTTTGGTCTTGAGCCGGCTAGTCCTAATTCTTATTGCATGTGAATTAATACAACCACTATCGTTGGTAAATCCTTTGAGGATGTTTTCGTGTGATCACAGATGCAAGTCATTGTAGCAGAGATTTGTGAAGAAATCATAGTACAAGATGTCTTTGCAGCCCCCGTGTCTATCAGGATTCGGCCTATATGAGTATCATTTATAACCGTAGACATGATAATGAGTATGTTTAGGGGTTCCGGGAGATTCGCCAGCTCGCCATAGGTGAACGTGAGAGGCTGTTCAATCCCACGCAGTACAACTGGTTTCTCTAGGACTTGACCCAGAGAGTTGATTTCGCTCTTGAGCTTGCTTCTGTTTGGGGGAGCCTCTGTTATGACATGAATTTCCCATCCAAATCGGTGAGATGGAGGATTTTCCCTATTTTTATTATTCCCGTCTCGCTTGTAGTGATTCAGAGATCTGTGTGCTATAAACCTTTTGATCTTTTTTTTGGAGCTGCTTACAATTTTCGGTGGTATGACCGTGATCACGATGATATTTGCAGCGTTTTGTTTCATCTCGGTCGTCGCACGAGGCTATCTCCATAGGGCAAGGCTCAGGGAGCTCACTTTTAACTTCATGCATGATATGTGCTAGGGGAGCGTTGTGAGGGGTGTAATACTTCTCTATTGTTAGGAACATTTTATTGTTTTGATGATTGCCACACTAGCAGTTATAGCAAGCTTGGAATAAGTCTAAAAGATCAGTAATGTTTGTATAGGCTTTACTTAGAAGTCTGACATGTTGTATAAGTTCAGTCATACAAGCACTGTAATAGACTGGTAGGACGGCTCAGTAAAATCATTGGAACAACTCAATGAAGACAGCCAAGGAACCAACTCAGTAAAGTGAAGACCTATGGACTGACTTACAACCAGGGAAGTCTGTGATGACCTTGGGTAAGTCTAAGACTTTTCACAAGTGATGGAATCTATTCTTTTGAATATGGTGTACACTAATCTCACCCAAATCAAAGATCAGTGAAGAACAAGCATACTTATATATTGAAAGATCAATATAGAAAGAAAAGCAGTAAACTGCCTAAGTTAAGATTCTACCGGCTGACTATCAAGCATAATGGTGAAGTGAATCTCAATAGCAAAGTAACAGCTTATAAGCAAATCCACTGTACTGGTCAAGCAACAACCAAGTTAAGAAACAGGCAAGTGAAGTATGCTATCTGCATTTGATTTCCGAACGTTAATTATATCAAGCAATTAATGTAGAATAAATCAAGAACGGATTTTATGAAGAACGTTCGAAGAAAATCCGGATCACTGAAATTAAGGAGAATAAAATCAAGGAAGAATCAATGATTAAATCAGGATTATTCTCCACATTAAATAGCCAACGGACGGAATTTCAAATTCAAGGAAAATCAAGGCTATAAATAGAAGGTATTGACAGACATATATGAGAGACACGATACAAAATACAAAAAGAGCAGAAACTCTGTCAATTTCAAAAGCCTTCTCACTGAACTTAAAAAGACATATGTAGCAGATCAACTCAGAATTCAGAGCTACAAATCTACATCAAGCACTAAGATTGATCTACCCTTTGTGAATCTTATTCACACCAGTTTGTAGCAATTGAATTAGTTCGTCTAAGAAGGAATTTCACCCTTTGTCATAGCTGCTGAAGGATTTGTTCTCAAGGAGCAGTGTTGAATACTGAGTCACTAAAGCTTTTGTAGCCAAGGAGTGATAGTCTTGGAGATTTTGAAGCTTGTGTAGCCAGGGGCAATCATACTATTGTATTGGTGAAAAACAATAGTGAATTCCTCCAATCATCATATGAGAAGAGTGGATTAAAGGATTACACCACCCTGAACCACTATAAACCTTTGTGTTCATTTAGTTACTGCACTTTACTTTACAGCATTTCTTTACTGCTTTCTATTCATACACAGTGCGTGTTTAATCTACTTTGAAACAACTTTTAAGAAAGGGGTTTATCCACTGCCCAAAAGATTTTTAAACAAGAAAAGTTTTTGAAAGTCCAATATAGTCATTCACCATCCCTCTGACTATATTCACACCCTTCTTTGGGACCAACAATTGGTAGCAGAGCAGTGTTCCTAGTATTAGAACCTTTTCAGATCTGATTTCTGGTAACAAGGAGATTACATACCCTCAAAGTTGTTTTCAAATCAGTGTTTTATAAATATACATCTTTTGTGTGTGACAATGGACTCTTCAAATTTCATGTCTAAAGTACTTGTATTCAATGTTAACAATTTTGATGAATATAAAATAAGAATATTATCCCATCTTGCAGCAACTCATGAGGAGATGCTGGATGTTATTAATGATGGCCCAATCAAGATCATGACTATGATAGCCATAGTTGCAGATCAAGGAAAAGAAATAGAAAAGCTAAAGAAGGATTGAACCAAAGATGATAGAAGGAGTGCAAATCTTAATTTTGTTGCAAAAGATATGATCTTGAAGACTCTGGACAACAATATGTTCATGAGGATCAAAAACTGCAAAACAACAAAAGAGATATGGGACAAATTGGCACTTATCAATGAAGGATCAGAGCAGTCAAAGATAACAAATTATCTGTTGCTAAACATAAATTTGAGAATTTCAAAATAAAGACTGGTGAATCCATTAATCAAATGGATAACAGATTCTCAAGCATATTCAGCTAACTACAACATCTGGGACATACATATCCACAGAAAGAAGCTTGTCCGAAAATCTTGAGAGGTCTACCTGAAAGATGGAAGATCATTACATCAGTACTCAAAGGCACAATAGATCTTGCAAATCCAACACCTTGACACTGATGTCTCAACTAAAAGCTCATGAATTCGAGTTAAATAGTGAAGACGGTGTACCGGTTGAGACACATAAGGCCAATGCACTAGTTGCACCCAGAAAAGCAAAGCAGCTGACTCAACAAGCAAATAGACTTAAGAACTAAAAATGCAGATTGCTTTACTGATCAAACGTTATGACAGATTCAAGAAGAAGCAGTATAAAGGAAGTTCTTCATCAAACAAGAAGTCAAATTCAAACAAAGACATGAAGAAAAAAGATGACGAATACAGATGCTTCAATTGCAAAAAGAAAGGAAAATTCAAGGCTGACTGTCCTGAAGAAAAAGACAAAGATGAAGAAAAGAAGAGATACAAGTCGATGGACAAAAGGAAGAGCAAGAAAGCATTAAAGGCTGAAACCAACAGTGATAGTGATGCAGTAGAATCATCTGACAATGATTCAGATAACAGTGAAGGCACCAGCTCATACAATGATAAAGCATCGCTATGTCTAATGGCTAAGGAAATTGAAGAGACAGAGGTACTATCTAGTTCATACTCTTCAAATGCATCCACATCTGACACTGCACAATCTTTTATTTCTCCATTAGATTCTGCAAGTCTAATTCAAAATCTCATGAATAGATTTGAAGAAATTCAATCAAATCATGAAATTCTGGAACAAGAATGTGAGAATCTGAGAGAGGAAAATAAAAGATTAAAGGAAGAACTGGATGAACTAAAAGCTGAATAAACTGGCAAGGAAGTATACTTAGATGATCAACAAGCAACATATGACCACTCATCTGGTGCTGACAGACCAGCCAAGGAAACCTCCCTACCAGCTAAGGCCACCATTGTACCACTTGATGCACCATCTTACAAACCCCCAAAAAGGTTTGGATCCAGATCTAGTCTTGGCTACAATATTCAATATGAGAAAGGAAACAATGGACAATGTTCGATAAAACTTGTTTTATATTTATTTTACCGGAACACCCCAAGTATAAGGATCGTAGTATAGGGTGTTACCGAGTCGTCCTAAGGGAATCGTACAATTATCGGATTAAAATATAGCTGTTATAAATAATGTCACAACTTATTAACTAAAATTAAATTTTATACTAATTAAACTAGGGTTTATGCTAATTATGAACAAGAAAAAATGACGATGAACAAGAACTTTGATGAATAGTAAAAACGATGAACAAGAAATTTGCGTAAAATTAGCAATTAACAACTAGGGTTTCTAACACTAATTAACTAACTAGACGTAGCAATTGACGATTGTTACGAACGATTTCGGTTTATCAAAGATTTAAAAGAACGGTAAAACAACAAGGATCCACCACGAAACAATCACGCAACCATTTTTTATGATCCAAATACGATTTATTGGTATGATCAATCTCGAAATCGACTGAATTCCTTTAAATCAATTTCTAGGATTCGTTTTCTTTTCCAAGCAAAACAAATTAACATTCATAACAAGATCATAAATTTGTTCCCAAATTAAACAACCCAATTAACAACAAGTGATTCCTCAAATTATCATTAACCGTATCGATTGAAAAGCTCTACTATTGAATCATATTTCCATATAAATTCAAAGCAAAATATGGTTTCATTGACATTCCTATCTAATAAAACACTTAACAATTAATCCAAGAATCAATCGATAAATAAAACAATATTCAAATCATAAACAAGGATAAACTAACGATTCATGGTTGTGATGACGTTGTGTGGTTTCATCCCGTTGCTTTCTACCGCTATGTGCTTAGCCTTGCATCATGATGATGATCACGATTATGGGGATGGAAGGATTCATCCTTTGTGTGTTGGAATATACGGTCGCGCTCCTTTCGTAAAAATAGGGTTTTTTTATTTCTCTTGGTCGCTCTCTCTCTCGATATTGCGGCCGGAAATTATGATGATATTTAGGGTTTCCCATGCGCTGCTTAAATAGATGAGTAAGGCGGTGGACTATGGCGGCGTGTTAGGGCCGCTCGCTTGATGAGTGGGACGGAGGTCGGACGTCGCGCTTGTCGAGAAGTCGATCATCCTCAGATCAAATTTCGCCTTGCAACTTATAAAATTCATATCTTGAGTTGTAGACCTCCAAAAATTATGATCCAAATGTCATAAAAAAGCTCTCGGAAAACTCTAAAACTTCCATTAAGGACTCTTCTTCAGAAAACGCCTTTTTGATTAGCCCGTCGTATTACGAGTATATTTCGGGATTTTCCACTTACCCAAATTGATTACCCACTTGACCACCATTTGAGTTGTAGAAGTCCGATTGATGTAATTCAAAGTGCGTTGGAAAGCTCTTTCAAAGATCTACAATTTTCATGAAGAAGTCCTCCCCTGAAAATGCCTCTAAGCTGGGTCAAATCTCCGTCGAAAATATGTAACGATTTAAGTACTTTGGAAAATTTGCTCCGTTGAACTCGTAAACTTGTGGCATCTTCTTCTAACCCTCTAAACACCTCTTTTAGACCAAAAATATGCATCTACAAGATATCCAAAATATTGAAAAGTGTAACAACATCCAAATAAACATAAAACCAACGATAAAAACACATAAATCAGCCACTTTTGCAATTTATTATCTTTAAACATCATTTGCTCAGTTTATCCTTTTGGCGAGTGATTTTCTATAAAAATCACTAAAACACGGGAGATAATGTTACGAAACAACTCGATAAAAACCATAAAATTAGTCGTAAACAACTCCCCCACACTTAGACTTTTGCTCGTCCCGAGCAAAACAATCAAAACAAGCTCACTTTATATGCAATCCAAATAGATTCCTAACTCACGTAACAAAAGATTCAACAACTATAGCAAATAATACCCACATAGAGATAGATTCGGTGTGTGTATAACAAGCCCTTTTCAATCTTCACAATCCTTTCAAACAATACCCTTTCAAATAAATTAATGACTATCCTAGGTATAGACAGTAATTGTTCCACACAAAGTCTTCCCGCGCACTCATCAAGATAATCCTTAAAGCATATCTTCAAGTTTATACTGGGTATAAGGTCAATGATAACAAAGTCTTTAATTTTTTTCACTTTTATACGCAAATTAGAATGAGCTCTTACCCGTCATAGTAGAATAGGATGTTTCGAGATAATACCCTACCTTACTCAAATCATAGGGTAGCTTCTTCTAACTGTCGTGAGCTTTTAGTCATCATAGTGGTATAGGACATTTCGAGATAATGCCCTACCGCACTCCAATCATCGACTAGCTTTCGACATATACATTTATTATATATTATATTTTTGCAAAGACTTTAGTTATGTTTCACTTATCACATCAAACTATCAGATATTCACAAAGACACGTTCTAAACTTCGGTGGTACTTCACTGTTATTATTAAAACAAATCACTAAAGTAATGAAAAGATACAATTCAAAAGTTTTGCTTCAACATCAAAGGCTTTCGTGAGTGTGAAAATGAATACTATCTCAAATTAGTAAAAGCATGCTATAATTATCTCTCAAAGTCACATAAAATCATTGTCAGGAAACTACAACTAGCAAGCCATTTGTTTCAATTACATGCTCAAGATTTACAATTATCCAAGTTTACTTTGAAAAATTTTAAAATTGTCGAGAAAATCACATTTACTCGTTTTCAGAAGATATAGCGTGATAACATTCCCAATTTAGACACCCCCCCACACTTAAATCACATTATGTCCTCAGAATGTGCAAATAAAAGAAAAGAATACTTAGCTGGTTTCAAAGTGGTTGTCGGGTCAGGGTTGACAAAGTGGTCGAACCATAACATGAATGTACCGCTGCAGCTCATATCACGAACATACAACACTAAAAGTGATAACTGGCAAAAACCGCTCAACAGTATCTGCAACACTCGACATAGCATATAATCTCGGGGTACAAGGGGTATATGAGTAAACATGTAGACACATAAAAATGGGCAAATAAAGCATTCACAAATAGGATAGGGAGAACCAACACACAAATCACCATTGTTTTATTCCTAATGCCCTAAAAACTTAACTAAAAAGTAACTTAAAAGACTAGGCTGCCTCCTAGGAGCGCTTCTTTATTGTCATTAGCTTGACAAAGATCTCAAAATCAACCCGGATCGGGCCACTTTGGTTTGATCAGGGGCTACTTTTTATCGTGAGTCGAGTGGAGAGCATCGGTGTGGTCACAAAGAACAACAAGTCAAGTCGCGACTAAGTCTTGGACTTGAGCCATCCAGATAAAGACTTCTTCTCTTCTTTGTGTTGTTGCTTAATTTTGGCACCGCATAATAATGGGTGCGAGGAGTCGTGGTAGAAGCATCTTTAAGATGAAGGGCAATAATGTCATCATCCGAATTAAAGAAGTCGGATGGGATCTCATGACAAATCAAAGACATCACCATGTCAACCACCTTCCACGAAAGTATAGGACTTGGTGCTTCATAAGGCTATCCGAAATACTTTTTCAATCTATGACCATTTACTTTAAAAGGTTGACCGCTGTACCCTTTTAAGGAGATCGCTCCACCCGGATGAACTTCGACAATTTCAAAGGGTCCGGACCATCTGGACTTAAGCTTGCCAGCAAACAGATGTAATCTGGTGTTGTAAAGCAAAGCCATCTCTCCTACCTTGAAATCTCTATCTTTTATCTTGGCATCGTGGAGCGCCTTTGTTCTCTCATTGCTCAGCTTGGCATTCTCGTAGGCCCTGAGTCTGAATTCATCGAGCTCATGTAGTTGCAGTAATCTTTTCTCCCCACAGAGTTGGCTATCGAAGTTTAAGAATTTAATAGCCCAGTAAGCTCTGTGCTCCAGCTCGACTGGTAGATGGCAAGCTTTGCCATAAACCATTTGAAAGGGCGACGTACCCATAGGGGTCTTGAACGCAGTGCGATAAGCCCAGAGTGCGTCGTCCAACTTCGGACTCAGCTTGGTTCTATTCGAATTCACCGCTTTCTCCAAAATCCGCTTTAGACTTCTCATTGCTCACCTCGACTTGGCCACTTTAGTGCAGGGGTGGTATGGTGTACCAATTCTATGCTTGACACCATATCTCTCAAGAGTTTTATCCAGTGGTGCATTACAGAAATGCGATCCTTCATCACTGATAAGGGCTTTAGGACAGCCAAATCTAGTAAAAATATTCTTTTGCAAGAATTTCTTTACCACTTTGTGATCATTGGTTGGGGTGGCTATGGCCTCTACCCACTTGGAAACATAGTCCACACAGACCAGAATATATTTGTTAGAGCATGATGATGGGAAAGGTCCCATAAAATCAATGCCCCAGACATCGAAAACTTCACATTCCAAGATAGGCCTCAAAGGCATCTCCATCCTACTACTGAGTCTCCCTACTCTTTGGCATCTATCACAGCCTTTGCAAAAGGCTTCAGCATCTTTAAACAGAGTAGGCCAGTAAAAACCAGCTTGAAGGATTTTTGTGACTGTCTTAGGTGCTCCGTAGTGCCCACCAGCGGGACCACTATGACATTGCTCCAAGATATCCAATTGTTCATGCTCCGGAACGCACCTTCTAAGCAACCCGTCCTTGCAGATTTTAAACAGATGTGGATCCTCCCATACGAGATACTTTAAGTCGCTGAAAAATTTCTTCTTTTCCTGATACGTCATCTCTTCTAAGTGTCCACTTGCTAAGTAATTGACGTAATCAGCATACCACGGCCTCACATTCTCCAACTTCATTAATTGCTCAGTCGGAAAGTCAATGCCTATCTCCTTAGGGATTTCGCTACCCTCGTTTACTAGGCGAGATAAGTGGTCAGCTACAACATTGTCACTACCCTTCTTGTCCTTAATCTCAAGGTCGAATTCCTGTAATATCAGGATCCATCTAAGTAACCTTGGTTTAGCGTCTGCTTTTGCCATAAGGTAGCGTAGTGCTGCGTGATCTGTCCAAACCACAACTTGAGACCCGAGCAGGTAACTTCTAAATTTATCCATAGCAAAAACGACGGCTAGGAATTCTTTCTCTGTAGTAGTGTAGTTACACTGAGCTGGGTTCAAAGTTCGACTCGCATAGTAGATCGGCCGGAACTTTTTGTCAATTCTCTGCCCTAGAACTGCGCCTACGGCGTAGTTAGAGGCATCGCACAATAGTTCAAAAGGTTGAGTCCAATCGGGCGCGATTAAAATGGGGGCACTGGTTAGCTTATCCTTTAAGCTATTAAAAGCTTTCTTACACCCATCATCAAATAAGAACTCCACTTCCTCTTTCAGTAGGTTGGATAACGGCTTTGCTATCGTTGAAAAATCTTTAATGAAACGCCGATAGAAGCCTACATGCCCCAGAAATCCTCGTACCTCCTTCACTGTCTTCGGGTATGACATTCTCTCAATGGCTTCTACTTTAGCCTTATCCACCTGAATACCATCACTGGACAGCTTGTGTCCTAACACACTCCCTTCTTCGACTAGAAAATGGCACTTCTCCCAGTTAAGCACCAGATTTTTCTCAACACAACGTTGGAGTACCATATCTAGATTCTTTAAAATTTCATCAAAGCTGTCTCCATAGACTGAGAAGTCATCCATGAAGACTTCCATACATTTCTCCACTAGTCCATCAAATATGGCTAACATGCACCGTTGAAAAGTTGCGGGTGCATTGCATAAGCCGAATGGCATTCTACGAAAAGCAAAAGTGCCAGATGGACACGTAAATGTGGTCTTTTCCTGGTCATTGGGGTCGATGTCTATCTGGAAGTAACCAGAGTATCCATCGAGGAAACAATAATACTTGTGACCACTCAGTCTTTCGATAATCTGGTCAATGAAGGGTAGGGGAAAGTGGTCCTTGGCAGTAACCTCGTTAAGTCTACGATAGTCAATGCAGACTCTATAGCCTGTCACGAGTCGTAAGGCTACTTCTTCCCCTCTTTCGTTCTTCTCAACGGTAATACCCCTTCTTTTGGCACAACTTGAGTGGGGCTAACCCACTCGCTATCAGCTATGGCATAAATAATTCCCATATCAAGCCATTTGATGATTTCCTTTTTGACAACCTCCTGCATGTGCGGATTTAGCCTCCTTTGAGGTTGTCTAACCTTCTTCGCTCCTTCCTCCGTTCGAATCTTATGCATGCACACGTCTGGGCTGATTCCTCTGATATCGCCCACCTGCCATCCGAACGCGAGGATATGTTTCTCAAGCACTTTGATCAATTCTGCCTCTTGCTCCGCCTCGAGTTTAGATGAGATGATCAGGGGCAACTTATCACCGTCTTTTAAGAAGATGTATTTGTGTCTTTGCGAAGTGGTTTTAACTCTAAGTCGATGAGGTGGTTGCTCGATGCTAGATTTTAAGGGACCACCTTTTTCTTTGTGAGCTTGGACCGGTTGGTGAAAAACACCTCGTCTTCCCGAGGTGTAACCCTGAAAAGATATTGAACGATATCATCTAAAGGAATCTTCCTATCAGCTTCCGTCTTCTCTTTCTTATGCTTAACCATCTTCTTAAGTTCTTCTTCTTCAAGCTCTTCAGCAAGCTGCTCCCAATCATCCAACTCCCAATGGGTAGTTTCTCTCCAAAAGTCTATTTCGTCCCAGCTACCCATTAAAACTTCCTCCTTTGCAAGGTCAAAGTCCGCTGGTTGAGCTCTTTCAAATCATTGTTTGCTCATCCCCTGAATGTCCTGCATTTTCTGTTCACTCATAGGCTCGATGTCGCAAAGTGTTGAGACAAAATCTCTACAAAGGACAACGGCCTGTGAACAATTATCGGAGTCATCTCCATAGATTGCTTCAATGAATGAAATTCCCTGGATCGGGGTTTCTGCAGAACTTTTTTCTTGCTCGAAGGTGACGGAAGTGTCTGCTATTCTCAGAGTGATTTGGCCAGTTTGGAAGTCAATAGTGGCGGCAGAGGTGTCTAAGAAAGTACGGCCTAGAATCAGGGGCATCTCCTTGTCAAACTGGTAATCCAGTATGACCCAGTCAGTTGGAAAAATTAAATGTTTAACATGGATAAGGACGTTGTTAACACAACCAGCTGCTAGACGGCTAGATCGGTCTACCAACTGAAGAGAGACGGGGCTCTTCCTTAGCCTCTTGTCCAACCCGAGATTCTTGCAAATGTTCAATGGCATCACATTGACAGAGGCCCCTGAGTCGCATAAGACATTGTGGAACGTGCGGCCTTCAATCGTGCATGAGATTGAAGGTCGTCCGGGGTCACCTCGCTTGATTGCAATGCTCTGTGAAACCGTTGAACATTCTTCTCTTAGTACCTCTTCTGCCATTTCCTTTAACCTCTTCTTACTTCCAAAGGAATCCTTAAGATACTTAGAGCATTTAGGCATCTCAGTTAATACCTCTGCAAGAGGCATAGTCACCATAGTATCTCTAAGCATCTTTTTCACTCCGTCATCTTGCTTTGTCGAGTTCAAGACATTCTCTTTTTCTTTGCCGGATAAGGAAGGGTTTTGAATGATTGGTTATAGTTGGACTTTGAATGGCTTCGTCCTCCTTATCCTTCCATCCGACAAACTTCTCGCTTTTCTTTTTAGTCGTCGTGGGTTCACCACGACTTCTCTTCTCAAAGATCCTCATCACTATCCCCTCAAGAATTATTATCATTCAACTCTTCCTCCGCCGCTTTCTTGGTATTTATCTCTTGCTTTCCCCCCCGAACTCATGGCGTCGCCGTAAGGGGTTACTCGCTTCCGACGGCTTTTCGGGTCCAAATTGCCTTACCGCTTCGAGGGTGACTCGCATTCAACTCCTCCTCTTTTCCCTAATCCCATCGCGGTGTGATGGCATTACAAGCACCGACATCCGCCTTAGGGTTTCTATCTCAGTATAACTAGGCAGCCTTCCTTGGGTCTCGCTTGCTTGCCGCTTCACCATCCGACCAATGCATCTCTCAATCGCTTTTTGACCGGTGGCGGTGTTTTCACCAATTCTACTAGCTCATCAAATTTCTTCTGAGGGACATAGGTGGGCTGTTGATTTTATGTTTGAGCCCAATTACCTTGTGGTCTTTGGTTATTGGAGTTGAAGGAGAGATTGGAGTTGGATGCACCAGTGGTGTATAATAACTATTTCGCGGATTCCCTGAATAGTTGCGGTTTTGATTGTAGCTCGATTGACCCGCATTTTGATTGGAGCCTCTGAAAGGTTGATTCTGGTTCTCCATGGCATGCACTTCTTCATCCATCATATTTCCGGCTTGCATGCCCAAGTGATTTACATCTGCTGGCCCTTCTTGCTGCTTCATTTGTAGGTTAGCTAGTTGCTTGCTCATTAATTCCATTTGAGCAACTAGCATTTTTGTCTCCGAGTTACTTGCAGCAGCCTCCTTTTTGCTTCCACTAACATGAGTCTTCCTTTGAGTAGACCACATGTTATTCTTAGCTATTGTTTCACGCTACCACAGAGGCGGATCATCTCCTCCACCTAAAAACGATCCATGAGCTGTGGAATCTAGGTAATCTCTATTGGGTTGAGAAACACCCTGATAGAATAATTCTAGAAGTTCATGTTGATCATAACCATGGTTAGGGCATTTCCTCATCAACAAATTCAACCTCTCTTAGGCCTTTCCCACACTCTCTCCTTCTAATTGCTCGAAAGTAGCTATATCTCGTTTAAAGCCCATTATCGTTCCAGGTGAAACGAATTTCAGAGCGAAGGCTCTTTTAACATCGGCCCAGGTATGAAGAGAGTGATGGGGCAAGGATTTATACCATTTATTTGCTTCACCTCTCAAGGCAAACGGAAAAAGTTTCAGTTTAACTATTTCTGAAGGAACGCCAGGGTAGTGACCTGCTTCACATATTTGCACAAAAGTGGATGAGAAGTCATGTGGATCTTCTGCAGCAGTGCCATGGAATGAATTATTCTGGACCATACCCACAACTCCATTCTTTAAGTCAAAATGCATACCTCCCATCTCCGGCGGTCGAATTGGTCTATGCCCTTCTAGGAAATCTTGATTAAGATAAGGTGCATAAAGTGCAGCTGACTACAAATTTGCACCGCGTGAGGTCATTTCTTCTTTGAATATTCTGATTCACTGGAGGATGTGCAACTGGTGCCTGGGGCTGTTGCTGTTGAGCATTCTGTTGTTGTTGCATCTGCTGGTTCATCCAGGCTTGCTGCTGTTGCTGGTTCTGCAACATTTGCATCAGAATTTGGTTTAATTGAGCGGGATCCATGCCAGGAGGATTTTGGTTATTATTCCCTTGGTCCTCCTGTTCGTGATCGCTGGAACCGTGTTCGCTCATGTTGTCAGGATTTGGGAATAGTCTTCTCTTGACAATGTCTCGTTCAAGTTCAGGACAGTATAGTAACGGCCCTTTCTTGCTCCTGGTTTGCATAAACCAGGGGAGCAAAACAGAAAAGTCAACACTGACAATAGGTCAGGTTGATGAGATATTTTATACTGACCGGGTCAACTTAGAAATTTTTTTGTAATATATATAAATTATTTTTATTATTACTATTATTATTATTATTATTATTATTATATATATATTTTTTTATTTTTTTTATTTTTATATATAGTTAACAGAAACAGTAACTTGCCAAATTACAATCTTTTAAGATTCTGAATAACAAGTCAAAGTTTGACAAAGCTTGCCAAATTACAATCTTTTAACAGTAACATGTCGAAGTTTGGTCACTTTAACAGATTGTGACTTGAATTTGTCCTCAAGTAACAGATTGTTAAAAACTTGACAGTAACGTAAGTTTCTTTTATTTTTTATTTTTTTATTTTTTTATTTTTTTTAATAATTTTTTTAAGACAAACACCTAAAAAAAAAAAAAAAATTACACCGACACAAAAAACTGCACCTACGAAGAATCCGACAACTGTTACCGATTCCCCGGCAACGGCGCCAAAAACTTGTTCGATAAAACTTGTTTTATATTTATTTTACCGGAACACCCCAAGTATAAGGATCGTAGTATAGGGTGTTACCGAGTCGTCCTAAGGGAATCGTACAATTATCGGATTAAAATATAGCTGTTATAAATAATGTCACAACTTATTAACTAAAATTAAATTTTATACTAATTAAACTAGGGTTTATGCTAATTATGAACAGTAAAAATGACGATGAACAGTAACTTGATGAATAGTAAAAAAGCGATGAACAAGAATTTGCGTAAAATTAGCAATTAACAACTAGGGTTTCTAACACTAATTAACTAACTAGACGTATCAATTGACGATTGTTACGAACGATTTCGGTTTATCAAAGATTTAAAAGAACGGTAAAACAACAAGGATCCACCACACAACAATCACGCAACCATTTTTATGATCCAAATACGATTTATTGGTATGATCAATCTCAAATCGATCAATTCCTTTAAATCAATTTCTAGGATTCGTTTTCTTTTCAAGCAAAACAAATTAACATTCATAACAAGATCATAAATTTGTTCCCAAATTAAACAACCCAATTAACAACAAGTGATTCCTCAAATTATCATTAACCGTATCGATTGAAAAGCTCTACTATTGAATCATATTTCCATATAAATTCAAAGCAAAATATGGTTTCATTGACATTCCTATCTAATAAAACACTTAACAATTAATCCAAGAATCAATCGATAAATAAAACAATATTCGAAATCATAAACAAGGATAAACTAACGATTCATGGTTGTGATGACGTTGTGTGGTTTCATCCCGTTGCTCTACCGCTATGTGCTTAGCCTTGCATCATGATGATGATCACGATTATGGGGATGGAAGGATTCATCCTTTGTGTGTTGGAATATACGGTTTGCTTTTTTTCGAGAAAAATAGGGTTTTTTTATTTCTCTTGGCTGCTCTCCTCTCTCAGAATTGCGGCTGGAAATTATGATGATATTTAGGGTTTCCCATGCGCTGTTTAAATAGATGAGTAAGGCGGTGGACTATGGCGGCGGTTAGGATGCTCGTTTGATGAGCTGGGACGGAGGCTGGACGTGCGTTTGCTGAGAAGCTGATCATCCTGTATCAAATTTCTGCCTTGCAACTTCTAAAATTCATATCTTGAGTTGTAGACCTCCAAAAATTATGATCCGAATGTCATAAAAAAGCTCTCGGAAAACTATACAACTTCCATTAAGGACTCTTCTTCAGAAAACGCCTTTTTGATTAGCCCGTCGTATTACGAGTATATTTCGGGATTTTCCACTTACCCAAATTGATTACCCACTTGACCACCATTTGAGTTGTAGAAGTCCGATTGACGTAATTCAAAGTGCGTTGGAAAGCTCTTTCAAAGATCTACAATTTTCATGAAGAAGTCCTCCCCTGAAAATGCCTCTAAGCTGGGTCAAATCTCCGTCGAAAATATGTAACGATTTAAGTACTTAGGAAAATTTGCTCCGTTGAACTCGTAAACTTGTGGCATCTTCTTCTAACCCTCTAAACACCTCTTTTAGACCAAAAATATGCATCTACAAGATATCCAAAATATTGCAAAGTGTAACAACATCCAAATAAACATAAAACCAACGATAAAAACACATAAATCAGCCACTTTTGCAATTTATTATCTTTAAACATCATTTGCTCAGTTTATCCTTTTGGCGAGTGATTTTCTATAAAAATCACTAAAACACGGGAGATAATGCTACGAAACAACTCGATAAAAACCATAAAATTAGTCGTAAACAGACAACACAAATCTGAACCTATGACCAACACTTGACCTAAATTCTGAAAAGGACAGACCAGAGTTTCAACTATTCATCCTGCACCAGTGAAGTCAAAAACTATTGTAGTGAAACAACATAATAAATCATCTTACCAGCCTACTAAGGGCAACGACATACTGAAAGGTAAGGGCAGACTTTACCCTTCAGAAGATGATTGTAATGTTCCACCTTCAAAATACAAAAGAAAACCATTTCATATACATCCAAATGTATTTGGGAAAATCCAGAAGTGGCATGGTCTTAGATACATGAAGCAATGTGAAACAAACCTTCTACTGTGATTTGGAGAATGAAACAGGATGCCAAGAGACCAAAAAGTAGAGAAATGTATCAGAATACTTTTAGTAACCCTATTAGAAGCTATTCTGCCATGCCTTATACATATGAGGTTGATGACTTCAACCCTCCAAGAAGAAAATCTTTTGGATAGACACTTGGAATAAGAGACATGACTGTTAATAGGTATGGACCCAAACAATGTTGGGTACCTAAACTTTCTTAATTTGTTTTGTATGATGTCTGGTATATAGACAGTGGATGTTCAAGACATATGACAGGCAATAAAGGATGGCTGACTGATTCTAAAGCTTTTGATGGACCTAAAGTTACCTTTGGAGGCAAAGAAAACCCCGGAAAGATTAAGGGGGATGGAACCATGAAGAAGAACAACCTATAGATTCAGAATATGGCATATGTCAATAGATTGAATTTCAATCTTCTAAGCATAAGTTAATTCTGTGACAAAGGCTACAATGTGCACTTCAGCAAAGAAGGATGCAAAGTGATTCACAATCAAACCATCACAGTTGTACTTGTAGGAAAAAGAGAAGACAACATGTATGTGGTGGACTGGAAGACAGCAAATGCAGAAACATGTCTGTTTGTCAAGAACAAACAATCACCTAGCTGGATTTGGCACAGAAGGCTGAAGCAACTAAATTTCAAGACCATCAACAAGCTGTCAAAGAATAAGCTAGTGGAAGGCCTACCTAACATCACATTCAAGAATGAAAGTCTCTGTGATGCATGTCAGAAAAGGAAACAAATCAAGAGTTCTTTAAAGTCAAAGCCACATCAATCTACAACAAGGATCTTACATCCATTCCATATTTGTGTATCAAGTCCTTTGTGTATTTGGGTTGATTGATGAATATGCCATATTTCATCTATTTTACTCGAAGTCCAAGAAAGTAGTTGAGTTCTCCTATCATTCTCGTCTGAAACTTGCTTTTCACTACATCTGCAAAATTTTCACATAGCTTCTCATCTTTTGATCCAAAGATGATATCATCAACATAGATTTGGACAAGTAGAGTGCTTGATCCATCTTGTAGTTTGAAGAGAGTCTTGTCAATGGTTCTTTTGCTGAATCCATTGTTTATCAGAAATTGTGAAATAGTCTCATACCAGGCTCTAGGTGCCTGTTTGAGTCCATACAGAGCCTTCTTGAGTTTGTACACTCTGTATTCTTTTCCTTTGAGTGGGAAACCAGGGGGTTGCTCCACGTACACTTCCTCTTCCAGTAGTCCATTCAGAAATGCACTTTTGACATCCATCTGATATACTTTGAAGTCTTTGTGAGCTGCAAATTCCAGGAACAGTCTTATTGCTTCCAATCTTGCTACTGGTGCAAATATTACATCATATTCTATGCCTACTGCTTGAGAATATCCCTTTGCTACCAGTCTTGCCTTGTTTCTGACTATTTCTCCTTGTTCATCCATCTTGTTTCTGAACACCCATTTTGTTCCAATGATGTTTGCCATGTCTAGTCTATCAACAAGTTCCCAAACTTCATTCAAACTCATTTAGCTCTTATTGCATAGCTGTGATCCAATCAGCATCTTGGATTGCTTCATCTATTGTCTTTGGTTCAACCTGTGACAGAAAACAAGTTAACATGCTTTCCAGTTGTCTTCTAGTTCTTACACCTGTGTGTACATCTCCAAAGACTTGCTCAGCTTTATAGTCTTTGAGCGAGTTGATGTTAGGTGCTAACTATGTTGGTGAATCCTCTTCTACTGGTGTATTTACTGGTGCTTCATCTTCTTGATCATCAGCTGCATCTTCTACTAATGCAGTTGGTGGTTCTGTTTCCACATAAGCTGATCTAGGGTCTTGTTTTGCTGTCTCTGTTTCATCTAGGTTGAGTAGATCTTCACAATTGGTGTTAGGTTCATCAAATACCACATGTATTGATTCTTCAATCACCAAAGTTCTTTTGTTCAGTACTCTAAAATCTTTGCTTGTGTCTGAATCATGAAGATTGCTTCATCAGTTTTTTCATCCAAAGTGTGTAGTTGATCATGTTTAAGTCAAAGCATTTAGCTCCAAACATATGTAAGTGAGAAATGTTAGGTTTTCTTCCATTCCAGACTTCATAAGGTGTTTTGCCATGATATTTGCTGATGATTGATCTATTTTGTGTATAACAAGATGTGTTTGCTGCTTCTGCCCAAAACCTTTTTGGTAGACCTGCTTCAGCTATCATAGATCTGACAGCTTCTTTTAGTGTTCTGTTTCTTCTTTCTGCAACTCCATTTTGCTGTGGTGTTTCTGCTGCTGAAAATTGATGTAGTACACCATTCTCTTCACAGTATGTTGTGATCACTTCATTTAGGAATTTTGTGCCTCTATCTGATCTTATCTTGATAAGCTTTAATTCCTTTTCATTCTGAATCCTTCTCAAAAGGTAAGGTATCTTCTTGAGTGTTTCTCTTTTCTTGTTCATGAAGATAGTCCAAGTGAATTTTGAAAAATCATCAACCACCACTAGAGTGTACTTTTTGCTACTTACACTCACTGGTCTGACTGGTCCAAACAGATCCATATGTAGAAGTTGAAGGATTCGTGTAGTTGATTGATGTGGCTTTGACTTGAAAGAGCTTTTGATTTGTTTCCCTTTCTGGCATGCATCACATAGAATTTCTTTCTTGAATGTGATCTTAGGTAGCCCTTCCACAAGTTTGTTCTTTGCCAGCTTGTTGATTATTTTGAAATTTAGATGAGTTAGCCTTCTGTGCCAAATCCAGCTAGGTGATTGTTTGTTCTTGACATGCAAACATGTTTCTGCTTTTGTTGTCTTCCAATCTACTACATACATGTTGTCTTCTCTTTTTCCTGCAAGTACAACTGTGCTGGTTTGATTATGAACCAATTTCTTTGCTGAAGTGCACATTGTAGCCTTTGTCATAGAATTGACTAATGCTTAGAAGATTTAAATCAATCCCTTGACATATGCCACATTCTGAATCTTCAGGTTGTCCTTTTTCATGGTGCCTCCCACCTTAATCTTGCCGGGGTTTTCTTTGCCCCCAAAGGTAACTTTGGGTCCATCAAAAGCTTTGAATTCAACCAGCCATCCCTTATTTCCTGTCATATGTCTGGAACATCCACTGTGTATGTACCAGACATCCTACAAAACAAATTAAGCAATTTTAGTTACCCAACATTGTTTGGGTCCATACCTGTTAGCAGTCAAGCCTCGTACTCCAAGTGTATATCCAAAAGATTTTCTTCTTGGAGGGTTGTAGTCATCAACCTCATATATAAGGCATGACAGAATAGCTTCTAGCAGGTTTACTATAAGTATTCTGATATATTTCTCTATCTTTTGGTGCTTTAGCACCCTGTTTCACTTTCCAAACCGCAGTAGATGACATGTTTTCCTGTTGCCTTTTGTATCCAGGACCATGCCTTTTTTGGCTTTTCCCAAATACATTTGGCCTTGTATGAAATGGTTTTCTCTTGTATTTTGGAGGTGGAACATTCCAATCATCTTTTAAAGGGTAAAGTCTGCCCATACCTCTCAGTATACCTTTGCCCTTAGTAGGCTGGTAAGATGATTTACTCTGCTGTTTCACTACACTCGTTTTTGACTTCACTAGTGCAGGATGAGTAGTTGAAACTATGGTTTGTCCTTTTCTGAATTTTGGTCTAGTTTTGGTCCTAAGTTCAGATTTGTGTTGTCCATTGTTTCCTTTCTCATCTTGACTATTGTAGCCAAGACCAGCTATGGATCCAAACATTTTTTAGGGTTTATGAGTTGGTTCAGTGGTGGTTTCAGTTGGTAGGGGAGTTTCCATAGCTGGTCTGTTAGCTCCAGATGAGTGATCATCTAATGCTTGTTGATTTGCTAAGTGTTCTTCCTTACTGGCCGATTTAGCTTTCAGCTTGTCCAGTTCTTTCTTTAATCTTTTATTTTCCTCATTTAAATCCTTGCAGTCTAGTTCCATAATTTCATGAGCTGTTTGAATTTCTTCAAATCTACTCATGAGATTTTGAATTAGATTTGCAGAATCTAATGGGAAGATAGAAGATTGTGCAGTGACAGATGTGGATGCATTTGAGGAGTATGAACTAGATAATACCTCTATTTCTTCAATTTCCTTAGCCATTAGACATAAAAATGCTTTGTCATTGTCTGAGTTGGTGCCTTCACCGTCATCCGAGTCATTATCAAATGAATTTTCATCACTTTCACTGTTGGTTTCAGATTTTAATGCTTTCTTGCTTTTTCTTTTGTCTGATTATTTGTATTTCTTCTAATCTTCATCTTTGTCTTTTTCTTCCGGACAATCAGCTTTGAAGTGTCCTTTCTCTTTGCAGTTGAAGCATCTGTATTCATCATCCTTTTTCTTCATGTCTTTGCTTGAATTTGACTTCTTATTTGATGAAGAACTTCCTTTACCATGTCTCTTATTGAATCTGTCAAACCCTATGATCAACAATGCCACTTGCTCTTTCAGTTCTTGAGTCTCTTTCTTTGGTTGACTCACCGATTTACTCTCTTTGGGGTGCTACTAAAGGTCTGCGCCTTGTTTGGCTCTGCAGGTGCACCTTCCTTATTATTTAACTCAAATCCCTAAGCTTTAAGTTGTGACATTAAGGTCAGTATTAGCAAGATCCAACGTGCCGTAAAGCATTGATGCGATGATCTTCCATCTTTCAAGTAGACCTCTCAAGATTTTCAAGCAGACTTCTTTTTGAGGACATTTATGACCAATTTGTTGTAGTTCACTGATGATGCTTGAGAATTGGTCATAAATTCTTTTTGATTATACCTTTATTCACCCCAAATTATGCTCAAGAGAGGATAGATAGGCTCGTTATTATATGGAATATGTGTTAAATGCTATGTGAGTGTTCCTAAGTTCGTAATTCTGTATTTGTGTCATTATCCCGAAAATTTGGTACTGTTTTGCCTTGTTTTATGTATTTTTAGGATGTATCAAATCTGGAGCATATATGGACGGAGCTGGACCAGATGAAAGAATGTTGGGCCAAGTGAATAAAGTCCAAGAAGAGATCTGCCAGAGAAAAAGAAGAATTGAAGGCTCAAGTTACCATGGGCTAGGCCCGATAAACCGAGGGTCTTAGGGAGCAAGAAATTGAATCTACCGTATTTACTAGGTCGGTTAGGGTTTCTTAGAGTCATAAGTCGGCTATTGTATCTATATAAGGTCGCATAAACTAATTATTAGATAGGTTATCAATATATGTTACATCTTTTATTATATACATTATACAATTTGATGAAATAAATTTTGTTTAAGCTTTTGAAGTTTATTTTCTGGTTTCCTTCCCTTCCTCACCATCTCTAGCTTGAGTGGATCAAGCTAGATCTCCATTGTTGAAGGTATGAAGTTTTGAACGTTCCTTTATGTCTTTAATATGGAAGATCTGTTTGTATTTATGTGTTTTAGTTAATCTACATGTTTAACGACCCCATAATTTTCTAAGATTAATCAGCATTGAGCAATGTAGATCCAGAAATAGGAAAAGCCGCCCCTGGTAAACCGATGGTCTATACCGGTTTACCGAGGCAAATTTTAGAAAACATAATTTGGAGGTTCAGCGTCAGCTACGTTGATCGACAGAAATAATTAAAACGAGTAATAGGTCTGGCCAATCTAGTATTCGTAATTCATAATTTAACATGAAGTACTGATAGTGAAGTGTTAGTTAGGACATTGTCTTGATGGACCTTAAGAACGTGCTAATCAGTGTCGATAGCTGCCTAGGCGGTTAAGCGGTATGAGTAGCGCTCAATACTGGCAATTCTAGTTCTTTATGGGTATGGGCTATTATGGACCAATTAAGGATGATAGCTGGCGTATAGATTATCTAATACCATGGTCGGAGTAGATAGGGTTAGGGATTGTACCCGTAGCTTAAAACTGAATTAAACGCTCGCTCGATTAATTTAAGGAAATTATGTGGGGAAGTAAACATAAGGATTAACTAAGCCAAGTTAGTAGATTGGTGGTAAAAAGGGGAGGAATACCACGTTTCTTTTATGTTAATAGTTGGTCAAGGACCGTATATGTTTCTTCTTATTTAGATTAGAATCGTTTACACTTGAGTTGCATTCTCTCTGTGGATCGACCTTGATTCGCCCTTACTATACTTCGATTGACCTAGTACTCTTGCTAGTAATATCGACGTTAGTGACTTACACGCGATCAAGTTTTTTGGCGCCGTTGCTGGGGACAATGGCCAATTTCAAGAATAAACGTTTTAATTCTAATTAAGAAGTCATTTTCTTTTAAATTTATTTTCTTTTAGAGTCTTGAGTCGTCCTGGATCAAACCTGCACTGTTTAACTGATAGAATAAGAAATTCTAGGCCCGGTTTACCGTGTGTTAACCCCGATTTACCGAGGTCCAGAAAATCGGATTCTGATAGCCTTTGTTATTCTATGTACATCCTAGTTCATTTTAGTTAGTAGGCCCGCAACATTTGGGTTCACCCGCAACTGAAGTGGGAGTTGCTAACCTTTTCTTTGTTTTATTTTGTCTTTTTTGCAGAAGATCGGGACACTTCAGAAATTCGGTCAATCAGGTGTTGAAAAGGCAAACAAGTCAACAATCATGCCTCGAACAGTGTTGAATATCAAGCCTATTTCCATGTACCCTGGATCAGCAGTCAGAGAGCAATACGAAGCAGACAAGAAGCGGGTGGAAAAGGAGAAAGAAGCAATTAAGTAGGAGCCTGAAGTGAGCTTAACGGAGTGTAGCACATATCGTCCAGGAGAGTTTGCATTAGAGTTAATAGAAATATCTTCTTCTGATTATGATTCTGATGATCCTGAAGAGGATCTAGACACTATGTTTTATGAGCCTGAGGATTACGACCCTAGGACGTTCTAACTCCCGATCTCTATAAACATTATATCAGTAGGTTTAGGTCTCTACGACTCCGGCTCGAGTTGTAACATCCTTCCTTTTTCCCTCAGCCAAAAGATTATGAGAGTACTGCTAAGAGAGCATGAGGACAAGGGCCACGACAAGATGTCGATGGAAGTAAGTGCTTCTGAGAGACGTAGTGAAATGGAGCTTCTAGTGAAAAGTGTGGAATCCCTGAGCATAAAAGTTAAATCTCGATACAGAGGCAGACCTAGTACAAGAGCTAAGAGAGAGAGGTGTGCTAGGAAAAGAGCTAAAAAAATTTCTATGAAGATACAAACCTCTGGAGAAAAAGTTTGGCGAGTTAAAGCCCCAACCCTTGAGTGAGCGAGGATCTGAAGGAAGTCGAGCTGGCGACTATAAACTCAGAACTACTTATCTTGAACCCTTAGGTAGGATAGGAGTTAATAAAAGTAGCCGGATGAAATGACAAGCTTTTTTTTCATCCTAATGTACCCTTAGGATTGAAATCGATGGTTGTTGGGAAGGTTTTTTTTTACTCGTTATGGATTCTAGAGAAGTAAGTTAGGATAGAGTCGGAAGTAGCAACAAAAGGAGTAAGAGACTAGTCATTTTGAGGTCAGGATTGAGTAGTGAGCTAAAGTAAAGTGTGTTGAGTAGGAGGGCAGAAAAATATGAGGAAAAGAAGCCCCGGTAAACCGGGACAAACCTCCGGGTTACCGAGCTAGGTTTTTTCAGTTTCTAAGTGTCAGATTAAAAGCAGACTTTTCGGTGAAGCGTGAAGGACACACGTTGCATCAGAAAACCCTCCAGTCAGCAAACCGCCCCATTTTCCCTTTTTTCTATCATTTCATCATTTCCCACACTCCACCATAACTCCACCTCAATCCCATCAATCAAACCCCTCAAACCCCTCACCCTCATTACTCCTCTACCCACTATCCAACCAAATCCTTCAGCATTCTCCTCATTTCTCCTTTATAAACACCCTCCTACCACCATTATTCATCATCCTCAACAATTATATTCTTCTTCTTCATTAACCGTTTCACCATTTCTTCTCCTTATCAAAATCTCAGCCAAGCATCACAACTAATAGCTCCACCAAAATCAGCCATTTTTCTTCCCTTTAAACCCAAAAACACCAACTTTCCATCCTCTCGTTCTTCTTTGAGTGTCTTTGTTGTAATGATGAAGTTCTTTGCAGCTTCTTTTTTTTTTCATTTTCAACAGCACGGTCCCAGAAGAAACCAGAAAAATTAACGCCGGTCGGAAGCACCTGCCGGTTGACCGAGGGTACTTTTTCAGATTCAACATCATCTTCAGTCCGTGTTGCCATCAGAATGGGCCTCAAGCGTAGCAGAACTGTGCATCGTCCAAGTGGTCACCAGTATGTATACGAAGATGCTAACCCCTTGATAAACGGGGTTGAGAAATTTCGTTCTTTGGAGATCTATGAGTTGTTTCGAGGGCATTGGAACGGACGACCTGTTGCCCGAGAACGGGGTGTAGAGTTGGACGATTGCGGTACGATCTTGCTAAGAGCCCTGAAGGTGCAAGATATTTTGGATATGGATGAGGCACCAACAAGGTTCAATACTATGGTGGTGAGAGAATTTTATGCGTATCTTCCGTATAACCTGGGAGCTACATTTGCTATGGTCCGGGGAGTCAAAGTTGATTTTACGATTGAGCGGATCAATGAATATTACGGGGTTCGCAATCCACCAGTGGGCCCATATGAGTATACATCCTCTACCAATGTTGAAGATTTAGAGAGAATGTAGATGATTGTTGATTATTTTGGGGTGCAATGGAAGCGCAATCCTATGGGAGCCCCCACCATCTTCCTGAAAAATGAATTATCTTGGGATAGGAAGGTGGTTAATAGATTTGTGTGTGCCCGCCTTCTGCCGACTAAGCATACAGTATCTGTCACACCGAAGAGGGCGGAGTTGATGTTTTATATGGAGCAAGGATCTCCAGTCAACATAGGCCTACTGATGCATAGCCGCATTCATGATATTGCCGCTACGTCCAAGCGAGAGTAGTTGCCGTATAGGCCTATGCTTGACATGTTCGCTATAGAGGACGAGGTTCCGGTACTAGTCAGTGATGATTAAGAAGAGCCTAAACCGATGATCAGTTCGCAGTCAGTTTCGAGAGTTTTAAGATGGGTCGGTTCAAGAGCTGAGAGAGAGCGTACTCCGGTACTTGGAGGACCTCGATCCCAGAGAGCCTTATTAGAGGAGCACTCAAGAGGAATTGTGAGTCTACATCGCAAGATGGATAGAATTATAGACTTTCTAAGAGTTCCTCCATCGACCCCACCATCTAGGACTACCCCACGTCACGGAGCATCCTCTTCCGCCTCTGCTGTCTCAAGTTCTGGACCACTTCCCGGTTTTGAGCCTAGAGGTGACTGGGAGGATTATTATGATAAGGACTAGATTTCTTTCTTTTTATTTGTTGTTATTTTCCATTTCTTTTTTTTTTTTTTTTATTATTTTCTTTCCAATCTAGTAATGTAGCTGATTTTATGATCATAATATAATGATTTTGTTGGCTTAAATTGTTTGGAGTTATTTATTTTATCTTTTACTGCCGCAATTTTATTATACGGTTTCTTGTCACCACCATTCCTCTTGGATTTTTTGAGATACATAGCGCAGATTATTCGAGGACTACTTACATATGCCCATTGCATTATACGACGATCCAGTTTGTTCCATTGGCTCCACCCTTAACGAAGCTAAGTTCCTTTTCGATTTACCTTTTTCATCTTACACATTGGGGGCAATGTTGCGATTAAGTGGGGGGAGGGGGGGTAAGGGACATCACTTAGCTTCTTAGAATTATATTCCATTAATTGCGTGACTCTCTTGATTCTCTTTGATGCATTTTTCACCACCTAGACTTTGATTCGTTTCGACAGAATTTTGAAAAACATGACATCTTTGATTTTTTGGAGTTAATTAATTGTACTTTTGTTCCACTATGTACAAGTAGAGTTGTGCCCACTTCTGAAGTAGTGGCGTATTAAGCGCATATTATGCTGTGAGCCACCATTTTAAGCACGTATAACTCACTTTCCCTGGTATGCAGTCGATTGCGCATTACCTTCACTAGAGTTGACCCTGGCTTTATCCCGAATGATGTTTCACCAACGATTATAAGGCAAAGGAGTTTCGGAATTCGGTAGTTTATCGAGAGTGAAACCACGAGGATAGATAAGTTGAAGAGTGTTCACCCACCAAGAAAGAGAAGTGCATTGCACGATATATACATCTATATTCTTTTTGGCAAAACTGAGTCGATGGAGCGTAAGACGCACGACCTTCCCATAGCCCGATAAACGCGAGCCTGAGAGTAATACTTGGTTCTCGTTCCGCCTTGCCCAGCTTATTTGAATAATAAAAGCATGTTCGAGACTGGTTAGTTCAACTACGGGTTGACGTAATGTGAGATTGTCTGCATTACTAAGCGGTTGTGGAGTTATTGCACACACTCATTGGCTAATGACATGAATATTTTTTAATGCGTTACTGATGGATATGAGTGACACTATCTTTATATTGACATTGTGAGGCGTTTTTGTTTTTAATTAACTCGTATAATGATCGGGATGTAGTTTTCTTTTCGCCTTTTTGCTCGGGATGATCAAAAGCTGAGTGGGGGTAGTTGATAACGCTCTAAGTAGTACCATTAATTATACCTTTATTCAACCCGAATTATGCTCAAGAGGGGATAGATAGGCTCATTATTATATGGATTCTGTGTTAAATGCTATGTGAGTGTTCCTAAGTTCGTAATTCTGTATCAGTGTCATTATCCCGAAGACTTGGTACTGTTTTGCCTCGTTTTATGTATTTTCAGGATGTATCAAATCTGGTGCATTTAAGGACAGAGCTGGACTTGAGGAAAGAATGTTGGGCCAAGTGAATAAAGTCCAAGAAGAGATCTTCCAGAGAAAAAGAAGAATTGAAGGCTCAGTTTACCGTGGGCTAGGCCTGATAAACCGAGGGTCTTGGGGTGCAAGAAATTGAATCTGCCGCATTTTCTAGGTTGGTTAGGCTTTTTGAAAGTCATAAGTCGGCTATTGTATCTATATAATGCATAAACTAATTATTACATATGTTATCAATATATGTTCCATCTTTTATTATATACATTATACAATTTGATGAAATAAAGTTTCTTTAATCTTTTGAAGTTTATTTTATGGTTTCCTTCCCTTCCTCACCATCTCTAGCTTGAGTGGATCAAGATAGATCTCCATTGTTGAAGGTATGAAGCTTTGAACGTTCCTTTATGTCTTTAATATGGTAGATCTATTTGTATTTACGTGTTTTAGTTAATCTGCATGTTTAACGACACCATAATTTACTTAGATTAATCAGCATTGAGCAATGTAGATCCACAAATAGGAAAAGCCGCCCCCGGTAAACTGGCGGTCTATACCGGTTTACCGAGGAAAATTTTAGAAAACCTAATCTGGAGGTTCAGCGTCAGCTACGTTGATCGACAGAAATAATTAAAAGGAGTAATAGGTCTTTCCAATCTAGTATTCGTAATTCGTAAATTAACATGAAGTACTGATAGTAAAGTGTTAGTTAGGACATTGTCTTGATGGACCTTAAGAACGTGCTAATTAGTGTCGATAGCTGCCTAGGCGGGTTAGCGGTATGATTTAGCGCTCAATACTAGCAATTCTAGTTTTTTATGCGTATGGGCTATTACGGACCAATTAAGCAGGGTAGCTGGCGTATAGATTATCTACTACCATAGTCGGAGTAGATAGGGTTAGGGATTGTACCCGTAGGTTAAAACTGAATTAAAAGCTCGCTCGATTAATTTAAGGAAATTATGTGGGGAAGTAAACATAAGGATTAACTAAGCCAAGTTAGTAGATAGGTGGGAAGAGGGGGAGAATACCACGTTTCTTTTATGTTTATAGTTGGTCAAGGACCGTATATGTTTCTTCTTAGTTAGATTAGAATCGTTTATACTTGAGTTGCATTGTCTCTGTGGGATCGACCTTGATTCGCCCTTACTATACATCGATTAACCTAGTACTCTTGCTAGTAATATCGACGTTAGTGACTTACACGCGATCAATTGCTTCTGATCCTTCATTGACCAGAGCCAGTTTATCCCACATAGTTTTTGCAGTTTTGCAATCTTTAATCCTCATAAACATGTTACTGTCCAGAGTCCTCAAGATCATATCTTTTGCAACAAAATCGAGATTTGATCTTCTTCTGTCATCCTTAGTCCATTCCTTCTTTGTCTTTTCAATTGTATTTCCTTCATTTTGTTGAAATAGTGTCCTAAACCCAATCGGGTTGGACCGGATCTGACCGGGTTGGATCATTTCTACTATTTCTTTATGTTTATACATATATTAAATGGCTTTTCTGTTGTCACATATTTGTTCTTTTAAAGAACCAATTGTGAATTGTTATATGATAACGTCTTTAGTATGAAACTATGATAGAGAAACCATGATAGGGGATTATGGTTGATGAGATCTCTAATCACTTTGATAAAGTTTGATACTTAAATGTCTCTAGTCTGATGTACTATTAAATAGGGCATTGATAGTACAAACAGGCTAGCATGTATTAGATGTCTTCTGTCTTTGAAGGCGGGGATAGATCTCGGCTATCGAAGTGTAGAGATACTTGGACTATACGTGGACGTGTATTAGAGAATGCATACGTTAGACTGACCCACTTACATTAAGTGTCGCATTATGTGGCGGTTGTGTAATTATCCTTTAGACCGGAGTCTTCATGGCATCACGGTATGGATTGTCATGCTTTGATACTATTGAGATTTCCCCTATCTATGGGGCGATTATGCAGTAGTGATTGGGTGTGATACTGAAGCATGCGGAGTATACATGTTAGTTTATCCGGGAATCGCGTATCCTATGATTGTGATTGAATATCCAAAATGGCCTTCTTATAAGGAATGTCTAGCTCTCTTGAATCTTTGCAAAGTGGAAGTAAATGAGTTAATTCGAGAGAGCATGATATCCAGATTATAAGATACGATCGTTAATGTATTGACACTCGAGATACAATCGTATGGATATTATTACTGAGGTAGGATTGTAATTTACACGGTAACTGTTTCACATTAAAGGTAGTAGTCATTGCATTTGACTCTTCCGATGATTGGGGGTCACGGTGTGTTGCTAGACGCTATCCCATGATCGTTAGGTATGAAGGGCATTTTCATAATTTGCAGTTTGTGCCTACGGCCAACATATTCGGAAGCCTATCGGGTCACACACATATGAAAATCAAGTCGGATTAAAATGTGGTTATAGTTGATAACCAAATATGGAAGGAATTTATTTCACGACTATAAAGGTTAAAGTGGTAAATTAATATGGTGGTATTTATTTATTATGAATAAATACAATACAAGATATTAATTATGTTTATTAATTAAATATACTTATAATGTATATGTATATTTCGATATATATATATATATATATATATATATATATATATATATATATATATATATATATATATATATATGTATTTTGCAAATTAATTAATCATAGCATTATATTAATTATAGAATATTCGGATGCCAAATCTTTGGCAAAATGGGTGTATAATTTAAGTGTATATGATACATTTGAATTGTGCAATTTAATTAATAAGATTACCATAATATTAATATTGGATATTAATTGATTTTGGAAAAATAGATTTATGATAATAAGATAAATATAGTCGATATAAGATATTAACAATAGATTGGAAATATTTAATATAAGATATTCAATATTAATGAGATAAATCAATCAATGAGATTTTCCTTATTTTATTAGAAAAATGTGTTATCTCTCATCAATTTACTAAAAGCCAATCCCAATCAGATTGGGTTATGAAAGTGGCACCCCAACCTCTATTTTAGAGAGGCTTGGCTAGCTCTTTTGTACACCACAATTCCAAGAGCTAATAGTTCTTGTGAAAAATAGAGAGCTTCTTAGGGAGAAATTTTAGAGAGAGAAAATGTCGGTCTAGCAACCGGATTTTTCTAGTAGCAATCCAATGGTGGATTCCGGCAGTTGTTCATGTTTATCACCGGTAGAGGCCGAACGCTTGGGCGGCTCCATGCATCGCTACTCTCCTTAGACGGTCAAAGCATCGAGCTTTTAGATCAACCAAGGTAACCACCGTCTACTAGCTTATTTGTTTATTGCTTAAACGAAGTCGATCTTGGGTCGATAGGAAATAAATTTTAAATTCCGCTGCGTTATTACGTAGATTTCCTAACACATTTGCACCTGAGGTCTCCACAGTTGTAATTTTGATGGGACCATCATTTATAACATCCAGCATCTCCTCATGAGTTGCTGCAAGATGAGACAAAATTCTTATTTTATATTCATCAAAATTGTTAACATTGAATACAGGTACTTTAGACATGAAATTTGAAGAGTCCACAGTCACAGACAAACAGATTTATATGTAAAACGCAGATTTGAAAACTACTTTGAAAGCATGTGATCTCCTTGTTACCAGAAATCAGATCTGAAAAGGTTCTGATACTAGGAACACTACTCTGATACTAATTGTTTGTCCTAGAGAATGGTGAAAGTATAGTCCGGGGGGGGGGGGGGGGTGAATGACTATACTTGAGTTTAAAAAACTTTTCTTGTTTTAAAAGCTTTTGGGCAGAGGATAAGCCCCTTATTAAAAGTTGTTTCAAAGAAGTTCAAGCACACACAAAGTATGAGTAGAATGCAGTAAAGAAATGTTGTAAAGTAAAGTGCAGTAAGTAAATGAACACAAATGTTTATAGTGGTTCAGGGTGGTGTAATCCCTTAGTACACTCTTCTCTTGTGATGATTGGAGGTATTCACTATTGTCTTTCACCAATACAATAGTTATGATTGTCCTTGGCTACACAAGCTTCACAATATCAAGACTATCACTCCCTGGCTACGAAAGCTTCAGTGACTTAGTCTTCCACACTGCTCCTTGAGAACAAATCCTTCAGCAGCTATCAATTCAAAGGGTGCAATTCTTTCTCAGACAATCTGATTCAATTGGTTCAGTTTGGTGTGAATTGGATTCACAGTGGGATGATCAGACTCAGTACTTGATGTGGATTTGATGCTCTGTTCTCTGAGTTCGATCTGCTGGATTTTCTTTTCAGTTCAAAATGAAGGCTTGTGAAATTGACAGAGTTTTAGCAGTTTGATCTATTTGTATGTATTCGTGCATGTGTATTCACGTGTATAAATCCTTGTCTATCAATGCCTTCTATTTATAGCCTTCATTATCCTTGAATTTGAAATTCTGTCTGTTGGCTATTAAATACAGTGAATAATCCTTGATTTAATTCTTGATTCTTCCTTGATTGATTCTTCATAATTTCAGTGATCCAGATTTTCTTCAAACGTCCATCATAAAATCCATCCTTGATTGATTCTGCATTAATTGCTTGATCTTCACTTTCATTATATTGCAGATATCATGAGTATTAGATTTGACTTACTTGGCTATTCTGATCATTGCTTCGCCATTGAGATACTCTTCACCATCATTCCTTTAGTTAGCCGGTAGAACTTTCTCCTAGCCGGTTTGCGGTTTTTCCTACTTCATTGATTCCTAATGTCAATGTACATTTGTACTTAAATGATCCTTGATTTGAATGAGATCAGTGTACACCATATTAAAGAATAGATTCCATCATTTGTAAATAGTGTTAGACTTACCTAAGGTCATCACAGACTTCCCTGGTTGTAAGTCAGTCCATAGGTCTTCACTTCATTGTGCTGGTTCCTTGGCTATCTTCACTGAGTTTCTCCAAAGTTTTTACTGAGCCGTCCTATCAGTCTATAACAGTGTTTGTCTGACTGAACTTATACAACATGTCAGACTTCCAAGTAAAGCCTATACAAACATTATTGTTCTTTTAGACTTATTTCAGGCTTTCTAGAACAGCTAGTATGGCCATCATCAAAACAATAAAATGTTTCTAACACATATATTTTCTTAGCGTGCTAGTGAGCATATCGATCTCACGATCGACAAAACGCATATTGTGCGTCTCAGTCAAATCGACCTTAAATTTAGCATGCTTACACAGAGAAAGAGGGAGAATGTTGCAGCTAGAGCCTGAATCGCACATTCCCAGTTCTAAATATACTCCATTTTTCTTGACTGGGAGCCTAAATGTACCAGGGTCTCCAAATTTCTCTATCAAGTCTGAATCAGGGTAATCTTCTAAATCAGAGAACATGGTATCCGGATCCTCTTCAGGATCGGAGTCAGTAGAAGGTACATCAATTAACTCAATAGGAAACTCACTTGATCTATAGGTCTTGTACTCTTTGAGGTTGGCTTCCCGTTCCTCCTCGGTTCCGGCTGCTTCCTTCTCTTGTTCCACTCTCCTCTTGTCCTTTTGGTATTGCTCGTATACCTTCGAACCTGGGTACATTGAGATGAGCACGTCATTTATAATTTTTCGAGGCATTGTGCTAGCTAGTTTTGGAATTCCTTTGATCTTTCTGGTGATCTCCGAAAGCGTTATATATCCTGCAAGATAGACAAAACAAAACAAAAAACGCGGTTAGTAATTTCCCGCCTCAGCTGGGCTTTGACCCAATTGTTGCAGACCTACTAACTAGTAACATACTGGGATGTACACAGAAAAATAGAGAAGCGATCAGAACCAGAGTCACAAATTTTTTAGGCTGCGGCAAGGCTTGTCGTGGCTTCGGAAATTGTTTTCCTTTTTTAGATCATAAATGGTGCATGTGTGATACATAATAGACCCTACACTAAATAACAAACGAATAATATTTATTCAAATTTAATGAACATATTATCAACATTGGCCATTGTCCGCAGAAACGGCGCCAAAAACTTGATCCGTGTGTAAGCCACTAATACGCATGGAATACTAGCAAGAGTACTTGGTCAATCATAGTATTGTAGATGCGAGTCAAGTTCGATCACACAGAGACAATGCAACTCAGATAATAATCATTAAATCTAGATACGAAGACAAATAACCATCCATTGACCAACATAAATACATAAAAACGTAATTGGTATATCTCTCCTCTCCGATCTCCTAACTTGGTGTCATTAATCTTTATGTCTACTTTCCTCGTAATTACCTAGATTAACCAGAATTTTTTATAATTCAGTTTTAGCTACGGGTGCATTCTCCTAATCTTATCTATTTCCATCGAAAGGACGGTAGACGCTTATGTGCAGTTAACCTCCTTCATTGGTTGTATTAACTCACACGCAATAAGTATTAGAGATTGCCGGTGCGAACCGAATACCTCCTTAAGAAGCTATCGTGGATTGACTAGCACGTTCTTAGGGATTGATCTGCCTATGTCCAAACTAACACTTCACCTTGAAATTCCTTCATGTTAATTTATGAATACAAAAAGCAGATTGGCTAGATCTAACCTACCGTTAATTAAATATGTCGATCAACGTAGCTGATGCCGAATATTTAGATTAGTGGGACCTAGGGTTGTCGCGGTTGTGACATAGACCGTTGCAGTACCGGCGGCGATGGTTCATAATTCTAAAATCTACATCGTTCTGTTCTAATTTCTCTAGTTAATTACGATTCGGTTAGACATGCAGATCAATTACAACATGTTAATCTAACTAAATCTACCTTGATTAAAATACGAAGGAACATTCAAAGCTTTATACCTTTATCATTGGCAACTAGCTTGACAACTCAATCTTGTTGATGGATTGCAGAAGATGACAAAGAAAAGAACTCAAAGAAAATAACAAACTCTTTATTTCAAGGGAAGTGTATATATTGTATGGTATTGTATTCTCGTATATTATTACAATAGACTGGCACAACTTTATATAGAGCTGTAAACCAACCTAGTGGATTTAACCTAACTGATTTAATGCATATCATGGATCTCTTCTTTTCGTGCCCTCCAAGTTGCTACGGCTGCGGCTAGGGTTTCCGTAGCCTCAGGACAATTTTCCTCTTTTCTTGTCCAGCAGACTTCGTATTGACTTCTTCTGAATTTGGCCCAATGTTTCTTTTTCTAATCCGGATTCATCCCTCTTTAGCCCATAATATGGTACTTCTGAAAAGTACATAAAACAATACAAAACAATACCAAATATCGGGAGAAAATGTAAAGATGCAGAATTACTAACCAAGGAACCAGTATTAGGTAGTCGACACGTATTTCGTACAATATTCCATCTATCACTAATCAATTGAGCATGATTCAGGGCAACTAAGGTTATGATTTATAGTACCATTTTCAGTGTGATTAGTAGGCCTTCATGCAATGCAGCTCCTACAGATCTCGTTGTTGACATGTTGATTTCGATAGAAACTTGTCACTATTGGATAGGATTGAATATAGTGTGTGAGTATCCGTTGATGATCCAAAGGTATACAAGGGATCTTTGAGGAAGATCTGATGCCAAACAAGAGACTTTTTTTCGTCCTGGGAATCCCTGATGAAGATCTCGGCGATCTAGGACTCGTTATGAGCTGGATGGTATATTCGGTGTAGTTTTAGTTGAAAAACTAGAAAAGATGGCTGTAGGTATTCGGAGTTGAGGAACAACTAACAAACTCTCACATATTTGACCGGAGAAGACGGCTTTCACAAAATATTTCCCGGTAATGGAGCCAACTGATATGGTGGTAAATATCATGGGTACGATATTTGTATGATTGTTGATATCTGGATCAGTATTTATGTGTTTGATTGCTTAGATCTCAAGAAGTAGCTATGATGATTTGTGACGAAACAAAATTCGTTGGGTGTAAAATTTGGGCCGTTTTATCTAGGGCAAATTGTATCAAGGAAGATAAAACAAGGACAATATGAACGAGGGATCGGTTTTGGGGGGGATTTTACACTGAGCCTGGGATTTTCCTTAGGGTGCCTATGTATCCGATGCGTATGTTGTAATCAAGTCTCCGTAGTTCCTTAAAGATTGTTTATATAGAGGGGCTTGTGCCCTAGGCTTTCGTGAGCCAGGTCCTTTTCGGACTATGATTTCGTATTCCCTAAGGTAGAGATAATTACGATTATTTTAATGACATTTAATGATAGGATCATAGTCCTAATGGGAGAAGGATTCTTAGGATCTTCTCATAATTATCGTATATTTTACACAGGTATAAATTAGATATGGATTGGAGCCTTAATGACTTGGAATAATTTCCATAATTGTCCGTATAAAAAGATATAGTTATCATTATACGCTCTAGCCGACCTGTGGCGAGCAACTGAGGTCAATATGACTGAACTACGTAGGTCGACCTATATTTCATCCTGACCGGCCTGCGGTGACTGAGGAACGACCTGGTCAGCCTCCCCTTAGGGGCGGATATCGGCCTTTAGGCCTATACTGGGGCTCCTGGCCCTTAAGGTTAGAATATTAGGTCCAATAATATTACTATTTTGGGGTGTTGTGTGCATGACACATGGAGTGGTGAAATTTGGTATCGTCATAAGTCCCCCAGATCCAGTTGAGCTCTTGAGGTTAGGTCGGATCTGAGTTAGGTGTCTTGTCATTCTTTAGGCTTGCTTGGCTAGTTCATGCCGGAGTTCGGTCCCTGCCTTAATAGAGTTGGTGTATTCAACTTGGTCAGGTGGCAAAATCATGTCATAGCTTGTGCCATAATGTTTTTAAAAAAAACGAGGTGTTTCCCTCCAACTATAGGGTGGTTTTTGAGAAAAGGCTGAGGCTTATAGCCCCCTATCGAATCAGTTGTCTTGATCAACAGTTGGCTGATGCTGGCTTTAAATCCATAAAATATGTAAGTCTCGCTTCTTCAATCGTACATTGTATGTAACTTGGTAGGAGTTCCCATACCTGATGACTTGTTGATGCAGGGATCCCTTACTGGCCAGGAGGCCATTGAAAGGCTTGCTACGTTTTCGGCCAGGAAGATGAAGTTGAAGAGAAATATTACCGACCTGAAGGAGATGACCTCCAATCGTCGGGAAAAACTAAGGACACATGTCCCACTATTAGTGAGTAATTATTAAGAGGTATCCAAAGGTCGGGTATCACCGTGGACGTCAAGGACTTCTTCACCGAGCTGATCCTCGCTGCTCGGTTAACAAATGATATTGGCATGACCCTTATGTGACCTTTAGTGATGAGGAGAGGGATGCCTGTAGGACTTCTCTTCTTCATCTTCCCCTTATGCTTGTATTTGTCTCTGCTTTTTTGTCTAACCGTATTTTTGTTTGTTGCAGTGGTAGACTTTTCTGCATTACTGGTTAGTACTGAGGTAGAGGATAGTCATCCCGAACAGAGCCAGGATATTGGGAGGACCGCAAGTGTGGGGCCTCCTATAGCCCCATCTGCGGGCACAACCTTGGATGTTGCTGGGGTCCATACACTGCCTGGTTACCTTGATGAAGCTGATCAGTGATAGGTCGGCTTAGTTGTTGACCTGAAGTCTCGTATCCGGGTCGACTGAAACTCGGAGATAGGAGTCAAAGCGGCGGACTGAGAGCCCACACATGGCCAAATTAATGATCAGATGGGAGGGTAAGCCCATCCGTGCAGAGCCTAGTTGCCAAACCCACAACTAGAGTTATCAGGTTAGATGCAAGGCACACTCAAGCACAAGATTGATGGATCCGCTAGAGATCACCCCGATATCCTTGGAGGAAGACCGACTGAAGAACCATCCGACTAAGGACATACAACGCAAGCCCGAGGGTTTGCGCTGCCCTCACCCTGCGGCGGCCCGACCAATTAGTCGGTTCCTACCCTTTAAATAGTGCTTCACGTAAAAATCATAAGATAAGTTGCTAATTTATAAAAGAATGCAAAACTCTACCAAATTCACTACTCTCTTACTGTTACATTGCACCACCACCATTCTCACCACAGGCCATACAGAGCCACCACTCACCACCACGTTTACAACTCCATTGCAGCCAGATATCCACCACTAAACAACCGTTGAACACCCGTGATAATTTTGATGTTATCAGTTGGCTCTATTACCGGGAAAGAAGCACTTCAGCTCCACTCCGGTGTACAGCACAGTCACGATTCCCAGTTCTAACGGCGGAGTGAAGAGGATCTTCACCTTCTCCAGGATGCTCCGGATGTCTCACAACAAAAGCTCACTGTTCGCCGAGTTCATACGCTCCAATCTCAGTTTCAACATCTTGACAGCTTCATATAAGGTAACCTCCGTCATTTCTTGCTCAATATAATGAGTTTGTGTTTGAATAATCACCACTCTCATGCTTAAGAGCTCGTCGGAGTTAGCATTATAAGTTTCCCAGCCGAAAACCGTTTTTTATCGCCCTCAGTTTGGATTTTGAGTTGTGCGTGCAAAAAAAAAAGGGACGCGTGATCTGTTGAGTTTGCTCTTGAGAATTGGACCCTCTCAACATTTTCACGTTAAGAACAAAACTTTGGTCATGATACCGTCATTTTTGAGCCATTTTCAGTATTTTGCTCAAGTCAGTTAACTGCTATCGAAAAAATGTGAACAACCTTGATATTATGGTTTTGTTGTGTTTGATATTGGAATTTTCTGGGTTATGGTCAAAATTTTGGATTGAGTTGGTATTTTGGAACTTCCCTCTTGAGAAATCGCCGTTGTTCTAGAAACCTCCTTGTCCGTACGTCGGACCGCCATCAGCTCCGTTGTAGAGGTCACTTTCGACAACATCCCTGCCACGCCATCTGAATACCTAGGTCGTGCAAGGTTGGTGGTTGTCTGAAACAGTTAAACAAAATCAGAGTACTTTTTGTCTTTTAGCGCCAAGAACAAATCAGAGTCTGACACATGGCAAGAAACAAGGAAAATCCTTTGATGCCACCTACTCCCGCCAAGGGGACTACACAAGATCCTCCCCACCGAGGCAACTTGGAGAGCATGTTTGATAACCCCATAGGACAATGGGATGCCTCACTACCGGAAGACAGGACAAGGCTTATTGTCGACGCTAGGACTGTTATCATCCAAAGGAGAGCTCACTCCAGAGAGCAGACCGCAACTTTGGAACCCACGCGGACCGGTCATGTTTAAGGAAAAGTGACTGAGGAAACTTCGACACATCAAGAGAAACAAAGGGAAATCCCTGAAAGAGTTCCGAGGGTGGAAAACCCCAGTCTGAAAGTTTCTGAGGCTATGGCCAAAGATGTGATAGCTTACGCCGAATACGTCAAGAGGATGTACAAGGCCAATCTTCTCTTAGCCGTCTGTGGGCTCCCCTAATGATGATCGAAGAGAAGCTCCCCGTCCTATATGAGCAAGACATCATGGCTCCCTTAAAAACCAAGGCCACGCCGCCGCGCGGCCAAGCAATGATTGAAATTGAAGAAATTGAGTACTCATCTAGGAATAGAACCAAACATGTTCCATAGAATATTTTGGAGAGAAGATCAGCCTTGGAACGTCTGGGATAAGCCGAGAAAAGGAACCTGCAGCAGAGGATGGGACCTATCCCATTCGAAAGAAATGTTATTCCACGTCCCGAAGGCAAAGACCGTCGCGACGCCAGGCACATCATCAATGAGAAGAAGGCCGACCAAGATGTCGAATCGGTATACTATACGGACTCAGAGGATGTCATCATAAAAAGGCTGCCCCGGCCAAAAATAGGGAGACTATCAAAGATTACAGACTTGAAAGGATGGAATAGGAGATCTCCGAACAGAAAAAAGAAAAGCAAGGTAACAACCCGAACTGAATCAGGGGATAGATGCTTTGTCAGATGAAATCTTGGACTCGTTGCCACCTAGGGGAGTGTAGTACTCGCTGTACATTTATTACAAAGGAACCACCTGTCCCTTTGAGTGGATAGCTTCTTTACAAAGCCGAACGCTCTTAGCTACCACCAACAAGTCAGCCTGGTGCGTGGCATTCGTAAGAAGCATGCAAGATCGAGCCGCCGCATGGCTTCACGGTCTATCTCACGGTTCCATCAAAAGTTGGGAAGAACTAAAGGCTAAGTTCTTGAAAGAATTCGAGATAGCAGACTGACCAAAGAAAACCGTAGACGATCTCTACGAGATCCGATAGGGAGAGGACGAATCCTGCAAAAGTTATTATGATCTCTTTATGTGAGTCTATGATCAGACTAAAAACCTCCTTAAGACCGAGGTCATAAGGGGCTTCGTGAAAGGGATTACCAAGGGCGCGATGAAGATACACTTCGCCATACACCATCATACCAACCTACATGATATGTTCAATGAGGCCAGAATCTTTGGTATCACTGATGCCAAAACTTCACCTTCCGGAAAGGGCCGATCTTGATCTGAATTCCGACCCCAAAAGGAGGAACGTAGGGATGAAAGAAAAGAGGAGTGAAGAAGTGATCTGGGAAAGGTGAAGGAAGAAAGCGAAGTCAAGAAACCGTACAAGTTCAACGAAGCTGATTTCATTCCCGTCAATGCCCCTCTATCAGAAATCTTGTACGAGATCCGAGATCGGATAGAGAAACCAAGGCCGTTGAAGTCTGATCCCAAAACACGGGACGAGACCAAGTATTGTGACTTTCATGAAGACCACGGCCACATCACTGATGAGTGCATTGCCCTGCGAAGAATCATTGATAAGATGATAAAAAACGGTGAACTCGATAAGTACAAGAAGAAGGGCGGAGGTGATAAAAACGAGCGGGTTCCTCGTAGGTATTCAAATGATATAAAAGTGATCATTGAGGAATTTCCTAGCAATCATCAGCTGAAAAGCCAAATCAATTCGACCATTCTCCAAGAAAGAGAGAAACCAATCTTTTTGTATCCGGAAGAACAAGCGATTATGTTGGACTTATTTTTAAGTTTTAGTGATGAGTGCCAGACTAGCTTTAATAGAGAAAAGGCAAAAAGTTGTCTAGATCAAATGTATAGGTTTATTAGAGTTTGATTTTGTATAGGTTTGATCAAACAAGCACTGTAAAAGGTCAGCTGACTTACATCAGCAGACTAGTCTAGATCAGTAGGGTAGCTGAGTCAGTAGACTAGTCAGGAACCTGCTGAAGACTGAAGGCTGAGGGCTCAAACTCAGTTAATGAAGGCTAAGGGATCAAACTTAGTAATTAAAGTCAAGGATATGGAATCAGAATTTAGGGAAGTCTGTGATGACCTAAACTGATTACATATACCTTGTGTACAAGGTCTAAGTTCCACAAGTTAAGTGGTGATTGGAACTTAGTTATATGCAAAAAGGTGTAATCTAACTTCATAAATAAAAGTTAGATAAAAGACAGTAAGATGAAGTGTTTTTAAACACAGCAAAATAAGGATAAGCTTACTGATGTGTATATCAGCAGACTTATGCTCTCAGGAACCTGCTGGACACATATTTCGATTATTCAAAAGTTACATTGGAAGATTACAAAGAAAGGGACAGCTAACAACCTCAGATTTATCAAACAAATCAATGGTTAGGATCAAAGGGACGTTGGGATGATTCAGACCTTTATCCAATGGTTACAAGTCAAAGAGTGGACATACTATGATCATCAAAAAAATTGATCATGTCGTGTCGATACTATGAATCGTGATGACAAAAGCAAGTCAAATAGGACAAATCTGAAACGGCTATGTTTGAATTTCAAACATAAGTCACAAGGATTCCTACCTATAAATAGAGGACTCCTAATTCAGATACAAGTGATGAACATTAAGAGAAAAATACAGAATCCTGTGCTTCGATTTCTGATCAAGAAAAACACCCTGCAGACCCTACTGAGCTTTAATTTACCGATCCAGAGAAAATCTTCAAGTGTAATCTGCATTCAAGCTACATCAAGTTTGCACACTTGAAGACTTCAAGCTGCTGATCATATCATCCTGATCAAGCTGCTGAAAGCTGAATCACTTGATTCAAACTTTCTTTTACAAGAAATCTACTGAAGACAGTGAAGCATCCTTGGATGTGAAAGACTGTTTTTGTGGTGGAGCTGGTGAAGAGGCAATCCTACCCTTCAAGGACCAGTGGAAGACTTTGGAGCATCAATCCTACATGTTCCAAGTGTTCGGTTTGTGAAGCCATAGTTATTGGTGAAGGACAAGCAACTTTAGGGATTTTTGTAACAGCTACATCAAAGATCTCTAGTGAATTACCTCCAACATCACAGGAGAAGAGTGGACTGACAGGATTACACCACCTGGAACCACTATAAAATCTGCCTACTTACTTTCTGCATTTATATTCTGCACCTAGCTTATATAACACATCAATCTACTAAATCTAGCAACAAAATTCACACACATACACTACTGAGTACCTAATACTTGGTATCATATTTAACAACAAGTAATAAGGCATAATTTTTGATATATTTCCGCTGCACAAATTCAAGAACTCAACGATCGTGAGACTATCAAGTATCGGCAGAGTCACTTGAAGTTCTTGAGTTTGTTAACTCCAAAAGTTTTAAGTGTTAAGTTTATTCACCCCCCCTCTAAACTTAACCAAATCCTTTTCAAGGGACCAACAATTGGTATCAGAGCAGTGCTTCTGTTCTGAAGTAATCCTACTTGTTGTGCTTGTGAAAATACTTTGAAAACTTTTTCAGGTTACTGATTTTCAAAAGCTTTGCGTCATGGATAACAACCAGTATGCTAGAAAAATGTTGATGTGTTCTTTAGATCGTTTTGATGAGTATAAACGTCTTATGCAGGCTTATCTAGCTGCAACACATGATGAAATGATGGATGTGCTGACAGATGGACCACTGGAAATTACCAAGTCAGTAACAGTGGGTGATGAGACACAATACATTCCAAAACCAAAAAGGGAATGGACTGCTGAAGATAGAAAAAGAGCAAATCTCAACAATATTGCTATTGACATCATACACAGAACTTTGGATAGCAATATGTATATGAAGGTGAAAGATTGCAACACTGCAAAGGAACTTTGGGACAAGTTACAATTAATTTGTGAAGGCACTGAAGCAATCAAAAAGAACAAGATCAGTGTGGCCAAGAAGAAGTTCCAGGAGTTCAAGATGAAACCATTGAACAAATGGAATCTAGATTCAATGCAATCATGGATGAACTCACCCTACTGAGTGTGAAGTACTCACAAGAAGAAATCAACTCAAAAATATTGGAAGCATTACCTGCAAAAGAAGTTTGGGAGATGAAGGTGACTGCCATAGAAGAAATGAGGAGCTTGCATGAAGAAGACACCTTCAAACTATTTTCAGATCTTAAGGCCTATGAATTTAGCAAAAAGCTTGTGCTCAAATCAAAAGAGAAGAGCCAAAGACCAACTGCATTGGCTGCTTCACATCAAGAAGAGACATCAGGAGCTCAAGATGATCTACTGGATGAGATGCAAGAGCAGATTGCCCTACTGAGCAAGAAAATCAGGATGATGAAAAATGGAAAGGGTTCTTTAAGGAATTTCACAAAGAAATTCAGTGAAAAGAAGAAGGATGAATCAAAGAAAGATAATGATTACTTGTGCTATCATTGCAAGAAGCCAGGACACTTCAAACCTGATTGTCTGAACTGAAACAGAAAAAAGAACCTGATTATCTTTTCTTTAATTGCAAGAAGCCTTGACATTTCAGACCTGACTGTCCAAACCTACTAAAGACCAAAAGTCAACAAAGAAGACATGGCAAGAAGGCTATGGTTGCTAAAGATGAATCAGGATATGAAGTGGAATCAGAAAAGGGAAATGAATCTGATGACACTGCACTTGTTGCTAAGATGGAAGATTATGCTTTAATGGCTAACATGGATGAAACATAGGAGGTATACAATACTGTATCTATAAACACTCCTGCTGGAAGTGATTGTGAATCAACATGTGGTTCAAATCCTAAAAATTCTGACAATGAAGAAACTTTGGATGCCATCCTTAATCAACTGAGGATAATACAATCTGCTTATCGAGTTGTGAAGGTTGAAAAGAAGCTCTTCAATCGGTTGAAAGATTAAATGTTGAATTAAGATTCTCAATGGAAAGGAAAAGAAGTCGATGAGAATCAAAGATAAGCCTGCTTGAACCTTCGATGAGTCTCTTGAGTCTATTTGAACTATCTTGTTCCTCCACTGCATTCAAATATGGAAATCCTTATGGTGATAGAACATGGCTTGGATTTGGAACTCAACAATCCAATAAGTGTGGATCCAAGAGGTCATCAACCTAGTACTGCACTGGTCCTAAGTTTGTGCTGCATAAGATCCAACTCCCAAAAGGGTTGCTGAGGAAGTAAAGCCTACTGAGAAAGCTTCAAGGAAGCAAAATCAGAAGTCAAAGAAGTCAACAGCTCCTAATAAAAAGAATAAATGTAAATATAGGACTGCTGTGCCTTCTAGACCTGCTGATAACAGACCTGCTACCAAGTCTGCTGGACCTCAAAAAGGGAAAAACCAGAAATATTCCAAGGATAAGAATCCTAAACCCAAAAATGCAAATCATTCAAGGGATACTTATCTCAAGGGGAAAGGTAGATTGTTCCCTACTGATGATGATTGGAATATTCCTATACTTACTGCTAGAAACAACAGAAATAACCATGCTGCTAGGGTAAAACCTAAGCAATGGAATCAGCAGAGGGCTCAGCAGAGGACTTATACAAGGCCTCAACAGGAACCTCAGCAGACTCCATATTACAAGGCTGTTCCTAACAGACAGCAAACCTATGGTTATCCTAGTGCTTCTAATAAAAGAAATCACTTTAAACAACATTATATTCCAAAAGGCCAAAAAACATATGTGAATCCTACACAACCAATTGGTAGACCTTATGGATGTGTAGAATACATGTATGAACCAAAGTATGATACCTTTCAAAGAAGACCTTATGGAAACTTGCCAAGGGTCATGCTTACTACTGACCATTATGGACCCAAACAGGTTTGGGTACCTAAAATGCATTAACTTTGTTTTGTAGGGTGTCTGGTACTTTGACAGTGGATGTTCCAGACATATGACAAAGAATAAGCACTGTTTGTCAAATTTTGTGGCAAAGGATGGTCCAAGAGTGAATTTTGGCAACAAGAATACACCTGGATACACAAGAGGATATGGTACACTTGTGAGAAATAGACTAACAATCAGGAATGTGGCATATGTGGAAGGACTGGACTACAACCTACTGAGCACTGGAAAATTCTGTGACATGGGATACAAGGTCACTTTTGACAAAAACACTTGTACTGTCATTAGTGAGAGAGGTGATCAAGTTGTGTTGGCTGGAAAAAGACAACAAAACATGTATGTTGTGGATTGGTCTACTGATGTTCCAGAAACATGCCTGATTGTGCATACCAAGTCAGAACTTAATTTGTTATGGCATAAGAAGTTGAATCATCTAAACTTTGATGATATCAATCAGTTGGTGAAGAAGAAACTGGTGATTGGTTTACATGAGATCACATTCAAGAAGGATGCTATCTGTGATGCATGTCAGCAAGGTAAACAGACAAAGTCAAGCTTCAAGTCAAAGACTAAACAATCAACAAAAAGAGTTTTGGAGCTGATGCACATGGATCTATTTGGACCAGTAACACCAACAAGTGTAATAGGAAAAAAATACACCTTAGTGGTTGTGGATAATTATTCAAGGTACACTTGGGGGATATTTATGAATAAGAAAAGTGAAACACTTCAAAAGATGCTTGAACTTTTGAAGAGATTACAGAATGAGAAAAGTTGGACAGTAATAAAGATCAGATCAGACAAGGGTACTGAATTTCTCAATAAATTTATAAGAGAATATTGTGAACAAAATGGTGTACTACATCAACTTGCTGCTGCTGGTACACCTCAGTAAAATGGGGTTGCTAAAAGAAGAAACAGAACTCTAAAAGAAGCAGGAAGAACCATGATTTGTGAAGCATTGCTACCTGAAAGATATTGGGCTGAAGCAGTTAATACAGCATGCTATACACAAAACAGAAGATCAGTGAACAAAAAGCTGCTGAAGACACCTTATGAGATTTGGAATGGAAGAAAACCTAATATATCCTATTTCCATCCATTTGGAAGCAAATGTTTTATCTTGAATCATAAGGAACAATTGAAGACATTCCAACCAAAATCAGATGAAGGAATTTTCTTGGGATATTCTTCAGTCAACAAGGCATTCAGTGTAATCGAATAAAGGACAACAAAACATGAAGAAACAATACATGTTGTATTTGATGAACCTAAGTTCACTGGAATGGAAGATGAAGCTCCAGAACTTGCTGAGAATCAACAAGTCACTGATCCAGAATGTGTTGAGGGTTTGGAAAGATTCAATGACTTAAAGGTTTCTGATTCTGCCTATGCTGAACACCCTGCTGGTAATACTACTGATGCAACAACTAAAGCAATTCAAGGATCTGCTGAACTCCTTGTTGAAGAATCAACAGACCCTACTGAAGATGATGTTCCAGAAAATCAATCTAACCAAAATCCACAATGGTTAAGGGATCACCCTGCTGAACAAGTCATTGGCAATATACAGCAAGGTGTGAGGACTAGAAGACAATTAGAAGCAATGTTTACTTGTTTTCTATCTCAAATGGAACCTAAAGTTGTTGAAGAAGCAATTTCAGATCCGGATTGGTTAATTGCTATGCAAGAAGAATTGAATGAATTTGAAAGAAATCAAGTTTGGACACTAGTGGAAAGGTCTAGTCATGCAAATATAATTGGTACAAAATGGGTATACAGAAACAAACTTGATGAATCTGGTACCATTGTAAGGAATAAGGCCAGACTAGTGGCAAAAGGATATTCTCAAGCAGAAGGGATAGATTTTGATGAAACATATGCCCCTGTTGCAAGATTGGAAGCTATCAGATTATTCCTGGCACATGCTGCTTATAAAAACTTCAAAGTATACCAGATGGATGTTAAGAGTGCATTTTTGAATGGCATTCTGGAAGAGGAGGTCTATGTTCAGCAACCTCCTAGATTTGAAGTTAAAGATCAAGAAGATAAAGTGTAAAGACTCAACAAAGCACTTTATGGTTTGAAATAAGCACCAAGAGCATGGTATGAGACTCTATCTCAATTCTTGGTGGACAATGGTTTTACAAAAGGCACCATTGATAAGACTCTTTTCAGAATCAATGAAGGAAACAACACCCTGTTGGTACAAATTTATGTTGATGACATAATTTTTGGTTCTGAAAATGAATTGCTATGTGAGAAGTTTGCAAATCTAATGAAGAGTAAATTCCAAATGAGTGTGATGGGAGAAAAGAACTACTTTTTGGGATTGCAAGTCAAACAGATGAAAGATGGAATCTTCATCCATCAAACCAAGTATACCAAGGAGTTACTGAAGAAATTTGGTATGGAAAACAACACCAAGATATAAACTCCTATGAGTACAAACATCAGATTGGATGAAGACAAAGAAGGCAAAGATGTTGATCAAACTTTATACAGAAGCATGATAGGCAGACTGCTGTACCTTACTGCCAGTAGACCTGACATATCCTTTGATGTAGGTGTTTGTGCAAGATTTCAATCAAAACCTAAAGAAAGTCATTTAGGTGCAGTCAAAAGAGTTCTCAAGTATCTAAAAGAGACTTTGGGAGTAGGGATATGGTATTCAAAAGATGGAAGTTTCAAGGTTATATCCTACTCAGATTCTGACTATGTTGGATGCAAGATTGATAGAAAAAGCACCACAGAACCTGTCAATTAATGGGAAATAGACTGGTTTCCTGGTTTAGCAAGAAACAGAATTCTATATCAACTTCCACTGCTGAGGCTGAATATATTGCTGCTGGAAGTTGCTGTGCACAAATACTTTGGTTAAGACAACAATTAAGGGATTATGGAATTGAAGAAAGAGAAATTCCAATCATGTGTGACAACAAAAGTGCAATTTCAATCACAAAAAATCATGTTTTGCACTCAAGAACCAAGCATATTGATGTGAGACATCATTTTATAAGAGATCATGTTGAAAAGAAAGATGTGGTGGTTCTTTACATCCCTACTGAAGATCAACTTGCTGACATTTTCACTAAACCTTTGGATAGTGAAAGATTTGCTAAACTAAGGACTGAACTTGGAATTATAAAAGTTGACTAATACAATCATAATCAGCAGTGTACTGGAATTCACCAAGGGGATTAGTCTTTGCTATGTTGGGTGAGCTCACTTAGCAGATTAGTCATTGGTATCAACAATTCCATGTACTTATGTTTGGACAATTGAGCAAATGAAGTTGCCAAGGGGATTGGTCTTTGTCATGTTGGGTGAGCTCACTTGACAGATCAGTCATTGGTATTAAACTTCATCTTGTATTATCAGTTGGACAACACAAAAGGATTTATGCATGAGCAGAGTAACTTTATCAGCAGGCTGCTGAGACATTTTGTCAGCAGGCTGCTGAGACAAGTCTACTGATGACAAGGCTGCTGAGGGAAACGTTACACAGTCAAACTTACTAAAGTCAAAAAGCAAATGGAGGGATATTTATTCTATCCTTATAACCGCAGTCAACACGATCTGACGGTTACAAAACTTTATGAAAAGTAATGGGCCACGTGTCAAGACAGCATTCACTCAAATTTAATCGTGGTTAATGGACAGTACGTGTTCTGATAGTTTCAACCATATCTGTCTATATTTATGCAGACCTATACACAGAGGCTACTTACAAAAACTCAGATCAATTTTCTCTGCGTAAACACTGTGTGAACACAGATTTGAAAGTTATCTTCTTCATCTTTTTCTTACAACAATGTCAAAGAAAGATATGGTTCATATTGGAACCAGTCAGAGTGTAAGAGGATATGTTACAGACTGTAACACCACTGAGTTAGCCATTAATATTGGACGAAGAATCAAACGGTTTGCTGGGCTAGAAGGTGTTATCAAAAGAAGATTGGAACGAATCTCTTATGTCAATGTGTTGGAATTTTGGAAAAACAATGTCATACATGAAGGTAGAGAGGCTTTCACTACAACTGTAAATGGAAGAGAGATTGAAATATCCTCAGATCTACTGAGAGAGGTGTTAGGGTTTGCACCTGGAAACAATGCACCCACCAATCTAGAAGCAATGAATCTACCAAGAATGAAGTTTGTGGATTCAATAAAGACAGATGATACAATTGCTTCAAATCTGGGCACCAATGTGAGATATATTGGTTTTGAGTACAACCTGCTGAGCAAATTGATTGCCAAAACCATTTTGGGATTTGTTGGAAGCCTGGATACTTTATCAGGACCCAAAATAGACCTGCTGATCATTATCTGCAGAAGTATGAAGTTTGATTGGGCTGGATTCTTCATACACTACATGAAGAAAGTGTGTATTGAAGATAGAGATGGTACAAGGAAGTCCAAGGTCAAGCCTTTAGGTCTAATGGTTCAAACCCTGCTGAATCATTTTCAGATACCTGATGTTTTATCTGAAAAGATTAACAAATCCAGATTCAAACCAGAAGTTGGTACTCGTATCCCTGGTCTGGATGATGATGAAGATGTAGATGATGAGGCTACTGAAAGTGATGGTAATGATGGAGATGATAATGCTGGTGGTGAACAGGTTAAGAAAGTTATGAAACCTATTGCACCCAAGAAGGTCACTAAAAAGAGAAAGACTGCTGATACAAGGAAAATAACAGAATTACTAAAGCCTAGAAAGACAAGGAAGCAAACAAAGACAGATTGCTTGAGTCTGTGAGGTCCAAATTAAACCGAGATTACCGACCTGCTTTGTAGTTGCAAAGAAAAAGACTGTTGTTGAAATCTTGAAGGAGCAACAAAAGAAGCCAGTAGAAAGAGGAAGTCTACTGAGATTGAAACAGAGGAACTATCCAAAAGAATGAAAGAGATTGCCAAGAATAAGAAACATAGCAAAGGCAAGCAGTTGAAAATTCTGGAGGCTCAAAGGCAAGAAGAAGAAGAAGAAGAAAGAAGAAGTAGGAGAGGCTATTGAGGCTGAGCCCTTAACAATTATCTTGCCTACTGAGGATGTAGAGGTTGTTATTGAGCAACCTACTGAAGAATCACAAAGAACTCTTTGAACCGAGCCTCTTTGTTGAAGTTGTTGAATCCTCCCAAAGAAAAGTCTGCTGAGCCTCATCGAAATTGCACAAGTTGTTGTTGAGCAACTTGTAGAAGAACCACAAACAAGCTCATCGAGTCTACACTGCGTGGAAGTGGAAAAGTTGGTACAAGACCCTGCAAGTCCTGCAATAGTTCAGGGGGAAGAGCTATCTGTTGCTAACCCTGCTGATGAGCATATAAGTCAGGGGGAACCAAGTGTAGTACAGATGGAGGTAGTAGGGACCAACATACAATCTGATCAACCGACTGACCTAGAAGTATCTGTGGAAGAGACTTTAAATTTACTTGTTGAGACCTTTGGAGGTCAGCAAGGTACTGAAACAGCTCCTAGAAAGTCATTCATGCCCTTTGAAAGACCAGAGAAAAGGAAGAAAGAAGGGTATGTTGATCCAAAGCTCCTGTTGGTGGCTAATTATTTCCAATGGAAGTTTGGATTTTACAAAAGACAAAAGCCAGCTGCAGAACCAATGACAGACTTTGAAGAATGGGCTTTTGAAAAGTTGGGAGTGGAAAATTTGTTAGATCTGATTGATACCTCTCTATTGCAATCAAGACTGATGGACCTTTTTTATGAACAAAAGAAGAAGGAAGGTATCAAGTTCAGGGACCCAAGAGATGACAGTGATGACTCATCATCATCTGATTCTGGAGGTGATTATCCATCAGGTCCAGGAGGAACCAGTGGAACTACAATGATTATTGAACCAAAAGTAGGGCAGTCTACTGGTAATGGACAGTCTACTGAGAGACTGCAAGCTGAATAGATGGATGAGGATCTAGAGGATCTCACCATAGATGGTCTGGAGGCCCTGATCAATGATGGAATAAGTCATGGAGGAAACAGATTGGTTGGTGTTCTTGATGATTTACTTGTTGTTGAACTTGTTGAACAACCTGAAGATCAGCAAAATGTAGATTTGGATGAAGAGAGGGTTACTGATCATAGTGAACCTAATTTCAATTCTGAGGATTCAGTTCAATATTAAGATTGGATTAACACTGAGGACACCCTAACCAAAACTGCAAATTTTCTAAGAAGGATTGCTGACATTGGGGAATTTCAAAAAGAAAACATGGATGTATTCTCTAAACAGGTCATTGTGGCACAAATTGCACCAGAACCAAGGAAGGAAGTGGAGGTACAGGTTGCTGAGGATCAGACAGCACCTGGACACAGGTTGGAACATGAGGTACATGCTGATGAGGTACAGACAGCACCTAGACAAAGGTTGGAACCAGATATGGGTTTGGAGGAAACCCCTGCTGTTGAAGAACATGCTGCGGTAGTGGAGCCTACTGGAGGAAAGGTCACTGTAGGGAAAGATAGTCAGCAGACTGTTGTTGTTGATGAAGATGAATAGCTGGTGGACTATGACTACAGTGATGAGGAATTTCAAATGCCTGAAGAAGAACATACAGATGAAGAACCACAACAGGCATTTGTACCAGTGTTGGAAGAACCTGCTATTGATCCTATCTTGGAGGAGTACCAAGGCCCTTACCTTGCTGGAAGGGATATGAGCTATGCCTTGGTGATAAGAAGTCAGAGGCAACAATACAATGTAGAAGAGCCTCACCGATGGAGTCATTGGAGGAATGGTCAGTGGGGTACCAAAGACATGTCCTGGAAGAGTTGAGGGCTGTCAGGAGTGACATAACACAGTTAAGAACTCAACTTGATAGACATGAACAAAGGTTTGAAGAACTGATGAATCTAGTGGATAACAATAGAAAGTCTACTGAGACAGTTGCTTCAAGCTACACATCTACTCAGTATGCCATTGCTGATCTAACACAAGATGTGAGGGGAATTAAACAGGGCAATACACTGAAGGAGAAATTTTTGAAAGATCAACTTAACTCCATTCATCAGAAGTTAGATAACCTTGCTGAGGTACATGAACTGCTTGCTTTTGATGTTGCACTCAACTCTCTTTGTCTTTGGATCCTAAAATTGCTGAAAGGATAACCCTGCTGGAGCAAACTATGCAAGAAAGGATCACAGCTGTTGACACTAGGACTGAAATTATAGAGGGACAATTGAACAATCTAGTGTTGACACAGGAGAGTGTACATGGCATGCTGTCCCGTTTTGTTGATGATGTCAATAAGGGGGAAGAGAGCCAAACAGTAGTAGCAAAAGAGGCTGCTAGAATTTTTGCCAAGAAAAGATGGGAAGATGACACTAATGCATTCAGAGAGCCTGCACCTGGCAGACTTCCACTCACTGATGATCTTCTCAAACAATACAAGAAGGTATACTACAACATAAGGAGACCTTATCATGACAAGGGATTTCATGAAGGTTTGAACTCCTTTCTGGGCTTAAAATTTTAGGAAGCAAGAGTTAAAGCTATGAGGGCTTCAAACATAGGTGGAAGAGGTGGTAGAGGTGAAAGGAGTTTACCTACCACAAATGCAAAGGAGTCACTCAATGAATTCAAAGAAGTATACATGCGTTTAGGCTTTAGAGTACATCAGATAAATCTCACTCTACTTGAAGCATGTCATTGGTGGAAAAAAGTGAATCCTCACATTAACTTCTCTCTCATTGAAAATGAATGGATGAGAGAAATGATTATGGAGATAAGAGCTTACCAAGAGCAAGCAGAAAAAGCAAGAGAAGAAAGGGAAATAAGACAGTAGATCAGCATACTTTATCGGTTTTATCATTTGCTGATTCTAGACTGTAATACTTTGAACAACTGTTTATAATGAGAAATGACTAAGTTTGTTCAGTTTTTGTTTTTAATCTTTTTGCTTTGCTGTTAGGAGAGGGTATTGGCATCATCACCAAAAAAAGGATATTGTTGGATTTATTTTTAAGTTTTAGTGATGAGTGCCAGACTAGCTGTAATAGAGCAAAGGCAAAAAGATGTCTAGATCAAATGTATAGGTTTATTAGAGTTTGATTTTGTATAGGTTTGATCAAACAAGCATCAGAAAGGTCACCGACTTACATCGCCAGACTAGTCTAGATCGATGGGGTAGCCGAGTCGAGAGACTAGTCGGAACCTCTTGAAGACCGGAAAGTGAGGCTCAAACTCGCTTAATGAAGGCTAAGGGATCAAACTTAGTAATTAAAGTCAAGGATATGGAATCAGAATTTAGGGAAGTCTGTGATGACCTAAACTGATTACATATACCTTGTGTACAAGGTCTAAGTTCCACAAGTTAAGTGGTGATTGGAACTTAGTTATATGCAAAAAGGTGTAATCTAACTTCATAAATAAAAGTTAGATAAAAGACAGTAAGATGAAGTGTTTTTAAACACAGCAAAATAAGGATAAGCTTACTGATGTGTATATCAGCAGATTTATGCTCTCAGGAACCTGCTGGACACATATTTCGATTATTCAAAAGTTACATTGGAAGATTACAAAGAAAGGGATAGCTAACAACCTCTGATTTATCAAACAAATCAATGGTTAGGATCAAAGGGGCGTTGGGATGATTTAGACCTTTATCCAATGGTTACAAGTCAAAGAGTGGATGATCGTGAGATCATCAAAAAGCGATCACTGTGTCGATTTATGAATCGTGATGAAAGCAAGTCAAATGGGACAAATCTGAAACGGCTATGTTTGAATTTCAAACATAAGTCACAAGGATTCCTACCTATAAATAAAGGACTCCTAATTCAGATACAAGTGATGAACATTAAGAGAAAAATACAGATAATCCTGTGCTTCGATTTCTGATCAAGAAAAACACCCTGCTGACCCTACTGAGCTTTAATCTACTGATCCAGAGAAAATCTTCAAGTGTAATCTGCATTCAAGCTACATCAAGTTTGCACACTTGAAGACTTCAAGCTGCTGATCATATCATCCTGATCAAGCTGCTGAAAGCTGAATCACTTACTTGATTCAAACTTTCTTTTACAAGAAATCTACTGAAGACAGTGAAGCATCCTTGGGTGTGAAATACTGTTGTTTGTGGTGGAGCTGGTGAAGAGGCAATCCTACCCTTCAAGGACCAGTGGAAGACTTTGGAGCAGCAATCCTACCTGTTACAAGTGTTCAGTTTGTGAAGCCATAGTTATTGGTTAAGGACAAGCAACTTAGGGATTTTTGTAACAGCTACATCAAAGATCTCTAGTGAATTACCTCCAACATCACAGGAGAAGAGTGGACTGACAGGATTACACCACCTGGAACCACTATAAAATCTACCTACTTACTTTCTGCATTTATATTATGCACTACACTACTGAGTACCTAATACTTGGTATCATATTTAACAACAAGTAATAAGGCTTAATTTTTGATATATTTCCGCTGCACAAATTCAGTAAACTCAACATTCAAAGAGACTCATCAAGTATCGCGGTCATTGAAGTTCTTGAGTTTGTTAACTCCAAAAGTTTTAAGTGTTAAGTTTATTCACCCCCCCCCCTCTAAACTTAACCAAAGCCTTTTCAAGGGACCAACATATTACATTCACTAAAAGCAAACTCACGAGGCCGTCAGGAGCGATGGAACAACCGATGACCGTTCAGGTGGGAATTAATGACACCGGGGTCAATCGTGTGCTGGTAGACACTGGAGCCGCCATAGATATCATTTATCTGGATACACTGAAAGCATTGTAAATTGGGGCTTCAAAGTTGAGGCCATATCTGGGTACGTTAGAAGCCTTCTCAAATGATAAGGTCAGGGTTATAGGAATCATCGACTTGGAGGTCGAGATCGGGGATTATCCCCCTTTCAGAAAGGAACTGGTAAATTTTCTGGTCATGGATCTGCACTCTCATGATACAGAAATTTTAGGGATTCTAGCACAAAGAAAATTCTAGATGGTCGTTCGATGCCCCACCAGAGGGCTAAATTTTACACCGACAGCGAAATCGGAGAGATGACTACCCACAGAGAGGAAAGTACAAGCGGCCGCAGATTGAGGCCTCGGAATCATCTTCTAGAAAAGCACGAATCGATGCGGTCGGAGAGATAACTATTGAGAAGGAACCAGAAATGATGGAGGAAGTAATCGAGCTTGTTCAAGAGGGAGTCGGCGAAAATGGAAAGGTTGTTTACGACACTCTCCAAATGAGAGATGAGCCCAATTTTTCTGCTCAAGACGAGATTCTAGAGATTGTCGTTAATGAAAAACACCCTGACCAAAAAATCAAAATTGGGAGTCAACTGGATGAAAAAGAAAGAGAGGACCTGACGAGATTATTGAAGGCCAATCTCGATGCCTTTGCTTGGATAGTCACCAATATGAAGGGGTCGAGCCGGAAATAGTACTGCACTACCTGAACGTCGAAGAAGAAGAAAACCTTCTCTTTTTAAAGACCCAAAAAATCCAAAGGCGGGAAGGTCAAAGGTCGCACACATTCAAACTCGAATTCAAGTCTCTACATTAATCGAGCCGACGCTTCGGAAGAGCAATCATAAATGCGTCGGTTGGATGAAGAATCATGAATGCGCCGGTTGAGCAAGGAGTTAAGAAGCTTCACGACTCCTAAGAGCCCAAACCATTTTAGTTGGGCCGACCAAAATCGGCGGCTCCACTGAAAAAGCAGGGCATTGTCAGACACGATGAAGTTGGTGCTTTCACTCACGGTTATCTTTCATAAGTCCTGTCTAAAAGCGCTCTCATCTCACTCGAGGACAATGGGGCCGCATGCCAAATTTCCCTCTCAGAAACAAAAATCGAGGCAAGTTCAAGGTAGAGAAAAAATGATTTCATTCCCTCTCATGTTCGTACTTACTTCTTCTTTAATCTGAATGGTTGAATTTTTGTTTCCATGGTTCAATTTCTAGGAATAAGTCGCCGACCGGACTGCTGCATTTTGGTGATGCAGGAGAAACTTTTCGGCGACGATCGGGCATTGAAACGGACTCCGATTGGAACGAAATTTGGAGGGCGAGTTCATCCCTCCTTCTTCTTCAATCTGAACGGTTGAATTATTGTTTCAACGGTTCAATTTCTAGGAATATGTTGTCGACCTGACTGCTACGTTTTGGTGATGCAGCAGAGACTTTCCGGTAACGATCGGGTATCGAAACGGACTCCGATCGGCACAAAATTTGGGGGGGGCTTGTTCATCCCTAATTCTTCTTCAATCTCGTGGTGCCAAGCCGAGGTCGTTCTCGAGGTTCCAGGCCAAACTCAGTATTGAGGTGCCGAGCCGAACTCAGTCTTGAGGTGCCGAGCCGAGGTCGGCCTTGAGGTGCCGAGACGAACTCGGTTTTCAAGTACCGAGCCGAGGTTGGTCTTGGGGTGCCGAGCCAAACTCAGCCTTGTGGCGCCGTGCCGAACTCGGTCTTGAGGTGTTGAGCCGAACTCGGTCTTGATGTGCCGATCCGAGGTCGGTCTTAAGGTGACGAGCCAAACTCTGTCTTGAGGTGCCGAGCCGAATTCGGTATTGGGGTACCGAGCCAAGGTCGGTCTGGGGGTGCCGACCCGAGGTCGGTTTTGAGGTGCCGAGCCGAACTCAGTTTTAAGGTGCCGAGCCGAGGTCGGTCTTAAGGTGCCGAGCCGAGGTCGGTGTTGAGTGCTGGATATACATAAACCTGAATCCGGATCCGATCCATAATTGGATCATCAAATCTGATTCACAGCACCGATCGAGACACTCGATCATGCACAACAGAAGCTTCGAATTAAATTCGGATGCGATTTTACCACGATTTAATTCACATGATTAATTAATATAACTACAAGAAGGTGGACGTCGATCCTCGTAGTAGAACCTCCTCGAATATGCTTAAGAAAAACCCTAGTTTTTCTTCTCCCAATAGCTAAGACAAGAAAACAAAATTTCTCTCTTTTATTCAAAAAAAAGGAGGCGTCCCTTTTTTTCCTCAAAATTGGCGTTGGATTTTCTGGTTAAATTTTGTGTTGGAAGAAACCTCTTTTTATAGGAAAATAACTAATAATTTGAGAGTTTATTTTTTACACACAAATTTATCTTTTTCTTTTAGGAAAATAAAATGTTTATCCAATAGAAAAAAAAAACAAATTTCCTATTTATCCTATAAGAAAACTAATTTCTTATTTATAATTATTTAACACATAAATAATTATATTATCCACATTATAATTAATTAGAGAAAATTTCTTTTACCAAAATCAAAAAAATACGGCGCCATTTTTTTATGCGAATTGGGATAATATAAAATATCTTTTCTATATTACATATATTATTTACCGAATAAATAATATCCGCATATTCATTAAATAGACCAACTATTTAATTTATTCTCGAGGTTCTAAAATACGAGAATTCACTCGCATTTTAGGAGCCAACCCGGGGACAATGGACCTATAACCAGTAGCTACAATAAATTGAATAAAATATTCATCGAGCAGAACATTTCTACTCAACTTATTAATTCCGGAATTACGCCACTATAAATCCGAAACTGAACTCTATCGATTGTAGATATAACTTATTCTCAGAAAGTCGAGTCAATAAATGTCCATTAACATAATCATTACATACAGACTAACCCTCCATAGACTGTCCGTAACGAAGCGAGATTATTTCCGCAAACCTTCTTCATTACAACTTATCCTTATTAACCATCAACCAATTAGTGATCAATTAGTTCACCAAAATGAACTCGGCCGATCGATTAGTTTCTAGCATCAACAAATAAGGGGATTGTCTTTCTACTTCCCGCAAGAAGGAATGGATTTCATATTTGTGAGACACACACTCCTCACTCATCCCAAAATAGTGCCAACGTGAAAGTGATTCTGATTGCGCCTCTTAGCAATCCTTAACGAACACATCAAACCTTATCTTGAAACAAGCAGGCGTCTGCAATCACTTCAGGATTAAGGTTAATCCATATATGAACATTTGTGATTTAATAAGATTTCTCAATCACGGAATTATATAAGAAAAGTAGATTAAATCGGTCTAGTCCTATATGGCTACATCATATATAAATGCCCCACTTAGATAACCAATATCGACGGTCCGGATAAGACGGTCACACCTTAAGTGTTCTGGGCGCATTAGTGGTGGTTTAATCAATAGACTTCGTACTTTGTTTATTGAGTCTGACATGCAGACATAATTTTTTGGAGTCTGTCACGCAGACTTTATTTTTTGAGTCTGGCCTGCAGACTTAATTTTTTGGAGTCTGTCCTGCGACTTAATTTTTTTAGTCTGAAGGCAGACTTAATTTTTTGAGTCTAGCATGCAGACTTAATTTTTTGGAGTCTATCCTGCAGACTTAATTTTTTGACACCGAGGGCAGACTTTATTTTTTGAGTCTGACCTGCAGACTTAATGTTTTGAGTCTGGAAGGCAGACTTAATTTTTTATTTTTTGGTTGGTGGGGTTTCTTGATCCCCAGTATGTCATGCATTAACTAACAAAATTTGGATGACATACTTAGATTTTTGTATGATTTTTTATTTGAGTGTGAGTCTGAACTGCAGACTCATGAATTCTTCTAAGTCCGTCATGCGGAGCTCAGTTGTTTGTACATATTATACACAATAAAGAATAGAAATATAATATTGAAATATACTGGTAAACTGAAATGATTTATTGAATTCTTGAACTTGTTTCAGACGTAATGCTTGCGGGGTTTGTTTGCCTGCCATCTTTGTGGAATGGTCATGCCATTTGAATCAGTGCCATAAATTTATAGGGGTGTCATGTGGACGTAAATTTCTTGATTTCGATCTGTGAAGCTCGAATGTAGAGCATTGGCGAACTGGGTCAGAAGTTTGGCTGACTTCGCATTAGCTTTGGGCGATCTGGGCCAGATTTTACTGACTTCCCGCAATAAGTTTAAGGCGAGCAGGGCCATATTAGACTGACTTCTCGCGTTAAGTTTACGGTGTGCAGGCCAAGATTGGACTGACGTCTCGCATTAGTTTTTTGCTAAGCTGGGCCAGATTAGACTGATATCCCGGACTTTGTTGAGAAAGCTGGGCCAACTTTCATAGACTTCCCGCATTAATTTTTTGCCGAGCAGGGCCAGATTAGGCTGACTTCCTAGACTTTGTTGAGCGAGCTGGGCCAAATTTCGTTGACTTCTGCATTAATTTTTTCCCGAGCAGGGCCAGATTAGACTGACTTCCCAGACTTTGTTGAGCGAACTGGGCCATATTTCATTGACTTCCCACATTAATTTTTTCCGAGCAGGACCATATTAGACCGACTTCCCGGACTTTGTTGAGCTAGCTGAGCCAAATTTCATTGACTTCCCGGACTTTATTCCAACTATATGTTTATTTCATGTTCTACAATATATATGGCTCAAAGCCAAGCTGTTGAGAAACAATGTAATTAAGAATTGATGAAAGTAAAATGAACTTATCTAATAATCTCCTTATTATGGATCTGGAAATCTTTCCTACAATGATCAGGTAACGAAACAAACTCCGATCGGCATGAAATTTGGAGGACTTGTTTGTCCCTCCTTATTCTTCAATCTAAAGGTTGAATTTGTGTTTCAATGGTTCAATTTCTGGGAATATACCGCCGACCGGACTGCTACGTTTTGATGATGAAGCATAAACTTTCCGCCGACAATCGTGCATCGCAACGGACTCTTATTGGCACAAATTTTGGAGGGCATGTTCATCCCTCCTTCTTATTCAGCTTGAACGGTTGAATTTTTGTTTCAACGGTTCAATTTCTGGGAATAAACCGCCGACCGGACTGCTTCGTTTTGGTGATGCAGCAGAAACTTTCTGACACGATCAGGCATTGAAACGGACTCCGATCTGCAAGAAATTTGGAGGGCCTGTTCGTCTCTCATTCTTCTTCAATATGAATAGTTGAATTATTGTTTCAATTGTTCAATTTATAGTAATAAGCCGCCGACTTGGCTGCTGCGTTTTGGTGATGCAGCAGAAACTTTCCGGCGACGATCGGGTATTGAAACGGACTCCGATTGGCACGACATTTGGAGGGCTTGTTCGTCCCTATTCTTCTTCAATATGAATGATTTAATTTCTGTTTCCACGGTTCAATTTCTAGGAATAAGTCGCCGACCGGACTGCTGTGTTTTGGTGATGCAGCAGAAACTTTCCGAGGACGGTCGGGATTGAAACGGACTCCGATCGGAACGAAATTTGGAGGGCATGTTCATCCCTCCTTCTTCTTCAATCTGAACTGTTGAATTATTGTTTCAACGGTTCAATTTCTGGGAATATGTTGTCGACCTGACTGCTGCATTTTGGTGATGAAGCGGAAACTTTCCGGTGACGATCGGGTATCGACACGGACTCCGATCTATACGATATTTTGAGGGCTTGTTCGTCCCTACTTCTTCTTCAATCTGAACCTTTGAATTTTTGTTTCAACGGTTCAATTTATGGAAATAAGTCACTGACAGGATTGCTGCGTGTTCTTGCCATTAATGCGATCACGAAAAACCTCAACCAATTACTGATAGAAGGCCCTCCTTCAAGCGCCATTTGATGAAATAAAATTCGTCGGGTATAAAATTTGGGCCATTTTATCTAGGGGCAATTGTATCAAGGAAGATAAAACAAGGACAAAATGAATGAGGGATGGTTTTTGGGGGGATTTTAGAATGAGTCTGAGATTTTCCCCAGGGTGCCTACGTATCCAATGTGTATGTTGGAATCAAGTCTCCGTAGTTCCTTAGGGATTGTTTATATTGAGGGGTTTGTGCCCTAGGCTTCGTGGGACGGGTCCTTGTTGGACTATGACTTCATGTTCCTTAAGAAAGAGATAATTACGATTATTTCAATGACATTTAATGATGGGATCACAGTCCTAATGGGAGAAGGATTCTTAGGATCTTCTCATAATTATTGTATAAATCAGATAAGGATCGGAGCCTTAATGGCTTGGAATTATTTCCATAATTATCCATATAAAAAGATATAGTTATCATTATACGCTCTAGCCGACCTACGGCGAGCAACCGAGGTCAATATGACCGAACTGCGCAGGTCAGCCTCTACTTCGTCCTGACCGTTGCGGTTGATTGAGGAACGACCTGGCCAGCTTCACCATGAGGCTGATATCGGCATTTAGGCCTATACTGGGGCTCCTGGCCCTTAAGGTTAGAATCTCGGGTCCACTAATATTACTATTTTGGAGTGTTGTGTGTATAACACGTGGAGTGGTGAAATCCGGTATCGTCAATTTGCAAGAACAATACGCATGTATGAGAGAGAGAGTTAGTCAATAAATTGGTTGAGCTTGGCTGCGCATTTCAATTAATGGTCGATCCTCTTTTGAAGAGGGATAGTGCTGCTATTTATAGGGCTTACATAGTCGGTTACGAGAGGAGTACAAAATACAATATATATAATCTACAGATCCGCTAGTCGAGCTCATTCTATGCGAGGTGACTTATACCTCGACTCATGCCGATTCTCTATAACCTGACTGGACTACCTTGTTCCGTGGGCTTCATATTGAGGGGCGAGTTGGTCGGCCCCTGATGATTCGTCTCGCCTAGTACTTGGCGTATGAAAGTAGTTGATGCCCTTTGCCTAATCGACTACAAATATCGTGATGGCATAAGATGTGCTTAACTGATCTCAGACCCCACTCGTCTTACCATAATGCGAGTTGATTGGATCAAGGACCTTATTCAGGATGGGATGACCCAACAAGAATTCGGGGGAGCATTTACGGGTTTGGTGTATCATATATATATCTCATTAGGTTCATCCAAAATGTTTGAGTTCAGTTTGAACAAGTCCTATAATATCGTAAAGAATGCTGTATTGAATCTGTATATGGAGTCTTGTTTGTCACTTGTTGTCCTTTATGTATGTATCATGTATTCGTGTGTGGTTGGACTGTATATATATATGATACATTAGGTTCATCCAAAATGTTTGAGTTCAGTTTGAACAAGTCCTATAATATCGTAAAGAATGCTGTATTGAATCTGTATATGGAGTCTTGTTTGTCACTTGTTGTCCTTTATGTATGTATCATGTATTGATGTGTGGTTGGACTGCTTCAACAGATCAAATTAGTATCCGTTGTATTAAAATATAGATCAAATTGTCCAAAAAAAAAGGCAAAAAACAAAAAAGCAAAAATAAAAAAATAAAAAAAAAATAATGCCTAATACATGAATAAAAGTCAACTTTATGCATGATACACGAAATAATTGATACACTGTGACGACGCTGATCCGGATATGGAGTCCTTAACCGGAAAAAAAACGTCCGGCACGTATATAATTAAAATAAATCAATTATATACGTAAACCTGACATTATCAATAACAGAGAACAAGCGGAAACGAAAACAAAGACTCGGGAAAAAAAAATTAAAAAATCACTACAACGATCGACAAGTAACACGGGGCTGCAACTAAAATGTTAAGATCAAACGCTTACCTTTCTACTAAAACCAATTGGTGCCAGTATAGGCGGTACTTTATTTCTTATCATTTAAGAGTGTGGGCAATCTCTCCCCACACCCGCCCTCAAATATTGGCAATCTGTCCAACACTTGGACAATTTTTTCATTTAAGAGTGTGGGCAATCTGTCACAACCCCCTCAATTGTGGCAATCTCTCCCAACACTTGCATTTTTTTTTAAAATAGTGTTCCAATCAGGGTTCGATCTCGTGGCCTCTGCCTTTGATACCATGTTAAGATTAAGCGCTTACCGTTGTACTAAAACCAATTGGTGCCAGTAAAGGCGCTACTTTATTTCTTATCATTTAAGAGTGTGGGCAATCTGTCCCCATATAAGACAAAATCCCAAGAAATAATACACAAGGTTGAAAATACATTCAACTATTACAACTCTTTATTAAAACCAAGGTACATCTATCTTATCTATTACAAAATGAAAGAGAAGATTTTATATCAAAAGAAAGGTAGACTTCAACTGCCGTAACTTCGGGAATCACTCTTAAGTGACCTCGAACTCAACCTACAACAAAACCACCTTCTCTGGGTGGGGAAAATAACACACTAAAGGGTAAGTACAAACGTACTTAGTAAAGGGTAGAAGCACCGAATTTACACCTACTATAATGCAAGGATTAACATTAATAACAATACTAGTAATATCACATGGCAAGTCAAACAATCATGATTACATATATGTTTCACTCACTCACCACACTCTACTAGTACTCTCACTAGTTGAATCAACCACATAAGACATTTGTTACTCACTAGTCCAAGGACACTTTGCCGGGTGAGAATGCACCGAGACATTTCCTCAACACCTCTAAAGAACATGATAGCTCATGATGCTATTCGTGTGGATTACTACGTGAGTCCGGTTGATATCTGATCATGTGGAGGCATAATAATACCGTGAAGCATGGTATAAACGTGCCTCACCAAGGAATAACCTGTTTTAGCTTTTAGACTCATCATGTACCTATTTAGGCGTTTAATCTAACCACTTAAGTCCATTGCACATAAAAAGGCTTCTTATGGACCACTAAACCGTAGACGGACTCTATATTACACTACTTACCACATTGCACAGAAATATTGGAATCTAATCCAATACCCACGAGGCTAAGGAATAAGGCTTCCGGTGATCCCGAGTTTCTCCCCGCAGAGGATCTCCACAAGGTGCTGAGCCGAATACACTAGAAACCCAACACTTAACTTCGTCATGTTACAAGTAAGATATTGAACTCAAGTCAACATCACGTAAGGCCGAATGTAGAGTGCTCCAAAGCTCCCGTGAGGCACGGTGCGGAGCCAAGGCCATTAGAACACGTACACTTGACTTTACAACATTCCACATAACTCTCTATACCATTTTTGCTTAGAAAAATCAGCCAACATTCTAGGATCAAATTCCATGTTTTATTCACCATTTAAAACACTAAATCTACTTCAAATCCATACCAATATAATACGAAAAATATTCTACAACATGCTTGTAACATTATACTAGATCTAAACACCAATATACCATGAATTTCAAGTCAAAGACGTGCTTAAAGTGAAAAGCTACAAACTTTGAATCAAAACACCTCTAACACTTTATAATAATTAAATCTAACATTTCTACAAGTCATGGGCAAGATTTAAAGGCTACTAACAACTAAAGATTCGGTTGAACACCCCTTTACCTAAATCTCTTGAAGCAATGTTGAGCCCAAGCAAGAATCTTCAAGAAAAGTTCCAAGTACACCACTTGCATCGTCAAGAACTTCTAGAACCACAACCAACTCACTTCGAATCTACCACCAGAACGATATTCTAAGATTAATACAACATTCAAAACATAAAAAACTAAGAAAAAGCTCAAGAACACAACTAAGATCTTGAAAATGGGTTTTTGAAACTCTTACTTGATCGTAGTAAAACTTGTATCAAAATTAAGCTCACATCAAGGGAATCATTTTGGTGTAATTGGTTTCTTATTTCAACGGCCAGAGTGATCAGAAAGGCGGGATTTCTCTTCCTTTCTTCTCTTTTCTTTTCTTTTCTTTCTTTTCTTCCCTCTATTTTTCTCTCATTTAGCCGCAGGACTCATTTGGGAAAGTTGGGAATGAAAATGAAAGGGTTTGGGGTGTAAAGGGGTATATATAAAGGTTGGGTAAATTTCCGTTTTGCCCTTACTAAAGTTACACGTTAAAATACCATAAATACCCTTTAACAATTACCTTGACTCTGTTTATTTAATAAAACATAACAAATTAAAATTATCGTGACTCACATAAAGTGGTAAAGAGACTTTTATACCTTTTACGGAGATATGGGGTATCATATTCTTCCCCTTATATGAGTTTCGTCCTCGAAACTCACCAGAATTTGCCCGCCTCAACAAACGCTCAAACCAACAAGCATTTCAATTCTTAAGTTTCCAACTTCTGAACTACTCACAGTCCACCTCTAAGGTCCCACTCACACCTAAACATAGATACTACTCGACCGAACCAGAAAACCTTTCAAGTTTAGAACTACACTCTTTCTTGTCTTTAAAAGATTCTAAGATCCAGATTAAACTTTTCTTCACCAAACACCCTTCATTACCTCAAGACATCTCCATAAGCCAACATGACAGTTCAATTTATCTTGCACTATCCCTTACAAAACACATACAATTTAGTCCTTATACACTTCACATCTTATTCTAACCTCCCTCAGAGGTCAACTCCAAAGAGAAACAACACACACGAAGGATCGTCTTCCGAGCCTGCTAGGGTTTTCCACAACCTCGTCGACCGATAAGAAATTTTGCATACATAAGACCAAAGCATCATAGTCTTACACAATTCACCTTACATTACAAGAGATACTTCCCGAAACAAGACTCTTGTCCACAATAAACTTGACAAACTCGCCAAAACCCGTAAATCATTGAAACCACGTCCCGGTTCAAACCTTTGATGAAACCATTCATCAATCAATCTAATACTAACGCTTATGCAAGTCTTCCAAGAACTATTCCAAAAAACCAATTACTTCTTACCATTGTTTCTCGTCTAACCAGGGGAAGCAACACTTACAAACTGAATTAAAGGGTCTCATCTGAAACTATGGGCAAACTCAGGTAGCGAGTCTGAACTCCAAGGGAAGAACAAAACACTTTCATATCAGAGCTAAAGCATCAAGTTTTAAAAGGTATTCTTGAATAAAACTTGAAATCAAACGTAGATATGAAAACACTCAAGGATCTAAAACAACTTTTGATTCCTTCAACCATAACATAGATATTTATAAGAAATTACTTCAAAATCACAAAAGACACGGTGAAGTACTTCATGAAAAATCTTTTACCGGTTTAAAGAAAGGGACAACATTCACACACTGTTTGAAGTAGGGACCGCAAAAGATAACCTACTAACCGAGCTTGAAGGATTTCATATCAGAATAAATAAATGACAATTGATTTTGAATGAGGGGTAACACTGAAACAAACTTTTGATGAACTGGGTTTAAGATAACCAAATTCTAAGAAGATTAACAACAAGGATTATTCGGTCACATGAATTGAAAGGTGAAAAGTTGTGCACTAGTGAAATAACACAATATGCAAGCTATAAAAAGAGTGTAAAACCTTTACAACAAACAATATGTCTGATTTGTCACCAAAAAAGATAAATCGAGAGTAAGCTGCCTGATGCCACTGAACGCCAAACAGAAGGTTCCCAGATTGGGTAAAATTTACTTACTCTGAAAAGATAAGGTGGTTGGTTGGCACATCAATAGGAACGTGTACAAAGATCTTTCGAGAAGAGTAGAGTTTCAAAGTTTATTCAGAATTGAAAGATGGGGCATTGAATAAAAATGTTAAAGATGAGTATCAAAATTTTGAAACACACCTTGAAGATGGATTCTTTAAAAAAAGAGAGGCATCTTGTAAAATAAGGTGGTTTGTGAAGAACACTTGTCATCATGAAAGGAAAGGTAAATAACATTCACAAGAGTGTCAAGGGATTAAAACCAAAATAGAACGTGTCAAACACCGACTTAGGAACATAAAAAACAGAGAAAAGAACGTTTGGACTTAAAACGACTTTAGCTATAATTTAGATTGTTACAAGGGTTTCAATCCACAAGAATCCTGAAAAAGTTTGCTTAACAACAATGGTTGGAAAAGCAAGGTTGAGCACCAAAAAATTTAGAACAACTTGAGGGAGACAAAAGGAAATGATAAAAATATTTACCATGAAAAGGTTCTTTGATTAAAATCAAGAAAACAATTAGTCATGAAGTGATGCAAAAGAAATTTTCATGAAAATCTTCATGTGGATACAAATTGAAGACTAGTCACTTAGAAGAAAGTTTACATCAAAGAAAACCCGTGAGCATAATTAAAACAAGGGACAAATTGCCAAAAACCTAAGAGTGCCAACTTGATAAAAGATGAGATTAATGAATCTACATAGAAAGCAACTCGGTAAACAACTAATTTTTCTTGAAACAAGAATCTAAAAGTTCATACAAGGCAGGTTGTGGATACACCCAAAAAGAGATTCTTACAAAAAGTTTAAGATCTAACCAAACACAAAGATACACACTTAAAAGAATGCATTATTAATAACAAAACGATTAACCCTAACAAATCATCCCTTTTAAAAGTTAAAGATGCACACAAGTAAACCCAAAAAGATCTTGTCAACTCGATTTAAGAAAGAAGTTGTACTTTAATACAACGGTCATACAAATAGAAAGAAGTTGGTTTCTTTTATTCAAAATAGTAGAACATTTAAAACCTTTTTTTTTGAAAGAAATCATAGGGTAATACACTTTTAGGACAAACAGGGCACAAGGGCAGAATGAGTTTAACTGAGGTGGCAATTATTCTGAGGAAACTTGGTTGGTGAATGTTAGAAGGAAGCAAAAACGTACGTGGGGTGATGGAAGGTAACTGCTTATTTACTCACGACCGGAAAGCGTTAAAACGACAACCCAGAAGAACTTCCTACTAGACTTATAAGACTAGGAAGAACTTTACATAAAGAAACAACTCCTCAAAACTATTTTTCCGAACACAACAAAAACCTATACCACAACCATACAACCATAATGTGAGCATTACCATTTCAGATCATGCAGATGAGAAATTGAAATTACTTCATGCAATATGATTGAAAATTAAAGACATGTATAACTCAAATGAAAATTATTTTGAGAATGAAGAAAGATGAGAATTATAGATTTTGGAGTTTGCCAAATGATAACAAAAAAATCGGAATGTCTTTTGATAAGCCTAAATCGTAATTCAGTCTGCGGAACCTTATTCGGGTCTGACCGGCCACCAAAAATAATGGATGAGGCCACTGGCCATTACTGTCCACGAGCTCGCAAGCCAAATTGGGACCGCGAGCCTTCGGATCCATTCTAAGCCCTTAACCCTATGTGGCGACAAGAAGGATTAGGGGGCCGACACTCGAACCCATTCGATAATCAGGTCCGCCAGAGATCTCGCCCATAATACTTAGAGAAAGAACTACCTCTAAGTTTGGAAAGACAATGATATAAAAGGTACATGGATCAACAAGGCCATCAAGAGGGCGACCCATAGGCTCCGCTACGAGCCCGCTACTGTAGATAAATATCTATTTTGTACTATATGTCCTCATTTGTAAATAAGCCGAGCTTTAGTCGGTGGCTCCCCTATAAATAGGGCAGCGTGTAACCCTTTCAGGGAGAGGATAAGTTAATAAAAGACAAGGCAAAGCCAATTTGTCCACTCTCTCCTTTCTTATTAAGCATCACCACCGGCAAACACCACTTTAATACACTTTTTATAGCCAGATATCCACCATACAGACTCCGCTAAACAACCGTGATAATTTACGCATTATCAGTCGGCTCCGTAACCAGGAACATCATCAAGTTTTTCGGTCACTCAGGCGAGGAGATCACCCAGAAAGCTGCTTACGATTGTGGAGCTAAGGATCTTCATCACTTCTTCAAGCCCAACTCAAGTCGTCCTTGCTCAAAAGAAAGTTTCAAAATCAACATCACCAAGAAGGAAAGACTAAAAAGAGGTAACGTTAACAAAGCTTGCACGAAACTCATGAGTTAGCATTTGAGAAATTGCCTCTCTCGTAGTGTTCTTCGCTCAAACTCCTGTTTTTAGTAAAGCTCTTGGGATCATGGAGGTTATAAGCTTGTGTTTTTGTGATAGAAAGCCTGAGATATATCGAGCTTGCATTTGAGAAATCACCTCTCTCGGTATCTTTAAGGTTAAACATCATCATCTAACCAGAAAATAGCCAAAAGCATCACTTTGAGTTCTTATTTCCTTGAAACTGCATTGTGGTAAAGAGCCGATGTTGTTTCCTTGATAGTATATCTATTTTTGAGATAAAAATCATACAAATTTCTAGGGTTTTCACGTTTGAATCATCACCTTCTTCCCCTGAAATTCTTATTTCCGGCCAATACCTCATCTGAGATGTTACCATCCAAAAGATCTTCGTCTAGCTCCCCAAAAGTCAATGAAAGTACGAAGTAGTTGAGGGTGTCAGAAAAGATCAGATTGTCAGACAGTCGGTGGTGACCAGAATAACAGTCTTATCCCTAGGCAAAACCAGTTCGCATAAAGAGGAAATGACAGGGAGTAAATGTTTACCACAGACCCCAACAAAAGGGGGTGCACAAGATCATCCCCGCGATGAGCGTGGGGGGGGGGGAACTTTCGATAATCCCACCGTAGATTGGGATTGATCATAGAAAGAGGTTGTACCCATTAGCGAGGCCAAAAATGTCCCAAATCAGAAGACAAAATCCAAAGAGGCTGCCATGGCTTTTGAAGAGGCTCATAGAGAAAAAATAGCAGTCCATGGGACAAGACCGCAGTGAAGCCAAGAGATGGTAACGGAAAGGGTGCCCGGATTCCAAGAGGACCCCAAGGTCGCAAAAATGAGAGAATGTGCTAAGTATGCTGAGAGAATGTTCTTAACCAATTCTCGGATGGTCGCTCTAGGAAGGGATCCCTTACTAGTCAGGGAAGCAATCCGAGCAAGAAGCGAGGTCAACCTAAGGGCGATAGACAGAGGTCACCCAAGTCAGCCTAAAAGAATAGTGGTTGAGGAAAGTTTTCACTCATCGGGCTGAAAGGATCGCAAGAAAGAACAAGAGGTCGTCCAAACTTCGATCCAACTTGATCGTGAGAATCTAAAGGAAAAGAGCGATGATAGGGGATCCATTCTAAAAAGGTTGGGTGAAAGGAAATGGGCCCGGTCCTAAGCCGTCTAGGTCCCCCAGAAAGAGGCGTAATGCCCTAACAAGAGGGGAGGAACGAAAGAGACACTCGCCTAATCATAAGATAAAAGAGGGCTCAACAGGAGGAATCGCAAAACCATGCAGACTCAGAGTACAGGTCTGAGCGAGCAGTTGAACCATCACCGCCCAGGCGAAGAGTTGATCCCGTCATATTCGACTAAATGGAAATAATGAGAAAGGAAATCGTAGAGATGAAAAAGTTGAGGCCCACTGAAAAAGCTGCCCCGGCCACTAGAATTGATGTGCTCGCCAAGAGAATCACTGTAACCCTGCCGACGAAGAAAGAAAAGGTTAGCTACCCCAGTTACAATTACTACAATGGGAACACTTGTCCATATGATTGGCTCGCCGCATTCCTAGGTCGCATCACTTTAGCGACCCAAAACAGATCAGCCTGGTGCATTGACCTAGTAGACAGCATGCAAAATAAAGCCGCATCATGGGTTCACAGGCTTCCTCATGGTTCGGTTGAAAGCTGGGAGGATTTCTGAAAAATTTGTAGAGGAGTTCGAGTCGGCAAGCAGACCGAAGAAAACCGTTGAGGATCTTTATGAGGTCCACATGGGAGAATGAATCGGGAAGAGGTTATTATAACCGATTCATCACGGTATACGGTCAAACCAAAAACATCACTGACGCCGCCATCATAACTTGTTTTTTAACAGGAATAGTGAAGGGTCCAATGAAAATAGAGTTCAACCTTCGGCCACCAAAATCTAGCCTTAGGGTGATGTTGGAAAGAGCCAGAATGATCGGCCTGAGTGAAGCGCCATCTCCCTCTGGGAAAGGAAAATCTAAACCAGAGCACCACTCACAAAAAGAAGAGTTATGATCCTAAATTGTTTTTTATGGTTAACAGGAAGCTTTATCAAATTCTCGGGATGATTGGTAGCGGTTAAGTACACAAGGTCATGTCATTAGACCACACAATGTACGTTCTTGAAAAAGATCGAATTCAAAGGTCTACGAGATGACAGATAAAGCTAGCATTGCTCCAAGAGGTCATAAATGGTTTACAAGATATGAGTTCGCCAGAAGTGGGCTCGCCAAAAATGGTGATCTGGCGATCTCAATCTTGTCCAAAACAAGGGGCCGTGTATTGAAATTTTCAAAACAGGCATCGAGTTTTTGATCTCGGCATCTATTTTAAACAAACTCGCCGCAAAACGCCCTCAATCTAGTCTGAAATAGGGGGCGCATATTGGAATTTTTCAATTCAAAGTTAAACATGTCCGATCTTACAACTCAATTTATTTTTAGCGAGCACGGTCTTTAACGTCCCCAACCTCCCCAAAAACAAGGGGCCACACATCCGATTTTTCGATTCAGTCATAAAGCCCAATAGAAACAAGTAAGGCTTTTTTAGCTCAATTATTTTTCGCAAGATCGATACTTTAATGTCCTCAACCTCTTCAAAAACAAGGGGCCATATATGTATATATATGCACAGATACGTCAGACCCATATAGCAGACTCAAAAAAGATGATCATCCCACAAGCCGGGATTTTATAACTGTCCGAATACGATACACTCTGAAAATATAAAATACAGAATTTATTACGGAAATAAATCAGCATGGAAATCAAGATGCTGAAATCACGGACTTTCCTAAATGAACGAATCTGGAATCAGATATTTATTGAATTCGAAATGAAATAAGAAAAATGCGAAAAACTTGCAAAAGTATTCGGTGTCCGAAATGGAAGGGAAAACGGCCATAAATCGCCTTGGGTGGTGAAGGCGGTTCACCAGGTCGTCGGCATCGAAAAGAGCTTTCTGAAAAGGGGTCCTGCACGCAAAACGGACATCGGGATTGAAAGTTACGGCCAAAATATTAACACCTGTCCAAACGCTCCCCTTTTGTCCACGTATTCGACCACAATCAATGTGGAATCCAAAAATTCCGCATCAGATGCACCGGTATCAAAAAATAAAGATGCAAGCTCAAAAATACTTTGGGAAAATCGTTACAAAAGCAAAATAAACGTGCATTCAAAGCCCGAATCTGCGGGCATAGGTTATGTGCGGTGAAATAAAGATTATTACGAACAGAGGGAAACTGGAAAAGGCCAAAAGAGTTGATAATATCAGCGAGCTCATTTATCATAAGCTCTCTATCAGCGAGCTCATTTATTACAAGCTCCATATCAGCGAGCTCATTTATTACAAGCTTCATATCAACGAGCTCATTTATCACAAGCTCTCTTATTACGAGCTCTCCATCAACGAGCTCTCTATTACAAGCTTGTCATCAAAATGGGTTTTTCTCTTCACCAACAACAAGTCCATTAGCTTAATAGCATGGCATACAAGGTCATCCGTTTCACAGCGCGAGCCCAAAAAATATGTCGGAGAAAACGACAAGGTCGTCCGCTTCATAGCGCGCCTAAAAAATATGTCGGACAAAATGACAAGGTCGTCCACTTTATAGCGCGGCCCTCGCAATGAGACTCTTGACGTCACAAAAGATGCAAAAACATGTCGGGCAAAACGACAAGGCCGTCCGCTTCATAGCGCGAGCCTAAAAAATATGTCGGACAAAACGACAAGGTCGTCCGCTTTATAGCGCGGGCCCTGTAGTGAGACGCTTGACGTCACAAAAGCTGCAAAAACATGTTGGAAAATACGACAAGGCCGTCCGCTTCATAGCACGAGCCTAAAAAATATGTCGGACAAAACGACAAGGTCGTCTGCTTCATAGCGCGAGCCTAAAAGAGGCTATAAGCCACAAAACCAGCATTAAGCCACCAAAAAAGGTGATTCGCTATGAGGAAGCCACACTAAGGCTACCAATGCCAAGACTAAGGCTTCATATGCCAAACTTGTAAGACCGACCTCTAGGTCGGCATCATATTTTAGAGTTCGCCGTGGGGCGAACCTTCTTAGAAGACCGACCTCTAGGTCGGCATCATATTTTGGAATTGCCCTAGAGCAAACCTTCTTGTAAGACAGATCTCTAGGTCAGCATCATATTTTAGAGTTTTCCCTGGAGCGAACCTTTTTGTAAGACCGACCTTTAGGTCGGTATTGTAGAACTCACCTTTGAGCGAGCACTCCATAAGACCGACTTTAGCTCGGCATTTTGTTTGGAACCCGCCTTCGATCGAACCTTCTATATGAGTAAAAGCACACAAGCCACCAAAGGGTAAATCGATTCATGGCACAAGCCACAAGAGGCGAAGTTGATCAACGACACGCAAACAATGAAAAGACCTACTCTGAGTACGACATTTAGGTAAAGCTAACAGGCGATGAGGAATACACTAAAATCTGAACACTTAACTTCGTAATGTTACAAGTAACATATTGAACTCAAGTCAACATCACGTAAGCTTGAATGCAGAGTGTTCAAATGCTCTCGTGAGACACGGTGCGGAGCCAAAGCCACTAGAACATGTACACATGACTTTACAACATTCCACATAACACTCTACTCCATTTTTGCTTAGAAAAATCTGCCAACATTCTAGGATCAAATTACATGTTTTATTCACCATTTAAAACACTAAATCTACTTCAAATCCATACCAATATAGTACAAAAATTATTCTACAACATGCTTGTAACATTATACTAGATCTAAACACCAATATACCATGAAATTCAAATCAAAGTGATGTGAAATTACTCTAAAACATGGTTAATAGAAAAGCTACGAACTTTGAATCCAAAATACCTCTAACACTTTATAGAAATTAAATCTAACATTTCTACAAGTCATGGGCAAGATTTAAAAGCTACCAACAACTAAAGATTCAGTTGAACAGCCAATTACCTCAATCTGTTGAAGCAAAGTTGAGCCCAAGAAAGAATGTTCAAGAAAGCTCCAAGAAGGTCCAAGTACACCACTTTCATCTTCAAGAACTTCTAGACCCACAAACAACTCATTTCGAATCTACCACCAAAACGATATTCTAAGATTACTACAACCTTCAAAACATAAAAAGCTAAGAAAAAGCTCAAGAGCACAACTAAGATCTTGAAAATGGGTTTTCAAAACTTTTGCCCGATCGTAGTAAAACTTGTATCAAAATTAAGCTCTCATCAAGAGAAGCATTATTGTGTAATTAGTTTGTTTTTTCGACGGCCGGATTGATCGGAAAGGCGGGATTTCTCTTCCTCTCTACTCTTTTCTTTTCATTCTTTTCTTCTCTCTCTTTTTCTCTCATTCAGCCGCAAGACTCATTTGGGAAAGGTGGCAATGAAAATGAAAGGGTTTGGGGTGTAAAGGGGTATATATAAAGGTTGGGGAAATTCCCGTTTTTTCCTTACTAATGTCACACGTTAAAATACCATAAATACCCTTTAACAAACATTGATTCTATTTATTTAATAAAACATCACACATTAAAATTATCTTGACCAACACAAAGTGGTAAAAAGACTTTTATACCATTTACGGAGATATGGGGTATCACATGTTACATGACGAGGGTCAAAGTAGACCTTGCTACGTGTCATTCAGAGAATGGCCGTGTAATAAATGAAGAAAGAGACGAGTAATAATTATGTGGGCCAGTAGCCAACTGGTATAGCAGGCCTAACCCTAGGTAGGAGGTCTGCCCTGCCCTTCCCGACTAGACCACCGCAATACGGCTCGGTTATAGTAGAGGGCAGGTCACGCAACCTAGGTAGAGATGAACTGAGGAGCTCAGCGTAGGCCATCTGGAGCTTTCCTTATTTCGATGTTCAGACATGTGCATATATAATAGCATAAACATGGAAAGAATCCCATGATTATAGGACGCTGATCATGTCAATCGAATATGACCATAATTATCCCTAAATCAAAGGAATTTACACGAATTAATCCTTATGGGTTAGGAAATATATCCTAATGCTTGAAGAACAAGAAATAGGGCGAGACGCCCCCTATATAAACAAACCCTAAGGAACTACGAGAGACTTGATTCCAATTACGCATATTGGATACGTAGGCAACTTGAGAGACATCACTCTCAAGCTCTGTCTAAAACAAACATAAATCACCATCTCCATTGTTCCAAATTCTTGGTAAATTGCTCTAGGAGTTGATTAGACCCAGAGAAAATATCCAACATCGTCAATTGGCACTAGAATGAGGGCCTCTTTCCAGAGATTTACTCAAGAATAAGCAATGGCACCACCAAAGAATACTGGGAAAAAGACCCAAACACATGATCCATTGGTTCATGAAGTTGATCCCACTGCAACTGCTGTCGGCCAAGCCGGTGGCGGAGACAAAGATCCGAACGCCGCCACAAGCCAGCATCAGCCTCAGGATGAAGAGGTGCTCACTGATCTGGCTCAACAGGCCTTGTTGGAGGCTTTAAGGAACCTAGATATGCATGCTTTCAAAAACCTGTTGGGTTTAGCACTCAAGGGACGAGAAGAAACTCTTCCCGAACCCCATCCACCATATAAGGATGACAAAAGAGACACCCTGTCTTCCATCTCTACTGCATGGAAAAGGCAAGTGAACACTCAAGCTCAGGAAGCTGCCCAAGCAGAGCTCGATGGACTACTAGGTCGGAAGTCGGATGGTCTCTCGTTTGAGTCGTCATTTTCCGAACAGATATTAAACTATCAGCATCTAGAGAAGTTTAAAGTTCCTAAATTGGAACCCTACGAAGGCACTAAGGACCCCTAAGATCATCTGTTCCAATACTTGACACATATGAACTTTGTTGGTCCCTTGGAAAGGCTAACACAAGTTTAGAGGGGGGGGGGGGTGAATAAACTTGTCCCTAAAACTGGATTTAAAACAAATTAAGGTTCAGTTAAACTTGTGTGGAGTTAAGCTGACTAAGCTGAGTTTAAGTCAAGCTGACTTAAGCTTGGAACTGAGTCAACCGGCAGCGGATAAAGTTCTAGCCTTTTTCTTGATCTTGTTATTCTCTGTGAAAACTGAGTGTAGTAAACTGAATTCTGATGAATGTCAGTTTTATGAACTGTGAGGTGTATAACAATCAATTATCAAAATGCTATAAGTAAATGCTGAATAAATAAGTAATTGCGTTAAGTAAATAAGACAAGTGTTATAGAGGTTCCAGGTGGTGTAATCCTGTCAGTCCTCTCTTCCCCTGTGGTGCGGATGAAAATTCCACTAGAACTTCTTGAAGTGAACTGTTAAAAAAAGTCCTAAACAATAGTCATTGGCTAATCCCTAGCTTCACTAGCTAAATAGTTGTAGAACCGGTAGAATTGATGTTCTTTAATTGCTTGAACACTGATCCTTGGAGGGTTGAATTGCCTCTTCACCAGCTACCACCACAAACACAGTGTACCCGACTGCTTGTCACAACTGTCCTTGGCTAAACCTTCCTGGTTTGCTTCACAGTCTAAAACCTTTGATGTAGAATCAAAGTTGGGCTGAGAATCAATAAATTGATTCTTGTTTGTGGTTCTTCAAAGTGTATGATTCTTGATAAAATCTGTGTAGCTTGAACACTTGAAGAATTTCTAGATATGATCTTGTTATAGTGCTGAGATGATAGTAATTCGAATAAGATGACTAATGCACAAACTTTCTTGATAATGCTTGTTAATTCGTTATTTTTATCTTGGGTGCAAAGTCTTCTATTTATAGTGTGAGGTCCAACGTTCATCTGACTTCAATTCGAATTGTATCAACGTCTCTTTTTTAACGGCTATATCTTCTGACCGTTCTGCTGTGTCTGTAACTCATCCAATGAATTTGCTTCCTTTATAACGTTCGACTGTACTATAATGACTTGTAAAACTGAGTTTCCTTATCAGTTTTATACTGAGTTTATTGTTTGTCAGTTTCCTTATTGACTTGGAGCGTTAACTGAGATTTTACTCTTTTTCAAATATCGATTACTCGCCATCTAATTATAATTGACTTAATCGTAGTACACCATGACTCATTATCATCTAAGAATTCATTGTCCTTATGATTCTTAGGTCTTCATACAAGATCCATAAAGTCGATTCGAGTCACCACAATCTTGCTCGACGCCTAACTTTCTGATCTCGACTTGGTCTTCATAATCGAGTTTGAACCTCGCTTCTTCAATCTTCAATAATCGAGTCAGTGACCCTCGGTTCTTGATCTTTCTTAGATAAGCCAACCGAATCAGAACTCTCAAAGAACTTACCTTCTTTAGTTTGATGCTGGTGTATTCTGAGGTCGGTTTACATCTTAGTGATTTCGATTTTCTAGATGACTCCCAGTTTTTCGGTTTACGACACACTAATTATTACAGTGCTTGTCTGATGTAACTTATACAAATATCAGACTCTAGTAAAACTTATACATTCAGTTCTAGACATCTTTTAGATTTTCACTATAGCAGCTGACTTCAGCACTTCATCAGTGGGGTTAAGATAATACTTTAAACAAGTAAGATGAATTATCATCAAAACATAAATTTTATTTCCAACAATTTCCCCCTTTTTGATGATGCCAAAACTCTCCCTAAAAGAAAAGCTTAAAGATCAAAACAATGTAAAACAATGTAAAACTGGAAACTGGATTTCATTAGAATGAGCAAAAACTGGAGTAGTAACATTTTGTTCAAAATAGTGTAACTATATACTAAGTTCTCTTTTGTGCTTTTTCCAAGATTGAATCAAATTTTCTTGCTTTTTCATACATACGAAAATCTTCTTCTAGCTTGGAGTCTTCCTTTGAGAAAGTCATATTGTAGTCAACTTGACAACCTTCTTTCCATCTTCTCCATTGAAATAGCTTTGGAAGGATTGATTCTTTTAAGTAGTAATTTTCAAATTCTACTAGATCAGCTTTCATCTGTTCAGTCTTGTATTTAATCTTCAGTTTATCATCAATCCTCTGATTCTTTTTATATTGTGCCATTTTCTGCTTTGAGAATATATCAGATAAAAAGTAGTTCAAGGATTCTTCAAATGTCCTGTCCTTGTACTTGCCTTTGATGGGATTGTGATCTTTGATAAACTGCATCCACAGATCCTTTGTTAGAGCAACTCTTCTGTCTCCAGGTTGACTGTACTTTTCAATGAGTTTGTTAAATCGATTAGTTCTTTCCTTAAGAACTTAGGATCTGATTTGTATCTTTGCAATTCATCTTCAAGTCGCTTCATTTCTCCAAGTAACTTCAGCTTTTCTTCTTCAGCTTCCCCCTTTTTGGCATCATATAACTGATCTACCAGGGCATGGGTTGCTTTTTGATCTTCTGCGATCTGTCGCTGAGAAGCAAGTACCTCTTTAAGCTAAGTTTCTAACCCATAGATATGTTGATTCATATGCCAGTGAGCTTGGGCATGTGTTTCCCTATCTACTGCGGTTGAGTCTTCAAGTTTTTGTTTGAGTAACAAAATTTCTGAAGCAGAACTTGAACTTGATTTGTGAATCATCTCTAGTCTTGCGTGAACTGAAACATCTGTTCTGGTTCTATAATCGAGATATCCAGAAATATGTGACAAAAGATCATTTTGTGCATCTATGCTACTGAGCACAATCTTCAAATTTTCATGTACTTTTGCCAATTCATCCTTTGTGAGGATATCAGAAGGATCATAAGCATCTTATATTGGATCCTTAAACTGAGTATTATCTTTAATAATCATCAGTTGTTGACTAGCAGTTCCATTAGCTGCTTCCTGATTGGCAGTTGTATGATCTCCAACTGGTAATTCTTCTTGCTGAGATACAGTTTGCATTGCTAGAGGTTGAGGTTGAGTTTCTGTTTGCAAAACTGTAGTCTCATCAGCTTCTTTTCTTGATTCATCATCTTTATCATCATCTTTCTTCTTTGAAGTGTCTTTTGAGGTAGATGATGTGCCTGATTCTCTTCTTTTTGCTAGTTCAGTGAATCTTTTAAAACAATTGTCAAGAAATTCCGAGATAGGAAACAGAGCATACATATCTCTAACTTCCAATTCCTCCAAGAGTAGTTTTTCTTCAGTCTGTAGACTGATATCTCGAGAATTTTCTGGTTTAAGTTTCATCTTCATCAGCTTGATGATCCTATCAGCTTCAAAAATTTGTCTTTGATTCTTTGAACCGATTCATCTTTATGGCGAGAGGTATGGTCGGTAGTGACCTTTTCTTGTGTAACTTTAGTTGCCGGTTGTTGTTGTTGCTGTTCCTCCTCAGTTGGTGCTTTCTCTCTTGAGATTTCTGGGTACAAGCATCTTACAACTGATCTTGCTTCTGCTGATTCAGCCTTTCGCTTAGTCCCTTTGTGTACAGCTTCCGGCTGAGACACATTTTTCTGACTTGCTTCAGGTTGGGAAGTTGTTCCTGCGATTTCCTTTGTAGGAGCATATTGCCTTGCTTGCTTCCCTTCCTTGATTCTTTCTAAGTAAAACTGAATGATTCCACTGAGTGTCTTCTTCAGTCGGAATCTGTCAACAGTTTCTTGTCCTTCAGCTTGGGCTAGTCTTGCACTGTCTAATTCAGCCAAATGTTGTCTCTTAAATTGATTGACAACATAGCCTGCCCAATTGAATTCTATTCCATCCCAGTTAAGCCAAATGTTGTTTCTTCTGACAGTATGCTAACTCCTTTGGATTTCCCAATGACGTGTTTGCTGAGCCATCTGCTGAGATGTCCAAATTCTGGATTGATTTTGTCTACATGAATACCAGCTTTGATTGGTTCTGTAGAAAAAAGTAAGTATCTCAAGAAAATCTTCTCTTTTCAATGGTAAATTAGGCCAATCTGTTGTTTTCACAGTTGAATTTGGAAAGCCAAAGAGTGTCCTTATGACGCTTTCATTTAGAACAATGCGATCTCCATGAACTTTGGTCATCAGAGAGTCTCGTACCAAACGCATATTTTGCCAAAATTGCAAAATTCCTTCTGTATCACGTTCTTCTTTGAACTTAACTTCCAGTAAGTTTCTCAAGCCTGGTTGTTTCACAATTTGATCACATACCCAGCTTGTTACAGAGTGTTTTGACACAGAGCTTCATATATTTCGAATGTTAGCTCATCTAACTTTGTTATTAATCTTTCTTGTTTTGATTTTTCTGAAGTGGTCATCTTTGAGTGTGAATGCAAAATTGATTTTTGAGAAGAGAGATTTTGAAGGGTTTGTTTTGTTTTCTGGAAAGGATTGAGGATTTTGAATTTTGATTGGAAATAATGTGAACGGAGATTGAATAAATAAGTAGGGAATTCTGGCGGTTGAGTAGTACAACTTTTCAAATTCCATGATGGTTTTGGGTAACCGATGCATGCACTGTTCTGAAAATCGTGGGGTGTACACGCAAAATTCTGACATAAAGAACTGCGGTATTTAATGTGACATAACCGCTGTTGATTTTATCATGTCAACCTTTGACTGAATTTGACTGGAATAGAAACTGATGCTGAGGTCAGTTTTAGAAATAATGTCCAGTTCCATCAAGGTTTCAGTTTTAGTTAATCAGTTTGAGATTGTTGTTGTCAATGACTGATCTGTTAAGTGAGCGCACCCAACATAACAAAGATTAATCCCCTTGACGAATCTTTGGCTTAACTGATTTAACTGACTTTGATTATTCCCAACTCAGTTCTTAATTTTGCAAATCTTTCTTTGTCCAATGGATTTGTAAAGATGTCTGACAATTGATCTTCAATAGGTACATAAAGAACTGTTATATCCTTTTTCTCTGCATGATCTCTTATAAAGTGACGACGCACATCAATGTGTTTTGTTCTTGAGTGTAACACTGGATTATCAGTGATTGCAATTGCACTTGTGTTGTCACACATTATGGGAATTGTTCCTTCTTCTTTCCCATAATCTCTTAATTGCTTTCTGATCCATAAAACTTGAGCACAACAACTTCCAGCTGCTATATACTCTGCTTCAGCTGTTGAAGTTGAAATTGAGTTTTGCTTCTTGCTAAACCATGACACAAGTCTGTTTCCTAGTAACTGACATGTGCCTGATGTGCTTTTTCTGTCCACTTTGCATCCAGCATAATCTGAGTCTGAATAAGAGATCAGCTTGAATTCTCCTTCTTTTGAATACCATATTTTAACTCCATCTGTGTCTTTCAAATATTTCAATGTCCTTTTCACAACTGTGAGATGACTTTCCTTTGGTTTGGATTGAAATCTTGCACATACACCGACAGTAAAAGATATGTCTGGCCTGCTTGATGTAAGATAGAGTAAGCTCCCAATCATCCTTCTATAGAGTGTTTGATCAACATCTTTGCCTTCTTTGTCTTCATCTAGTCTGATGTTGGTCTCCATTGGTGTAGAAATTCCAGTAGATTTTTCCATACCAAACATTTTGATAAGCTCTCTTGTATACTTCGTTTGGTGAATGAAAATTCCATCATCTAACTGTTTAACTTGTAAACCAAGGAAGTAATTTAATTCTCCCATCATACTCATCTGGAATTTGCTTTTCATCAAACTTGCAAACTTATCACATAGCTGTTCATTTTCTGATCCAAAAATGATATCATCAACATAAATTTGAACAAGTAGAGTATCTTTTCCATTCTTCATTCTGAATAAGGTTTTGTCGATTGTTCCTTTGATAAATCCATTATCCACCAGAAACTGAGATAGAGTTTCGTACCAAGCTCTTGGTGCTTGTTTAAGTCCGTAAAGAGCTTTCCTTAGCTTGAAAAATTTATCTGCTTGATCTTTGATTTCGAATCCAGGTGGTTGTTGAACGTATACTTCTTCTTCAAGAATTCCATTCAGAAATGCGCTTTTAACATCCATCTGATAAACTTTGAATTTCTTATGAGCTTCAAAGGCAAGAAATAATCTGATTGCTTCTAATCTTGCAACTGGTGCATAGGTTTCATCAAAGTCTATGCCTTCAGCTTGAGAGTATCCTTTAGCTACAAGTCTAGCTTTGTTCCTGATGATATTCCCATCTTCATCAAGTTTATTTCTGAACACCCATTTGGTTCCAATAATATTGACATGAACTGGTCTATCTACCAATTCCCATACTTGATTTCTCTCGAATTCATTGAGTTCTTCTTGCATAGCTAATATCCAGTCTGGATCTTTCAAGGCTTCTTCAATTTCTTTAGGTTCTGATTGAGATAGAAAACACGCAATCATCGCATCTAATTGATGTCTTGTTCGAACGCCAGTTTGAGTATCACCAATTACTTGTTCTTCAGGGTGATCTCTTATCCATTGATATGTGGTTGTTTGTATCAAAGGATTTATATCTTGTTCGACTGGTTCTTCAAGAACTGGTTCTTGAATTTCTTCAGTTGGATCAGTAACATGTTCAGGTGTGATTTGATGTGTAGTTGGAAACTGAGACTGATCTTGATCTGAACATTCAGAAATTTGTAGTCTTCCAATGTCAACTGAAACAGGTTCTGGCATGATTGGTAAATGAGACTGAGAAACTGATTCTTGTCGGTCTTCAGTTGCCTCACCAGGGAAGTTTGGTTCATCAAATACCACATGTATTGATTCTTCATGCTTGAGTGTTCTTTTATTTAGTACCCTAAAGGATTTGCTGACACTTGAATATCCTAGAAAAATTCCTTCATCAGCCTTGGGCTGAAAAACAGGAAGTTGATATTTTCCATTATTGTGTATGAAACATTTGCTTCCAAAAGCATGAAAGTATGAAACATTTGGTTTTCTTCCATTCCAAATTTCATAAGGAGTCTTCTCATGTCTTTTTTTCATGAGAGCTACATTACGTGTGTAACAAGTCGGGTTGATCGCTATACGCCCAATATCTTTCGTAGTTTAGCTTCACAGATCATAGTCCTCCCAGCTTCTTTGAGCGTTCTATTTTTTCTTTCAGCTACACCATTCTGTTGAGGTGTTCCTGTGGAAGCAAGTTGGTGTAAGACACCATTTTCTTCACAATATTCAATAATCACACTGGTTGAGGAATTCAGTTCCTTTATCGATCTTATCTTCACAACTTGAAACTCCTTTCGATTCTGAAGTCTCTTGAGTAGTTCTGTGAGTCTTTGCTTGGTTTCACTTTTCTTGGTTAGAAAGATTACCCAAGTGTATCTTGAAAAATCATCTACTACCACCAATGTATACTTCTTTCCACTGATACTTATTGGTGTAATAGGTCCAAATAAATCCATGTGTAGCAATTCTAGATGTCTGGTTGTTGAATGCTGAGATTTGGTCTTGAAACTTGCTTTAGTTTGCTTTCCTTGTTGACACGCATCACATAAGTTGTCCTTCTTATATGATATTTTTGGTAGTCCAATGACTAATTGTTTTTTAACAAGTGTGTTGATGTCATCAAAATTAAGATAACTCAGTTTATTGTGCCATAGCCAACTGATTTTTGATTTTGTGTGCACAAGCAAACAGGTTTCAGCAACGGCTGTTGTCCAATCTACTACATATATATTTTCTTTTCTTCTTCCGGCTAGGACAACTTGATAAGATGATTCGCTGACGACAACGCAGAATTCTTTGTCGAAAGTAACTTTGTATCCCATATCACAAAATTGACTGGTGCTGAGTAGATTGTAGTGTAGTCCTTCTACATAAGATAAATTCTTGGTTGTAAGTCCATTCCTGATTAAGGTGCCATAACCTCTGGTGTATCCAGGTTTGTCTTTACTTCCATAATTAACCTTTGGTCCATCCTTTGCAATAAAATTACTGAGACAGTCTTTACTCTTTGTCATGTGTCTAGAGCAACCACTGTCAAAGTACCATATATCCTGCAATAAAAATTAGAAGTTTTTAGGTACCCAATTTAGTTTGGGTCCATGGGGGTCAGTTGTCAGTACAACTCTAGGAATATATCCTTTTGGGATTCTTCGGATATTGTTGCACTTGTTTTCATATATGTAAGCCACACTCCCATAGTATCTATGTTTGGACTGTGTCTTATTTATATGATTTCTCAGGTCTTTTGACTGAAACTTATTTCCATGTTGCTTTCCATTATTAAAGCTAGAATCATAACCGTCATTCCTTCAGCATCGAGGTCCGAATCGACCTTGGTAATGGGACTTTGCTTTGAACTCGAGATTAGTCCTCTGCTGAGTCTTGGACTAAAACCTTTGATAGGTTTTCTGTCAGGAATGATTGATATTATCAGTTTTAGCAATAGATGCAGTAAAATTCCAATCATCATCAGTGGGATATAGTCTCCCTTTCCCCCTGAATGTGTGAATCCTTGAATGATTAACATTCTTGGATTTACTTTGACTGTAATTTTTCTGGTTCTTGACTTGATTGGTTTTTGTGGACCTGGTAGTTGATTTGCCAGTTCGGTTTTCTTGAGATACAACTGATTTACCATTTGGTTTCCCTTTGTTGGTAAATCTGGTTGTTTTCTTGGAAAAATGATTTGTCCTATGTGATACTGGCTTTACTGGTTCAACAATTTTCTCAGTTTGTGGAAGTTTCTCAGCTACAAACTTGATACCAGTTTTAGTACTATGTTTGACAGCTTTGTTGATTCCATCCTTAGAAGATTGCTGTGTATCAAATCCTAAACCAGTTTTGTCTCCATATGGTTTTCCAGATTTGAATCCGGTAATCGAACTTGATTGAGCGAATGATTTAGTTGCTACTGTTGATATAGTAGGCTGATGTTGAATCTTTTCTTTATCAGTTCTAGTCAGTTTCAACACTTTTAATTCAGACTTCAATTTTTCAACTTCAAGAATTAGACTTTCCTTCTCAGCTTTAATTGATTCATAACCAGCTTGAATAGTTACTAGCTGATTCATCAATTCATCAAGTGTTTCTTATAATTCTTGGTTTTTTGGAATGGAGTATGCATTTTGCTTAGAAATCTGAGCTGAGGAATATTTAGAGTTAGATTCGCAAACCTCATTTGCATCTTCCATGTGTGCCATCAAAGCTGTGTCATTTAACATTCTTTCAGTACCAGCTTCATAATCTGATTCATCTCCAGCAAGGAGTGCTCTTCTTCCAACTCTTCTTGGTGGCGTCTTCTTGGTTAGTTCTGGACATTCAGCTTTATAATGTCCAGGTTTCTTGCAGTTGAAACATAGATATTCATAGTCTTTTCTTTTCTCAGGAGTCCTTTTGATAAACTTCTGAGTGACTGGATGTCCACTCTTCATTCTTCGGATTCTGTTCATCATTAGAGCCATTTGTTCTTCCATTTCATCCAATTCATGAAGATTGCTAGATGAGTTTTCTTGAATGTCATTTGATGCTACTGCAAGTGCTGTGGTTTTTGGTTCTTCCAGAGCTTTGATTATTGCAGCTGTACTTGTAAAATCTTCACTGAATTCATAAGCTTTCAGATCTGAGAAGATTTTGAATGAGTCCTCTATGTCAAGTCTTCTAGATTCTTCCATATCAGTGACCTTCATCTTCCAGCACATTGGTAATGCCTTCAAGATTCTTGTGTTGATAATTTTCTTAGAGTATTCAATCTTGAGTAGATCTAGTTCATCCATGATAGCACTGAAACTTGTTTCCATCTGGTCAATAGTTTCTCTAGATTTCATCTTGAAATTTTCAAACTTTTGTTTTGCAACAGAGATCTTAATTTCCTTGATTGAATCTGTTCCTTCACAAACAAGCTGTAGTTTGTCCCACATTTCCTTGGCAGTTGTGCATTCTTTCACCTTTAAGTACATGTTGCTGTCAAGAGTTCTAAGAATAAAGTCCATAGCAACATTGTTGAGATTGTTTCGCTTGCGATCATCACTGGTCCACTCGGATTTAGGCTTTGGAACTCGAATTTGTCTCTCACCTTCAGTTTGCATATGAGTAATCTGAATTGGTCCATCAGTGAGTACGTCCATCATTTCATCATGAGTGGCTGCTAGAAAGGCCTGCATACGACATTTATATTCATCAAATCTGTCCATGTTGCACATAAGCATCTATCTTGCATATTGATTGTTATCCATAGTGAGTGAGTGAAAATTGATTGTTTATCAACTGGAAACTGAGCTTTCAAATGAGAACAACTAGAGGAGATATAGAGCAGTTGATATCTTATCAAAGAAACACTGCTCCGATATCAATTGTTGGTCCCTTAGAAAGGCTAACACAAGTTTAGAGGGGGGGTGAATAAACTTGTCCCTAAAACTGAATTTAAAACAAATTAAGGTTCAGTTAAACTTGTGTGGAGTTAAGCTGACTAAGCTGAGTTTAAGTCAAGCTGACTTAAGCTTGGAACTGAGTCAACCGGAAGCGGATAAAGTTCTTGCCTTTTTCTTGATCTTGTTATTCTCTGTGAAAACTGAGTGTAGTAAACTGAATTCTGATGAATGTCAGTTTTATGAACTGTGAGGTGTATAACAATCAATTATCAAAATGCTGTAAGTAAATGCTGAATAAATAAGTAATTGCGTTAAGTAAATAAGACAAGTGTTATAGAGGTTCCAGGTGGTGTAATCCTGTCAGTCCTCTCTTCCCCTGTGGTGCGGATGAAAATTCCACTAGAACTTCTTGAAGTGAACTGTTACAAAAAGTCCTAAACAATAGTCATTGGCTAATCCCTAGCTTCACTATCTAAATAGTTGTAGAACAGGTAGAATTGATGTTCTTCAATTGCTTGAACACTGATCCTTGGAGGGTTGAATTGCCTCTTCACTAGCTACCACCACAAACACAGTGTACCCGACTGCTTGTCACAACTGTCCTTGGCGAAACCTTCCTGGTTTGCTTCACAGTCTAAAACCTTTGATGTAGAATCAAAGTTGGGCTGAGAATCAATAAATTGATTCTTGTTTGTGGTTCTTCAAAGTGTATGATTCTTGATAAAATCTGTGTAGCTTGAACACTTGAAGAATTTCTAGATATGATAATGTAATAGCGCTGAGATGATAGTAATTCGAATAAGATCACTAATGCACAAACTTGCTTGATAATGCTTGTTAATTCGTTTTTTTATCTTGGGTGCAAAGTCTTCTATTTATAGTGTGAGGTCCAACGTTCATCTGACTTCAATTCAATTGTATCAACGCTCTCTTTTAACGGCTATATCTTCTCGACCGCTTCTGTGTCTCAGAACTCATCCAATGAATTTGCTTCCTTTATAACGCTCGATCGTACTATCGCTTTGTTGGATGGCGACTTGTAAAATCGAGTTTCTTATCGCTTTTATACTGAGTTTATTGTTTGTCAGTTTCCTTATTGACTTGGAGCGTTAACTGAGATTTTACTCTTTTTCAAATATCAGTACTCCAGTTTTCATCTGATTATAATTGACTTAATCAGAGTACACCATGACTCATTATCATCTAAGAATTCATTGTCCTAATGATTATTAGGTCTTCATACAAGATCCATAAAGTCGATTCGAGTCACCACAATCTTGCTCAGCGTCTAACTTTCTGATCCTCGACTTGGTCTTCATAACTGAGTTTGAACCCTCAGTTCTTCAATCTTCAATAACTAAGTCTGTGACCCTCAGTTCTTCAGTCTTCTTAGATAAGCCAACCAAGTCTCAGAACTCTCAAATAACTTACCTTCTTCGCTTTGATGTTTGGTGTATTCTCAGTCGATTTACATCTTAGTGATTTCCAGTTTTCTAGATGACTTCTAGTTTTTCAGTTTTACGACACACAAACTATTACAGTGCTTGTCTGATGTAACTTATACAAATATCAGACTCTAGTAAAACTTATACATTCAGTTCTAGACATCTTTTAGCTTTTCACTATAACAACTGGCTTCAGCACTTCATCAGTGAGGTTAAGATAATACTTTAAACAAATAAGATGAATTATCATAAAAACATAAATTTTATTTCCAACAAACTTAGACTGTGCACCAGAGGAGATGAAGTGTAAAGCCTTTCCAGCTCTAATGACGGGCTGGGCTTGTGAGTGGTTCCGAAAACTGCCCCCTCAGTCAATCTCTAACTTCGAGACACTGGCCAGAAAGTTTCTACAAGCTTTTGGCATGGCCAACCCATTCCAAAGAAACGCTACATACCTTATCACCATCAGGCAGAAAAAGGATGAGACCATGCTTCAATACATGAAGTGATTCAATGAAGAGTCAAGACAGGTCAAGAACGTAGAAGAACACCTTCTGGTCACCTCTTTCGTAGCAGGTCTACGAGAAGGTCGGTTGTATGCCAAGTTAAACAACCTGCTACATAGATCTATGGAAGAATGTATGGACTAGGATTACAAGCACTGCCAAGGTGAGGAGGCTAATCGGTTGAAAAGGGATTCAGAAGGCTCTAAGAAAGATAAGATAGACGACCGATCAGACATAAAACACAATTCAGTATGGGATCGAGTGGCAGCACCCGTATCTGACTGACTTGGGAAAAAAGGTGCTCTGCAGGAGAGGGACTTCAACCCTCTGAATAAATCACGTGAGCAGGTCCTCGCAATCATGCAAAGGAAAGGAATAGCCTGAATTCCTCTTCCTTTAAGAGGTCCCTGAGAAAAGAGGGATCAAACAAAGTACTGTAAGTGCCACCAAGATATCGGACATGACTCCGAATATTGTTGAGATCTGCAACGAGACATAGATGTTGCAGTGATGGAAGGAAAATTGGATGAGGTCATTGATCGATCTCAGAACTCAGTGCCCAGGGGGCGAAGAGAGTTTAGTAGGAGATGATATAATCAAGATCATGACCTTCAAGATGAGCAGCGACGAAGGAGGGATCCATCACCTGATCTAGATGGCAGGATGGATAATCATCCTATGAAGACGATTAACACGATCTCGGGTGGACCAAACAACACTACCCGATCTGACGACAACGACGGCAGTAGGTCTGGCACCCCATCTAACTCCCACAAAATGCAAAGGCTATCTGGATAGGTAACTTATGGTCCAAGGACTCTTTACCCTTAGTCGTTAATAACGAAGGTCTGGTCATTGAAGCAGTTATAAATAAACATATAGTAAGGCGAATTTTCATGGACACTAGAAGCACAGTAAATGTACTTTACTATAGCATATTCTAGTCTAGGAAGTTAAGGGACACCGAGCTGACACCTGTATCAGCTCATCTCTTTGGATTTTCTAGACCACCAGTTCATCCAGTGGGTATGGTCAGGCTACCCACTACTTTCAGCAAAGAACCAAGAGGCAGGACCCTGATGGTCAACTATGTGGTCGTCAAGGCACCATCAACATAAAATATTATCATGGAGAGACCTGCGTTGATCGACCTCTGAGCTGTCATCTCACCAGCTCATATCAGTATGAAATTTCCAACCTTTCAAGGATCCGTGGAAGTCAAAGGTGATGTGAAGGCAGCCAGGAGCTGCTATACAGCCACCGTCAGCTGAAAAATGATGGTACAACAGGTCTCGATAGAATATTTGTTGCCAGAAGATGAAAAAAGTTGGTCTTTGGAAGATAAATCTGAAGCAATTAGTCTATGGGAAGGACAGAAGGGTTTAACTGTCAATATTGGATCATGGATCCCAGATCGGCACAAATATGAACTTGTTAAAGTGCAAGAGAATTCAGAGACGTTTTCTCATGGAAAATGGAGGACATGCCAGGTCTGTCAACCGATCTGGCCTTACACAAACTTAACATTGACTCGAGCAGGAGACCAGTTCGGCAAAAGAAATGGCACTTTGCTAAGGAGAGAATAAGGGCAATTGGGAAGGAGGTAAAAAGTTACTCAAAGCTAACATCATCAAAGAGGTGGTTTATCCGGACTGGTTAGCCAACCCAGTACTGGTGAAGAAGCCAGATGGAAGTTGGCGGATGTGCGTGGACTTCACCGACCAGAACAAAGCCTTCCCAAAAGATTGCTATCCGCTTCCAAAGATCGATTGGTTAATGGATTCCACAGTTGGTTTTGAAGTATTTTCATTCTTAGGTGCCTACAAAGGGTACCATCAAATAGCCATGGATACTGAAGATGCAGAAAAAACTACATTTATAACGGAACTAGGCACCTTTTGTTATGTCACTATGCCTTTTAGGTTGAAGAATGTTATAGCTACATATCAGACAACAGTAAATAAAATCTTCAGCGACCAAATCGGAAGATGTATGAAGGTATACGTAGATGATCTCCTAATCAAGAGCTGGTCTCATGAGCAATACATGCTTGACCTCAGAGAAGTGTTTAATGTGCTCAGACAAACACAGATGAAGCTCAACCCCAAAAAGTGTGCGTTTGGGGTGAGGTCGGGCAAGTTTCTGGGGTACATGATCTCCAAGGAAGGTATCAAAGAAAATCTAGATAAAATTGAGGCATTGAGGTCCATCCCGCCCCCGAAGAGCATCAAAGAAGTACAAAGGCTGACAGGGCGTATGGCTGCCCTAAACAGATTCCTGTCCAGATCAGCATAACATGCCTTACAATTTTTAAAGTTCTAAGGAAAACAAGTCCCTTCCAGTGGAACGAGGACAGTCAAAAGCCCTTCGAAGACCTCAAGTCTTACTTGGCCGAGCTGCCAACCTTGACCTCTCCTCAGGAAGGAGAAACCTTGCTAGTGTACTTGGCAGCCTGTGATGAAGCGATCAGTGTTGTCCTGATAAAGGAGGAGGACAATATGCAGAAACCAATCTTTTATGTAAGTAGAGCTCTACATGGACCCGAGGTCAAATATACTAATACGGAAAAGTTAGCATTTGCTTTAGTACATGCCTCTAGGAAGCTCAGCCCGTATTTCTAGGCCCATCCGATAACTGTGGTGACAGATCAGCCGTTGCGGCAAATATTATCTTGGCCATACACGTCAGGAAGATTAGCAAAATGGGTCATAGAGCTCACAGAATACGACTTAGACTTCCGGCCCCGAACTGCAGTAAAGGCTCAGGCATTAGCGGATTTCTTATCCGAAGGGATAATGGTAGACATCGAGAAAGATCACCCGACGACACAAGTCGAGTTGTGGACCCTGTATGTAGATGGATGGGCCGGAAAAGAAGGGGCAGGAGCAGGCCTCATACTCATAAGTCCAAAAGGAGAAGAGTTTATGTACGCCTTACATTTTAACTTCAAAGCAACAAATAATGAGGCAGAATACGAAGCCCTAATTACCGGGCTCCGACTAGCCAGCAAGCTAGGTGCAACAAATTTACAAGTGTTTAGTGACTCTCAATTGAGAGTTAACCATGTTAAAGGGGAATACGAAGCAAAGGAAGAACCGATGAAGAAATATTTGACTGGCTCAAGCCTTACTCAAGAATTTCAAGTCAGCTCAGATCGAGTAGTCTCTCGATCTCAGAATAAATGAGCTGATGCCCTCTCAAAGCTAGCATCCAACTTCTTCTCAGAAAAGAAGGTTCTGGTAGAGCGGCTCATAGAGCTAAGCTACATCCAGAGTGAATTCAACCCTGTTACTCAACAGGCTATGTGGATGGACCCAATCGTGTCCTATCTGAAACACGGCATCTTACCGACAGACAAATCTGAGGCCTGCAAGATGAAAATACTAGCGAGCAGGTATTATTTATTCAATGAAGTTCTTTATCGACGATCTTTTATATCCCCTTCGCTCAGATGCGCTTCAAAGGATGAAGGAAATTACCTCCTTAGAAAAATTCATCTATGTATCTGTGGAAACCATACGGGTGCACGAACCCTGGCAAGAAAGTGTCTATTTGGGTACTACTGGCCCACCATGCAAAGTGATGCAAACGCACTCGTCCTGAAGTGAAAATCATGCCAGGTGCATGATAACCTATCTCATCAACCTTCGGAAGCCATGGTTCCTATAGTACCTCCTTGGCCCTTTTATCAATGGGGTGTGGACCTGGTCAGGCCACTTCCCCGAACTCCGGGTAATCTTAGATTTCTTGTTGTGGCTATTGACTATTTCACTAAATGGGTAGAAGCTGAAGCTCTAAGCTATTCAGAAATTCCTATGAAAGAACATAGTCTATAGATATAGTATACTAAGACCCCGATCTCAGAAAACGGAACTCAGTTTGAAGACAAGACAGTCAGATCGTAGTGTTCCTCGGCATCACTCAACATTTTACCTTTGTGGGTCATCCATAGGCCAATGGCCAGGTCGAACAACAAACATGGAAGTCAAGATCGGGTTGAAAAAGAGACTAGATGAGGGAGAGAACTGGGTAGAACATCTACCCAACATACATTGGGCATGCAAGACTATGCCAAACTCAGCCACAGGTGAAACACCTTTCTCCTTGGCATATGGAAGCGAAGCAGTCATTCTGGAAGAGATTGGCCTACCCTCCCCAAGGTCAGAACTTTACACGCACACAGATCAGCAAACTGAACTTAGGAATTCTAAGGATGATTTGGCGGAATCCAAAGAGGTGTCCTACATCAGAATTGCCAAGTAAAAATAGAGGATATCTCAGTACTATAACTCAAGAGTCAAACACTCCTATTTCAAGGAAGGGGATCTGGTACGGAGAAAGAATGAAGTAAGCAGGCAAGCTTGACCCGAACTGGGAAGGACCTTACAAGGTGGTCAAAGTTCATGGAAAATACGCATACCAGCTAGCTGATGCAAGTGCCAGGACCATACCTAGAAGCTGGAACGCTGCCAACTTCCGGAAATTCTATGTCTAGGACAGGTGCCAGACTTGCGTTATTTTCTTTTCAGCCTTGTTTATTTCAATAAGATGTAATCAAACATCATTGCATTTTAATATAATTTTTCTTTTATAAGTATAGCATTGCTAACTTATATAACCATTTAAAGGTACCATTTTCAAACTGAGCTATTCAGGTCAGACTCAGAGAGTTTACAAAGGACAAACTCCCTAAGTCTGTTGGTCATGCCATTTTCAAACTGAGCTTTACAGGTCAGACTCAGAGAGTTTGCAAAGGACAAACTCCCTAAGTCTACATGTCAGGCCATTTTCAAACTGAGCTCTACAGGTCAGACTCAGAGTGTTTGCAAAAGACAAACTCCCTAAGTCTATAGGTTAGTCTATTTTCAAACCGAGCTCTGCAGGTCAGACTCAGAGAGTTTGCAAAGGACAAACTCCCAAAGTATGTAGGTCAGGCCATTTTCAAACCGAGCTCTGTAGGTCAGACTCAGAGAGTTTGCAATGACAAACTCCCTAAGTCTGCAGGTCATGCCATTTTCAAAATGAGCTCTGCAGGTCAGACTCAGAGAGTTTGCAAAGGAAAAACTCCTTAAGTCTGTAGGTCAGGCCATTTTCAAATTGAGCTCTACAGGTCAGACTCAGAGAGTTTGCAAAGGACAAACTCCCTAAGTCCGCAGGTCAGGCCATTTTCAAACTGAGCTCTGCAGGTCAGACTTAGAGAGGAGAAACTCACTAAGTCTACCGGTCATGCCATTTTCAAACTAAGCTCTGCTGGTCAAACTCAGATAGTTTGCAAAGGACAAACTCCCTAATTCTCCAGGTCAGACCATTTTCAAACTGAGCTCTGCAGGTCAGACTCAGAGAGTTTGCAAAGGACAAACTCTCTAAGTCTGCAGGTCGGGCCATTTTAAAACTGAGCTCTGCAGGTCTAACTCAGAGAGTTTGCAAAGGACAAACTCCCTAAGTCTGCAGGTCAGACCATTTTCTAAAGGCAAAATGCAAAGCAAGATAAAACAAACTGCAAAACAAGCCATAACATCAAAACACCGTGTATGACATCCCTTAAATTAGGAATGCCATACTTGGGCGGAGCAAAAGGGGTACCAGGTAAGTACTTAGCTTAACTTAGCATAAAAATAATAAGCAAATAAGGCAAATGCTGGAAATTGCAAAAAATTTCTCAAAGTTTTATAAAACAAAGCATGTCTTAGCAAAAAAATGGTACAACATAGAATTCAGTTGTCAACAGCAGGATTCTGCTGCTCTGTTGTAGAAGGAACTGGGTCAGTGCTCTAGGGAGCAGGGCGGCATTCACCATACTTGACTACAATGTCTCCGCCGTCCTTAAACTCCCTTAGCTGGTCATCATAGATCTTCCCTGCGCCTGAATTGTACATGGTCCGGTAATGGTGGAGTTTAGGAGCAACCAGATCAGCATGCTGCTCTTAGGCCTCATCAACTCAAAGGGCATAGCCATGCTGCATCACTGGGCCTAATAAGGCCTCCAGGGCCTCAGAAAAATACCCAGAGGACTTGTACTCATGGATATAATGAGCATTTTGAGCTGGAATAGAGGCTTCCAGCACATCCCTTTCAGCCCGGAGTCTACCTAAGGCTTGCCCGAGTACATATTTTTTTGTGGTATACTTATCGAACGCTGCTTGAAGCTCGGAAGCATACCGATCTTTGACTTATAGAAGCTCAGCATCATGAGTCTGAGCTGCTCTTTTAGAGCCTTGATCTCTTTATCTTCAGGTTTAAAAGCATCCCTGTGCTTCTGGCGGCTGTCCTTTAGATCTGCTATGGTCTTCTTTAGAACTTCTTTACTTGCTGAGGACTCAGCGAGCCTCTTTAAGAACTTCTGCCCGATTTGGGCCCCCTGCAAAAGTAATACGCATGTCAGAAAGGAAACACGTTAGATACAAGGAAAGAAAAACTAGGCACAAGAAAAGGACTTACAACAGCGGCCAGGTCTTTATCAGATAGCTCAAAAAGGCACCCCTGACCTGAGGGAACTCTATCATCAGTAAGGTCCTCAACATCGCTAGCAGGATAAGATTCATATCTCTTCTTGGACCTCCCATTTTGTAGGGTATCAATAGTTATAACTTGGCTCCTCCTCCCGAGTCCGACTCCCTCTTCTTCTTCCTCTTCACCCTGCGCACCCGAACCCAGTTCCAATAGACAACCTCATTCTCATGCCAGAAGGGAAGAAGACCCAGGAACATCCTCAGGATGTTCAGATAGGCTTCAAGCTGAAGAGGAGTTCAGCACAGTACCCACAGCTCGGGTAGCAGGCAGCTCGATGCTCTCGGTTCTCTCAGACCCCTGATTAGGTTCATTTTGGCCATCACTAGGAACCTCCTCCTCAACGACATCAACAAACAACTCGGCAAAGCTAGACACTGCAAGTCAGAGTAGAATAAAGTCAGCACTAAGATAATCATATCAGGAAAGAAAAATATTGCAATAAATTCAAAAGCCCAACAAATTTTTTAATCATCTCCATTCATTTATAAGTATGGATCAGGGCCAATGGTGGATAATTTGGCGGCATCAATTACCTCAGACGAATACTTTTTTCAGGCCAAGATAGACGCCATATTTCTGGATGTCGTCTATCAGTTTTTTGTCAACATCTGTAGGTGGAGGGTCACTAGAAAGATCGGCAGTATTCCATCTGCCCAGATTGACCTCCACCTCGGGATGAAGGAAAAAAAATCGACGCTTCCAATCCTTATAAGAGGATTCTCTTTTCTCAAGGATCCGGACATCCTTTAAGAAATCCCCCCGACGTGGAAAGTAGTATAGCCCATGGTGGTCAGACACTTGCTTGCATTGGTAGAAGAGTCCGAAATATCATACAGTGAAGGGGATGCAAACACACCGGCACCAAATGGAAAAGCCAATAATTTCCCTTATACCATTAGGGACAACCTGGGTGAGTCTTAGGCCATAATGCTCTAGATCAGCTATAAGGGCGGGACAAATTAAGAGGAAACCTAAGGCCACAGAGAAGTTGCTCCTTATAAACTGCCCAGTACCCTTCCGGAGCCTGTTAAGCGTAGATACAAGCAGCAGGGATCTGAGGATCGTAAAACTTATGGGTTATATTATATTGATTGCAAAGAGAGACCAGGTCCTTCCGGGTCAATTTGGAGTCAATTCCGTGACAACCGGCTTGCAATCGTAGAGCCATGTGAGCTTTTAAGTTCAAAACGAATTTTGAAGTCCCAGAAGAGCGAGGGAACAGGATTCTCAGTAGACGGAAAAGCAAAGTTCTCGGTGATAACCCTAACTTATGAATTTCACTCTCCGATTCCCATACCGACTATAATAACCTCTCTATAGATTTATCGGTTGCCACACTCGTTAACAAATAAAGCACTTAGAAATAAGGAAAAGCTAGGAAAGCTTACTTGTGAGAGAATGTAAAGAAGAAGGGAATGGCACTCGACGAAACTCTAGGATCCGACTTCATAGCGATTAGATTTGAAACGTATGAAGAGTGGTGATGTGACCGAAGGGTTATAAGCCCAAAAAACGGTCTGGGGAAGTGACCCCATCATTAAGGTGTGTATAGAAACGCCTCGTTTCCCGGGTCCACCATATTAGATTTATGACGGCAACCCTGCCACGTGGCAAGGCAAACCCTGACGCTGTAAAACAACCGAGCTGCGCTCCACCTAGATCAGATCTACCCCACTCCAAAGGAGCCCGGGTAGATCTGGAGGGCTTATGACGAGGGTTGAAGTAGATCTTGCCACATGTCATTCAGAGAATGGCCGTGTAATAAATGAAGAAAGAGACGAGTAATAATTATGTGGGCTAGGAGCCAACTGGTATAGCAGGCCTAACCCCAGGCGGGAGGTCTGCCCTACCCTTCCCGACTAGATCACCGCAGGACGGCTCGGTTATAGTGGAGGCCATGTCATGCAACCTAGGTAGAGACAACCTGAGGAGCTCAGCGCAGGCCGTCTGGAGTTTTCCTTATTTCGATGTTCAGACATGTGCCTATATAATAGGATAAACATGGAAAGAATCCCACGATTATAGGACGTTGATCCTGTCAATCGAATATGACCATAATTATCCCTAAATCAAAGGGATTTACACGAATTAATCCTTCGGGGTTAGGAAATAAATCCTAATGCTTGTAGAACAAGAAATAGGGCGAGATGCCCCCTATATAAACAAACCCTAAGGAACTACTAGAGACTTGATTCCAATTACGCCTATTGGATACGTAGGCAACTTGAGAGACATAACTCTCAGACTCAGTCTAAAACAAACCTAAATCACCATCTCCATTGTTCCAAATTCTTGGTAAATCGCTCTAGGAGTTGATTAGACCCGGAGATGATATCCAACATCGTCATTACACAACCGTTCTGTCACAATCGTTGATCAACTTAGACTCATCATGATGAATGATACAGATGATCATGATTATCTTTAATCGTTGATAATTGATCATTGTATGATACACAACAATTGTGCTCGTATCATTACAAAAAAAAAAAAACTAGAAGCAATTACAACCAGGAGATGATGTTGATGTAATAATGATATTGCCGTGGAGTACCTCTAGTGTTATCCAAAAAGAATACTATCTTCTTTTTTCACCCCATATCCGGAATCAGCAGGTGGTCCCACTAATCCGGAGTTCGATAAAAAATAATAGGAGAAATGATAATCAAGGGCTTTTACATTTTTCCAGTTATTTTAGTATATATATATATGTATATATGTGTGTGTGTGTGTGTATGTATGTATTTTAATGGTTAAATAATTTTCGAAATAATATTCGGCTTGAGTTATGGTGTCGTTAAATGCGAAAGATATATTAATTTAAAGATAAACTTTGAATTAATACAATATCTTGAAAAAAATTGTATCAAGATCGGAATAATACAACTAATAAAAGTTATATATATATTTAAGAAAATAAAATAATAATAAAACCATAATTACAAAATCCTATAGATACTACTATGTGAATAAAAAAACTTAATAAAAAAGAAGAAGAAAAGGAGTTGTCGGCGCCGCTGGAAGCAAGAAAAAAGGGGTCGCCACGGCGGGAGAAAAACAGGGTAAACTGGTCACCCGTTCGTACACTACTTATGAGTTTTCGAAAATCATCAACATCCATAACGTGCCCACACTTGGGGGCTATGCAATTTCGGGTGAATGTTGGGCCGATTATAAGTGCCTACGTGCGGGTCTAACTAAGTATGGTAATAACAGGCCGGTTAGCTTTTTTATTTATTATTGGGACCAGGCTGTAACCTGGTATATTTATATTCATATTTATATTTATTCTTTGGATCATGGGTGTAACCACGGTAAAATTTTAGCACATCCCTTTGTGGTCTATACAAATGTGTAATACCCTTAAATCATTTGATAACACTTACACGTGTATCACGTATACACAATATGTTAGGGTAATTTATTTATGTTAATGGAAGTATGGTAAGGAAAGTATGATACGATGAGTAATGGAAATACGTAATGTCATGGTAATTTTGATATGGAAACTATGCTACGGTAAACATAATATGACAAGAAAGATAACTCACTAATATTCTTTAGTAAGTAAGGACGTATGTAATTAAGTTAACTATTAACATGGTATTTTAAAAGTATATTTGCATTAATAGAGAACTATGAGTGTATTTCCCAAATATACTATCATAGTTCTCTTTTAATTAATCTTTTTTACTGTGTCGTTGTGCTCAACCATTACTGAACATTTTTCAGGTAAAGTATGGTTGAGATCGGGGAGACATGAGAAGCTTCGTAGAATACGACTATTGTGCCTCTTAGTTTATCACATGTAGGCTGTTATATTTCTATTGATAACTGTTAATCCCTTGGATATGGCCTAGTGGTAAGCGGTTGTCACGCTGGACCGAAAGCGTTCAAGTCCTGTAAATGACCGGCCCCTTTCGGTAAGCGGAAATAATAGCAAGCCTCTTCCCCGAGCTGCTAGATCCCTGATTAACCTCTCATCGCACTCCTACAGGATCGGGGATGAGGTGACTCTTCCGGCTAGGGTTTAACCGCTTAATGCTCTTATTGAATGTCTTTTTAGATTCTTTTCTTGAAATAATAACTAGTAACTTAGTTGTATTTCCTGTTATTTTAATGGAATTGGAGTTTTGTAGTTTCATTTATAATTATGCCGGTTTTGGAGGGTCTTTGTTTAGTGGAGTTGTAGATACATCTGTATCAGAGAATGTAAATTCCTAGGAATATGATAATGGTGTGATTATCACGGTGGTGTAGCACTGGATTTATAAAGTAGATATCTGGCTTTTATGATGTGTTCGAGTGATGAAGGGCCGGTGGTGCACGGAGGTGATGCAGCGGTGTATATAAGAGTTAGAAAGAATAGATATTTTGACAGAGTTTAGTCCTCAGTATTATTTTGTATCTATCCAATTCTGTTACACAAAGCCTTCTTTTATAGGAAAGTCGGGGAGTTATGGTTTAAGCTAGAAACTAGATGAAATATCTTCGCGGCGCGGTTACGTGGTCGTCAAGACCGCCATCCATATGGTCGCCTGCTCCACATCCTGTCTCATCTCCTTCCTCCACTATCCCCTCAAGGTCTTGTACGGTCCCTTATGGACCTCATCTTAAGGTCGTAGACCGGCCCCCTGAGCTACTAGTGACCTTAAAGGTTTGAAAGCTCTTGGCTCAGCTTGCTCGTCGTCGCGGATGCTACGACCGCGGACCCCCCTATCTAACCTAGTGGCTAGATAGGCTTTATCCAGTGGCTCATAGGTGGCGGCGCTATTTAGACATATCAATGGCCCCATACTCCATGTCTTCGGTATTTTCATAAAATACCAAGCATGGAGTAAAGCGTGCCTATGGATTGCTTATGCCTTTGTTTGAGCATTTTGATAGACCATTAGAGGCCGTCATTTGCTGCGACTTGTTTTTTAGGCTCGAGCTATGAAGTGGACGGCCTAGTCGTTTTGTACGACATGTTTTTTAGGCTCGTGTTATGAAGCGGACGGCCTTGTCGTTTTGTGCGACATGTTTTTTAGGCTCGCGCTATGAAGCGTACGGCCTTGTCGTTTTGTGCGACATGTTTTTTTGCAGCTTTTGTGATGTCAAGCGTCTCACTACGAGGATTGCGCTATGAAGTGGACGGACGCGGATGCCGTGCTATTAAGCGGACGGTCTTTTGTGGCTTGAAGCCTTTTTTGCGGCTTGAAGCCTGTTTGGTGGCTTATAGCCTTTTTGTACCGCACTATTAAGCGGATGGACTTATGAGGGGTGGTGTTGTTGGCGTGCTCAATGGTGCGGAGCATTGTGGCGGTGACCGTTCGAAGAGTCAGGCGGAGTGAGGTGTCAGTCATGGGTTGTGGGGCAGTTGAAGGGTCAGATCGTGGCCTATCGTCAGCCCTCTTGATAACCGCCCACGTATTTACGTGGGCATTGATTGTCCCGCTGCAATGATGACGGTTTTCAAATTTCAAAATTCAAAGTGACCGCGCTAATCTGGAACGTTGAATGGATTGATTTCTTTCCGCACGATCAGCTTTCCCCTGCCTATATAACGCTCCCTCTCCCGATTCCTTCACACTTTTTGCCTCTCGTACTTTCTTAGTTTTCCTTCTCGTTTTCGCTCTCCTTCCCTTAAATTATGAGTGCGTTTCCGGTGAGGATTTGAGTTTCCCGGTGAAGGTTTTTGTTTTGTGGTAGGAGTTTGAAGATTTTTTCTTGCAAGTTCGAAGATTCCAGCTGTTCTTTCGAGGGTTCCGGTTGCGGTTTGAAGATTCCTGCCTCCTTTTCCAGTTTCTGACCCGCTCTTCATCTCTTAAACAGGTAATTAAATCACCCTATTTTTTGCCCTTTTTTTCATTTTCCTCTTGCTCTTCGGTTTCTTTTCCTAGTCTGTTTCACTTTTTAGCAATGTAGGCTTGATTGATTGTGTTTTTGGGGTTAAAGTTTGGATTTTTTTTGGGTAGGTGCTCATGTTTACTTGGGTTTTCTTCAATGAGGGAGAAAATTGTATGTTGTTTGTGGGGTTAAGCGAGGTTTTTTCAGATGAGTTTACCCGGGTATTTTGGCTCTATGACCTTCTGAATGTATGCCCCTTCTTTTTGCAATTGCGTTTTCATTTTCCTTAGAGATAAAAACGGAGGGGAAGGTGTCGAGATGGGTGCGATCACTCCTCTGGTTTAATCTTCATTATCCTAGGTGACTAAACTCCGCCTTTCCCTCTTGTTTTTTTAGGATGTCTGACGATGAATACGCCCCGAGGGAGGACTCTGATGAAGATCAAGAGGTATACGATTATGCACCGGACGAAGGGGAGGACGACCCTTCCGACTTTGACGAGCCCGCGGGGGATGACTTGTTGGATGAGCTGGCAAAGAAGGAGGCCTCTCTACAAGCACAAGATGATCCTTTTGATTTAGCCAGCGCTATCCCCGAATTGGCACCGTGACATCAGAAAAGTCATAAAGAGGCAGCTCGGAGTCAGGGCGAAGGAGTTAGTACTAGCGGCGCCGCTGTGATGAGGGTCCTGATATTGTTAAGGACGCCTTTTTTTGCTGAGCTTGTGGGTGTCAGCGAGGATGAGAGTTTACCACTTCCTCACAAACTTCCTTAGGACGTCCCTAAGAGGCAAAAGAAGAAAATGGGGGTTGCTGCGTCCACAACTGTTGGCAAGGAAGCGAAGAGGAAAACCCTAAAACCCAACAATCCTGAAGCCCTAAGGGAGTTTTCTCTTTTGGCTGAGTATGAGAAAGCTCTTGAGGAAGAGTGGGCGCGGCTTCAGAAAAGCAAAGATCTTGCTAAAACCCTTCACCGTCGCTTCAACATCGACCCCAATCTATAAAAAATTTCTCTATTTGATTTTGAGAAGGAGGAAGATAAGATCAAACCGGGTGAACGCAAGGATCGCATTGGTTCTCGTCGCCCAGGGGATTCCTCAGTCCTTCATTTGATTATTTCTATGTTGGTTTTTGACCTCCTTTTGATCCGTTCTTGGTAGAGATATTTCGATATATAGGAGCATTGCCGAGCGACTTCGCCGTAGGGGCCGCAATCCGGATCATGTCCTTCATAGTATTATGTCAGACAATGAAGAAAGAATCCACTTTGTCCCTCTTCAACCATTTCTATACTTTTTGTGGACCTCAATCCCAGGGTAGATCTCCCTGAAGACCAAAACTCCTCATTTTCTTTTCCACCTACCAAACAATATTCATCACTGGGGAGACCGCATGCTTAAGGTAGAATCGAAAGTCGGCTGGCCATTTCCTAACGCCGATTCCCGTATTGGGAAATCATCGACTCGCTTGGTTGAGCCTCTTGGTTGTGCTTCCGAGCTTCGATTCGTTAAGGGACTCATGACACTTATAAATTCGGATGGGATTAAGCAGTCAACGAGGACGTTTCCTGGTTGACCTTATTGATGTGGCGGAGCCGTATGCCAGTAAGGCGGGGATAATAGGTCCATCAAATTCTAGGGCTTTAGTCGCCATAGATCCTGAAGAATCCGGTTCGGATTGGGTAGGAGATTGTCATTTGGACGGATGCTTCCCTTCTGAGTGTACCATTTGCTTGGACGACCCTAATCGAAGACCTCGCCGTAATCCTCTTTTACTATTTTCTCTTTTCTTTTGCTTTGGATTTTGTTATTTTTCCTTGTATTGATATTCATTTTTGCAGTTCCAATGGTTGATGCCAATGAGCGCCGTGATCATAAGAAAGAGCTTGCTAGGGACACGGCAAAAGCTAGGCAAGAGGTGTTGAAGGATGCTCTTAGGAAGATACCACGTACTAGGGATGCTTCCATCATTGATGAAACATTTGTCCCGGCTCAGCAAAGTCAGCCAGCAGCCAGTGTTGGCGCGGGCTCAAGCAGGACTAGTGGGGCTCATAAAAGATCTCTAGCGGATGTGCCCGCGATGGAGTCTCAAGCTCCTAAACGATCTAAGGCCGCTGAGAAGTCCAAGGCTGTTGTTACTTTCGAGACTGACATGGGCTCTACCCCCTCAAAGGGCCGACCTGCCGGAGAGACTACGATTCGGCCTGAAACTGAAAGTGGGCGGATCATTAAGGAAACAAGGGCGTCGCCAAAATAACCCTTGCCATGCGGCTACAAAGGCAAAGAGACCCTCTGGTTGGACACTAAGTTTACTCAGGGCCCTATCGATATGAATAAGGCGAACCTACTGAAGGAGGCAATTTCTGATGTAATTCCCTTCAACAGCCTCGCTTAGGATTCACCGGCTGGGGTTCAGTTGGATATTGGCAGAGGAATCACTGCTCGTGTTGTAGTTCAAGATGAGATTCCTGTTGTGGATGAACCTGAAGAGCTTAATGACCTCGCTGGCCAATTTAGGCTCGCCTCTGCTATGGTAATCTTTATTCATGTATTGTATTTTCTTTTTATTTATGCCTTTTCTACGAGCATACCCATTTTTCCCTGTTTCAGCTCGTAACCCGCATTCATAAGGCGATTGAGGCTGCCACTAAACGTAAGGCCAAACTCAGGAAAACCACTGTTGCTCTTGCTATTTCTGATAAAGCAAAGGCTGACCTTGAGGCCAAGCATGCAAACACTCTGTGAGAAAATGCTCGCTTAAGGGAGGCCATCAAGGCGAGTCAGGAGTTGGATGTTCAACTGCAGCAGAAAGTGGAAAGTTTAAACGGGACTACCCAGAAATCTGTCGAGATCACCAAGAAATCTGAGGAGGATCTTAAAGGTGCGCAAGAGAAGATTATCAGCTTAGAGGAGCAACTTGCCACTGCTAAAAGAGCTACCGATGAAGCTCGTCCTGTGGCCATTGCTGAGTATAAGCTTTCAGATGAGTATTTGGATACCTAGGAGGTGATCTTTGATCAAGGTTTTTATCAACTTTCTCGTTGCTTTTGGTCAGCTCGTGGTAGAGAATCTATCAGCCTTGAGGAGTTGGCCGAGTGGAATGGTTTGTCTCAGCGACGACCCTTGTTGGCCCTTCACCCGGACATCCCTTACACTGACTAGCACATTGCTAACATCGCTGCCGACCAAATGAAAAAATGTGAGGCTCTTTGGGATCCTCCACCTCGCAGAGCAGTGAACTTAACTACCTTGATTAAGGGAGATTCTGCTGAAGATTTTGAGGTTGGCGACGAGTATCTCGACTTGACCGACGACCATACGCGAACTCCTCCTGGACAGAATTGAAGATTTTAATACTTTGTTTCATAACAATTCAACTGTCTTGTAATAATTCAACTTTGCTTTGTTTCCTCACTTTATTTGCTATCTTGTTTGCTATATACTTTTGTAAGAGAGCTCGCAGCATGTATATGCAGCCCCCTACTTTTTGGCAGGGCTGAGACGTTGGCCTCACCAAAAATTAATGTAGAACTGGCTCAAGTAAATACAAAAATTTCAAAGTACGGTCCCCTTCACTTTGGCGAGGTTGAGAGTATTGACCACATTGCTCGCTAAAGATAACGATATGTTACCCAACTTGTAATTCTGAATTAAAATTTCCGTTATACGGTCCTTTTGATTCAATCAAAGCTATTGCGAGCTTGATTGAAACAGATGACAAACTACGGAACTTGAATGAAAATCTCACAATGCGGCTTCCTTGTTTCATGTGAGGTCATTGTGGGCTTGTTTGAAAAATTCGATGTGAAAATTTCCACCAGTGGCCCCCTTGTTTTAAACAAGACTGATGGTGACCTCGTTGAAACAAATGTTAAATCTGTGCGATTATGTTTGAAAATTTCCTTTCTCGGCCCCCTTGTTTCAGGTAAGTTCTCTGTGGCCTGGGTTGAAATAAGTTGAAAATTTTTTAACCTGCGGCCCCCTTGTTTCGGGCAAGGCTGCTGTTGGCTCAGTTGAAACAGATTGTAGGCGTGCTGTGGAAAGGCAAAAAGTTCTGATTTGATGGGACGGTTCACTAGAAGCTTTTTGGTCTTTTCGATAACGGCGCAATTAATGTTGCATTGAATCTCGTTTCAATAACTGCCTAGGGATAAATGCATTTTTGAAAATCAAAATCCGGATAACCCGCGTGAATCTCGACCAGTCGATTCTTTCCATCCTGGCCGTTCCACCTTCTTCCCCCTTTATAAAAAGGGAGGGTTTTCCTAACCTTTCTTCATTACTCATTCATATAAATCTTCGTTCTCCTTTTGATTAACATGTCTTTTCGATCTGGAGAGGGTAGTGCAATCAGTGTGTTCAAGGCTCGTCCTATGCGTGATGTTTCCCGTTTCTTCTTTACCGCCTCTGATACTGCCAAGTCCTATTTTTGGCGTTACATTGATTTAATTGATCCTTTGAGGGAGAGAGGTCTAAATGAGGATAAGGTTGAAGGTGATGGCTCCTTGCTCCGAGTTCGACTTTCTAGGTGGTGGGATTTTATCTCCACACCTCCAGCACCCTGGTGAGGGAGTTTTACTCTGTTCTCTCAGAGACCTCCCCAGATGAAGTTGTGAGTTCCATTTTCCTTCGAGAAATTTCTGTCAATTTTACCCCCGGAGGTTATCAATGGACTTCTCCGTATCCCTGCTATCAACCCCTCTACTCATTATGAGGTCGCTTAGGATCTTGGTGATGAGGGAAGTAGACAGGTCTGCCGGCGTCACATAATTTGTGTGCTTTTCCCTGATCGTCAGCGACCCTGTACACTAGGCCTTGCTTCTGAGTTATCTCGTGGTAATCGAGAGTGAAAACGGTTTATTAACTCACGATCTCTTCCGTCTGCGAACTTTGAGGAGGTTACGGAGGCTGAAGCTTTCCTTCTTCATGCCATCCGTCATCCACATGTGGATGTTGATTGGGGAATTCTAATTCATTGTGAAGCTATCAAGTTTGATGTTGCTATGAATCGTAATTGCCGTATTCTTTTTAGCTTGACGATCACTCATGTTTGTATAGATATATCTAGGGTGCCGACTCATTCTCTGGATCGGTACTCTCATTCTCTGGATCAATACCACCTTTAGGAATTCTCTGGCTTAATTTTAATTTTTTGACTATTGTATTTTTCCTTGATGTTTTGAATGAAATCTCTCTTGTTTTTCTATCTCAATGAATGAAACTAAAACCGGGTTGCTTTATGCTCGCTGTAGGCGTAGATGAATTAAAAAATCCCGGTATGCGGCCCCCTTGTTTTTGATAAACACCTTTAGGTTTATCCGAAACGTAGCTGCTGGGTACACTTTATCGCGATCAATTTATAATTGTCAAAATGATCTTTTCATTCGAAACATTCTCCAAAAGATGAGTCATAAGGCCGCCTTACAAAATATGCTTGCGCTCATGTATGAAGTAAAGATGCTAAGCTTACATGTAATATCTTTTCAAGTTGTCGGCATGCCAAGTCCTGTCGTATTCGCGACCTTTGTCATCCCTCAGAACATAAGTCCCCTTTTTGATTATCCTCGCGACTTGAAGTGGACCTTCCCAATTCTCAGATAGCTTTCCTTTCTTAGCTTCGTGACCAGTGGCCTTTTGTTTCCGTAAAACATAATCTCCCACCGTGAAGTGATGGTCACGGATATGCTTGTCATGGTGCCGTTTGGCCGCTTGTTTGCAATTGATTAGGCAGCCATATGAGTTGATTCGCTTTTCCTCCAACAAGTCGAGGTCAAGCTGTCTTGTCAGTGTATTTTCAGCCTTGCGGAAATGTGCGACTCTTAGACTTGGTAAGGCCATCTCTACCGAGGCCATGGCTTCCGATCCGTTGGTCAGGGCAAAAGGAGTTTCCCCACTAGTTGTTTTCTTTGCTGTTCTGAGGGCCCATAAGGCCGCTGGCAAATGATCCGGCCATTTTCCTGCCTTGTCGTCTAGGCTCTTTTTTAGCATGCTTAGTACTTGTTTATTTGTATTCTCGGCTTGACCATTTCCTTGCGGGTAGCACACTGACGATTGCCAATGCTTAACGTTATGTTCCCTGCAAAATGTGTCGAATTCCTCTCTAAACCGCGGCCCGTGGTCAGATACTATTACCCTTGGGACTCTAAATCTGGTCCAAACTTGGTCGAGCAAGAAATAGATTATATCTTTAGTTTTGGTTTTTACCAAGGCCTTGGCCCCGATCCATTTGGTGAAGAAATCAACAACGACGACTACGTATTCACATCCCGAGCTGCCCGTTTTGAGCGGTCCGATGAGGTCGATCACCCGTATGTCAAATGGCCAGGCTGCGACGACAATTCTTTGTTATACTGAGGGAGCCTGGGGATATCCGTGAACTTTTGACATTTATCGCATTTTTTGGCACATGTTTGAGCGTCCTCTGCGAGTTTGGGCTAGTAATAGCCAGCTAACAGTACCTTCTGAGCGATAGTGTGGCAAGCCGGATGGCTGCCGCACATCCCCTCATACAGCTCCATAAGTATTCCTTCGACCTCCTCCGGCCGCACGTATCACGACAAAGGCTTGCAGAAGGATTTTCGATAAAGAATGTTGTCCAAGATGGTGTACCTGGCGGCTCTTCTGATCAGGGCTTTGTCTTGTTTTAGATCATCCGGAAGCACTCCTGATTCGATATATGCCTTTAACTCATCGACCCAACATGGACTAAAGGGTTGAAAATCCATGATTTTGACTTGATTGACAGCGGGCCCCGATAGGTATTCCATCATAAAGGCCGGATTGATGACCTCGTTCTCACTATTCAATTTTGACAAATAATCCTCTTGTTCGTTATCTTCTCGAGGGATGTTGACGAATTCGCAAATTGGAAGTTTCTCTCAAGCTTTTTGACTAGGTTGATGTATTTTTGCAAAATTTGGCAATGAATGCCATACGATCTTGTCACTTGGTTGACTACCAACTGTGAGTCGCAAAATACCTCAACATTTTTGACTTTCATAGCTTTGGCGAGCTCGAGTCCCACTATGACCACCTCATATTTGGCTTGATTATTTGAAGTAGTGAAGTCAAATCTCAAGGCCTTTTCAATTTCCTCTGAGGTACCCGGCTCTAGTAATATAATCCCCGCTCCGCAACCGTTGTGATTTGCGGCTCCATCGACATAAAGCTGCCAACAATGACTCGGCCTTTGAGGCACGGCCATTGTTGGTGCTGTTGGATCGTCGATAAGACTCGGGATGGGTTGATCCTCCTGCTTTTCTTCGTTGAAGATTGTCTCTCCGATGAAATCAGGTAAGGCCTGGGCTTTGATAGCTTTTCTAAGTTCATACCGGATATCAAATTCAGTGAGCTCGATAGCCCACCGTAGCAATAGAGCATCAGATAACACAGTAATGGTGTGTGATTAAAAGTAAGCCCTTAATTTCTGGGCAGCGATAACAACACAGTAGGCCAACTTTTATATATTAAAATAGTGACTCTCAATGGGACTGAGAGCCTTAAAAACATAATAAATGGGTTTTTGAAGGGTACCATCCTCCTTGACAAGAGCAGCGGCGACAGCCCTGTCTGACGCCGCTAGATACAGAAATAAAATGTCCCTGATCATGGGGCTGACTAGCAACGGCGGGCTTGATAAGTATGCCTTGAGCTCTTTGAAAGCCTGCGAGCACTCCCCTGTCCACTCAAAAGTTTTGTTCTTCTTGAGGATGTTGAAGAAATGTAGGCTTTTATCAGTAGATTTGGATCTCCCCAGAGCAATTATCCTTCAGTTCAGCCTTTGTACCTCTTTGATTGTGGTCGGCTCGCTCATGTTTATCAGCGCCTCTATTTTTTCCGGATTTACCTCGATCCCTCTTTGAATCACCATGAAACCCAAAAATTTGCCCGTCTGGACCCCAAAGGTGCATTTGGCGAGGTTAAGTTTCATTGAGTGTTTCGTTATGTTTGTGAAAGTTTCCTTCAGATATGCCAAGTGATCATGGTGACCTGATTTGACGACCATGTCGTCGATATAAGCTTCCATATTTCTGCCTATTTCTGAACTGAAAACTTGGTTTACCATCCTCTGATATGTTGAGCTAGCATTCTACAGACCGAAAGGCATCATTTCATAATAGTAGAGCCCTCCAGCGGCCCTAAAAGCGGTCATTTCCTTGTCGCAGTCTGCTATTTTGACTTGGTGATACCCGGAATAGGCGTCCAGGAAGCTCAGCATCTCAAACCCAGCGATCCCATCTACCATTTTGTCAATCCATGGCAGCGAATAGGGGTCTTTTGGATAGGCTTTGTTCAGGTCGGTGAAGTCGATGCACATCCGCCACTTCCCATATGCTTCTTCACCATTACTACATTGGCTAACCAAGTCGGGTATTGTAGCTCCCTAATTATGCCCGCATCCAAAAGTTTTCCAACCTCGCCTTTGATAGCGAACTCTTTCTCTTTAGAGAACTGACGTGTTTTTTGTTGGATTAGTTTGAAGTTGAGATCGACACTAAGATAGTGTAGCGCGACCTCAGGCTCCACACCTCTCATATTTTTTACCTCCCATGCGAAGGCATCCACATTTTCTTTCAGCAGCGCGATCAGTTCCTCCATTTCTATTTTTGTCCTCTGAGATCCAATCTTTATTCTTTGTTCGGCGTATCTTTTATTCACGACGGCCTCGATTAGCTCATTCTCGGCTATGAAGTCCGGTTGGTCCTTGACCTATAAAGTCCTGGTCGACTCATGGCGACCCCAATGTCATCCCCCACATGGAATTTGACCCTTTGATGCGGGACCGACATGACCATTTGGAACTTCTTCATCGAGGGGATCCCCAGAATCAAGTTATAATAAGAGGGGATATCAACGACTAAAAAAGTTATTACCTCGGTTCGGCATGGTTCACAATCTCCCATAGTGACGCTGAGGTCGATCATGCCTTTGACTCTTACCGTATCATTTGAGAAACCCCCTAACACTCCGATTCAAGGCTTCATCTTAGCCTCTCCGAATCCGATCTGTTTTAAACAATCAAAATAGATAACGTCACGGCCCGCTCCGGTGCCTACCATGAATCGATTGACCCCGTGTTGCTCGTTGATTCTGAACTTAAGAATTATCGTTATCTCCATGATGCCTTCCACAGTTCTAAGTTCACTCTTGGTGAACATGATTCCTTTTTCTGATTCCCCATGACTATCTGTTTCTTGAAGCCACGGATGTTGATTGAATGCATCTGTGACTTCAACTGGTTACTGCTCGGGAGATTTCCGTGGATGGCCTAGACCTCTTTCTAATATACACGGGGTTGCCGCCCTTTATTAGGACCGGCATTTCCATCTCGTCTGTATTTAGCCACGGGTCCTTCCTCGATCAGCCTTTCTATCTCTTTCCTCAGAGTGAAAAATTCATCAGTTAGATGATCGTGATCTTTATGGTAATCACACTATTTTGTCTTATCACGAGTATCAGGACCACCTTTCATGGGCCTTAGTCTGTCGAAATGTTCCCGAATTTCAAAGAGTATCTGTGATGGCTTGACATTGAGCGGGATATAATCGCTTTCATTAAATTTATATGGTTTCTTTACCTCACGATCCTAGTTTGCATCCTTGCCGTGCTCTTTTCTACGATCCTCTTTTTGCGAGTGATGCTCTGGTTTAGATCTTGCCTTTCCAGAAGGAGACGAGGCCTCACTCAGCCCGATCATCCTTACTATTTCCAATATTTCCTTTAGGCCTGATTTAGGTACCCGTAGGTTGAACTCTGTTTTAATCGGACCCCTGGCTATTCCTATAAGAAAGAAAGTTATGATGGCGTCGTCGGGTATATTTCTAGTCTGATCGTACACGTTGATGAACCGCTCATAATAGCTTCTTCCCGACTCATTTTCCCGCATACGGACCTTGTAAAGGTCTGATAGGAACCAACTTTACAGTACATTTCTATACAGTTCAGCCCACGATTATCACATTTCCGGCATGTTTTGAGTGAGTTTAGACCCTATTTTGAGTATTAAATGAGGTTTTATTGTACGGCGAGTGACTGTCGGTTTTCTGTAAACTCGACCTTATTTTAGCATTTTATACTCGTTTTTCCCGAGCACCCGTAGTTTGCGAGGTTATGCGTTTGCTTGTTGTTTTCATATGGATGCAGGACTAGGGTGTCTCAAGAACCCGGAAGGCGAAGATTTATGATGATAAGTGTGATCAAGGTGCAAGAATGAGCCAAGGAAGAAGAAAGAATAAGAAAAGGAAGAGAAATAGTTGTTGCTCTCACCATATGTTCACTTCATCAGCATTTTGACCGATTATGGAGGCATTTTCTGGTCATGGTGTCTTCCTGAAAGTTGTAGATAATTCAAATATCTTTCTAATGGTTTTTGAATCCCCCCAATCAGAGGTCGGATGAAGAAGTTATGATGTGTTTACTGCAGAGCTATCAGAAATGGAGCAATCTGGAGGCAAAACCAGAGAGTTGTCCGTACGCATGACACATTTTGTCCGTACGGACGACTGGAAAATGATGAAATATCCGTACGGATAGCCTTTTATCCGTACGGACAAGTACCCTGGACTATATAAACACCTCAAAAATCGCAGCAGCAGCAGGGAGGAGGTTTTAGGCGACTTTAGGCCTCTTTTGGGCGATTTTCTTCATCCTTAGGAGTTAGAATTAGTGCTATATATCATTAGAATCGTCTTTCGATCCTCTCTTTGATTATCTAACTTAGAACTTCGATTTGTTACATTTCGATTGTCAAAATTCGATCTTTTGGAGCACGAATTTGGTACTCTTAATTTCTTAATCAAGTAAGTTTATTCTCTTGTTCTTTTATGGTTATTGCTATGTTTTTCTACCTTGTTTGTTGTTTAGATTCGATTATGAGTAGCTAGATTTGTTGTATGGTCGAACCACGTGAATGCGGGTGAAACACCATTAGAGAGATGAACCGGGAGGTAGTGTAGCGCGTAATTTAACGTTCTAATCGATAATCCACATCACGAAACTTGTTTTGATTGTTTTAATAGCTTTGAATGAGATTGAAAACCTTGTTCATTGTTGCAGACACGTAGCTTATAAATGTATGTTGCGGCGACGTGTGGGAACAGGGTTTCGGGACCGTAGAAGTTTTGGGCTTGAAAGGTAGTCTGACACCTACCCGTGTACTAGATTGACGCCCTAGTCATCGAGTCCATCTCCAATACGGGGTTTGTCCTATGAGTTATTGTTAGACGGCAAGGTAGAGTAAGGCACACTCCCGGGGCAATCTTTCTGAGGGTAAAGTAATCCATTTGAAACGTGGTTCGCCATACCTCTTTTAATTGTTTAGAATTCCGAGTAGTGTAATCTTTCTTTTCGCAATAGTATAACTTCACACCTATCTGTTTGACTGAACCGAGTGCTAAGTCAAGCGTGGTACTCAAAACCAATCTCTGTGGGTTCGACCTCGGACTCCTCAAGCACTATCCCACAATCGACCCGGTCCACTGCCGGTTAGAAAGTAGATTTTGCTAAGGTTTGAGTTTTACTTGATCGACCGGACCGTAGAAAATCCGCTTATCAAGTTGGCGCCGTTGCGGGGATTGGCAATGCTTTGATATCACAAAAGTAGACCGAAAGCTTGGGCTTAGGTCGTTTTTATTGTTTTCTTGTTGCTTTGTTTTGACTTGCAGCTGAAGTGCCACACCACCTTTTGATGAGGTGGTGGTGACGAGGCACTGTGATTGTTTTCGTGTTGTTTTCTGTGATTTTGTAGATTGAGCATAAATGGGTGGATACTCTCAACAATACAACTTTTATGAAGAAAAATCCACCTACCAACCTTGGGCACCTGAGCTTGGTCAAAATCAGTATTATCAACCTTATGACCAAGAGCAGGGTGCGTCCATGGGATGTGGAATGGACGACGATTATCGATATGATGAGGGGAACTATAATAGACAGAATTTTGGGGAAAATTGGAACCAGAATCAACCGGGAAACTAGGGAGGCAATCAAAGCCAGCATGACTACAATTGGAGCCCAAATCAAGGACAAGGGAATAATCAGAATTATGACTCGAACAACCCTTGGAATTGGAGCTCTCAAAATCAAGCACTTACAATGATTGACATTGCCTATGCCGAAGAGGAACGAAGTAGGTATTATTCGAGAGTCGATGGAAAGGGTTTCTATGGCTATGGATGAGGAAGTGTCGGCACATCAATTGATCGATTGGTTGAACCGGATGCTCGTGTTATATAAAGAGGCCGAGGATGCTTTGAAACGGGCTAGGGAGATGCAAGACAAGTTTTCCAGCGGGGAGTATAGGACCTGCCTAGCCATTGAAGATTGGCCCCATATGAGATCTGAGCTATGTTGGATGTCTCGAGGATATCGTGTCTCTCATGACGGCCCGGATGCCGGATCAAAATGAAAAGTCTTGCACACAAACGGTCCGGGTAGACAGTGATATTGACGAGTCAAGTTGCTATAATGAGGTGCTCGGCCCGGAGGATTCAATGATTGAGTTGGCTTTATCACCGCCACCCCCCATTGTAGTATTTGATTATATGAGTTTCCAAGTCCTCCCGAGTGAACTCCCGAATAGTGAGCTGAAAAATGATGATGTTTTGGTAGAATCCGTGATGCAAACTGAGTTGGAAGCTAGGAAAAGGGAGTTAGCTCTTCATTAGAGAGAACTTCGCGATGGAAATAGGGCGAGTAAGTCGTCGGTGAAGAGGTTCGGTGGAGAGTGAGGTTGATAAATCGGCTTTCTATGAGGAGATTTACGAGCCGAGATTGAGATGCAAGAGATTGATATGGGATCGCCCATCACTCCATTAGTTGATGATGTACCATTCGAGTCGGTGGAGAATTTTTATGAGGATGCCAAGCCACTTGTGGTGGAGCCTACCTCAGTTTTGGGTGAGCCGGAAGCTTTTGGTATTGCCATGCTCTGGGACATGGAGGATACCCATGATTGTAAAGTAAGGGAGGTGGAACTGTTGTCTATCATACCACATCCCGACGATGACCATCATGACACCTTGACGAGAGGTGCGATTGATTTATTTGAGGTCGTCGATCCGGTGGGATTAGAAACGGAGAAGAAGATGGGACAGCTCATTCTGCCGCCTAGCTCGCTAGTGGTTCGAGGTCATGTGGATGAGCCCATTATGTTGACACCCCCAGATAGATTGGTCATATTTGATATACCAGTCCCGGATTATTACTCCCTTCCATTGTGTGCGGATGAGTTCTACGAGGTTAAGTTCGAAGGGTCCCGGGTGGAAGACACACGTAGAGGTGATAGAGAGGAAAGACCACGGTGGTGGGGTGATTCCAAGAAGAGGATGATGAGAGGTTTTGACAGAAGAGGATTCCCGAGTTGGGAGGAGGTTGCATTGAGGGCTATGAGAGGTAAGTTTCTAACGAACTCGGTTTTCATGATGCTTGCTATTTGTATTCTTCTTGAGTTGTTGATCTTTTTGAGTTCGGATTTTGGTTGATGGTTTTGATGATACTTGTTTGAAATGAAATAATTGAATTGTTGTTTTGAGTCTTTTATGGTTTGAGTCCGTTTTGGTGTCACTATGTCGAGCCAACGACATAAAACAAAGGCGCTCGGTGGGAGGCAACCCATCATTTCCTGTGTTTTTGTTGGTTTTGAATTCGTTTTGCTGTGTTTTGGTGTTGAGGATTGAATCCGGATGATCCCGAGGGGCCATCATGCTTAAAATTCACTTTTCCTCTGTTTTTATCCTTGTCCGGACGGACACACACACCCATCCGTCCGGATGGATCTCTGGTTTTACAATGATCTTGGCATTCACTTGTCCGACGGACAAACATACCCATCCGTCCGGATATATCACTGGTTTTGACTTGGGTTAAGATTTTATTTTGAGCACGTTTAAACGTGTTGGTTGTTTATTGTATGGTTGATTCGTATTTTGACTATCTCTATGCCATATGTTCAAGTCTTCCGACGTGTGGCGAGTCGTTTATTTTATCACCCCCGGATTCTCCCCATATTATATGCTTTGGCACGCGGACCATGTCCCGTGCATGTATTTCTTGGATGTTTTTCAATGACTAGGGATTCGGGATGGACTAGTTTCACGACCGTTACGGGACTTGATCGCGCCGTTTTGCCGGGCTCATAAGCTAAGTCTTTCTTTTTCCTTCTCGTTCACACACCGATGACGGTGCTTCACTTAAGTTGGGGGGGGGCGACTTAGCTTATTCGCTTGTTCTTAAAAGTATTATTAGGCCGTTTTTCAAATTTTTCCAAGATTTTAACACCACGTTATATGCATGCTGTTCACAATTGAGTGGTGAAAGGTCTTTAGTTTTGTGAATGTCTCACAGTGAGTCTATATTGTCATGATACGGAACACTTTTTAGTACACGTTCGACGACGGTTATGCTTATCACGATTACTTTACACACTTGTACCCCTAGTTTCGAGGCGAAATAGAAGGATTGGCCTTGGTAGGAACACGGGATGACAGTTTTGGCATTCTTTTTTACCCTACTTTAGCCAAATAAGCCTGAGCCGAATGTTTGACCTTCGTAGCCCCTCTTAGCCTTGATAGAATGGTCCGACCACCATTCGCTTTATAGCCGTTTCGTTACATAGTCAGAAACCTACCCTTGAGCCTTATTTTGGTCACATTCCCTTCATTTGACCCTACGAGTGGACTTAGTCTTTTGTTAAACCACACTTGCCAAGGCAAGTGTGGGGTGTGGGAGATGTTGTTTTTGAGTCTGGTTGTTGTTTCCTCTGTTTTAGAGCTATAAGGAGAGGAGGAGCTCAGTGGGGCTGGATGCTCGGGTTTCATTTCAAAAAAAAAAAAAAATTCAAATCAAATAATTGTGTTGTATATAGAAATAAAGGGTTGAAAAAGGCAATGAGCTTAAAGCAATGATGATGTTAGGGTTGGGATAGTCAGATAGGTACTAAGTATTCGAGCTCACCTCACGACACTTGAAACATAGTCGAGTTTGGCAATGAGTTCGGGTATTTCAGTATCCTATAGTTCCCAAAGTGTCGAAAATGATCAAAAAGGAGTTTGTTTGGTTTGTATAGTAAAGAAGACGTGGTACGTGTTTGGATTATGTTCACTCGTACTTCTTTTCTCCAGTTTCCCAAATTACCCTTTTCGATTAACCGAATTTACCCTAGCCTAACGTTATAACCATTCAAGTCCTGCTGGACCGTGTTTAACCTTGGTTAGTCCCGATTAGTGGAGATTCTAGGAAGGGCAGGATTGTGTAAAGTCATTTGTCCGGTATTCCAAGCCTGAAATCGTATTAAGCAAAAGTCGTCGTCATTCAACACACACTCACTCCGTGTCATGATCCAGTAGAGTCAAAGTAATGCATTCACTTAACTAAGTTCTTTTCACCTCGATATTTTGAAATGCATGCATGTACCGTAAAGTTGATTCCTTGGTATTGTTTGAACGCCTAATTTACTCGAGGGCGAGTAAAGGCTAAGTGTGGGGTGGTGATAGGAACCAACTTTACGATTACATTTCATGCATTCAGCATTTTACGATTATCACATTTCTGGCATGTTTCGAGTGAGTTTAGACCCTATTTTGAGTATTAAATGAGGTTTTATTGTACGGAGAGTGACTGTCGGTTTTCCGTAAACTCGACCTTATTTTAGCATTTTATACTCGTTTTTCCCGAGCACCCGTAGTTTGCGGGGTTATGCGTTTGTTTGTTGTTTTCATATGGATGCAGGACTCGGGTGTCTCGAGAACCCGGAAGGCGAAGATTTATGATGATAAGTGTGATCAAGGTGCAAGAATGAGCCAAGGAAGAAGAAAGAATAAGAAAAGGAAGAGAAATAGTTGTTGCTCTCACCATATGTTCACTTCATCAGCATTTTTACCGATTATGGATGCCTTTTCTGGTCATGGTGTCTTCATGAAAGTTGTAGATAATTAAAATATCTTTCTAATGGTTTTTGAATCACCCCAATCAGAGGTCGGATGAAGGAGTTATGAAGTGTTTACTGCAGAGTTGTCAGAAATGGAGCAATCTGGAGGCAAAACCAGAGAGTTGTCCGTACGGATGACACATTTTGTCCGTACGGACGACTGGAAAATGATGAAATATCCGTACGGATAGCCTTTTATCCGTACGGACAAGTACCCTGGACTATATAAACACCTCAAACATCGCAGCAGCAGCATGGAGGAGGTTTTAGGCGACTTTGGGCCTCTTTTGGGCGATTTTCTTCATCCTTTGGAGTTAGAATTAGTGCTATATATCATTAGAATCGTCTTTCGATCCTCTCTTTGATTATCTAGCTTAGAACTTCGATTTGTTACATTTCGATTGTCAAAATTCGATCTTTTGGAGCACGAATTTGGTACTATTAATTTCTTAATCAAGTAAGTTTATTCTCTTGTTCTTTTATGGTTATTGCTATGTTTTTCTACCTTGTTTGTTGTTTAGATTCGATTATGAGTAGCTAGATTTGTCATATGGTCGAACCATGTGAATGCGGGTGAAACACCATTTGAGAGATGAACCGGGAGGTAGTGTAGCGCGTAATTTAACGTTCTAATCGATAATCCACATCACGAAACTTGTTTTGATTGTTTTAATAGCTTTGAATGAGATTGACAACCTTGTTCATTGTTGCACACATGTAGCTTATAAATGTATGTTGCGGCGACGTGTGGGAACGGGGTTTCGGGACCGTAGAAGTTTTGGGCTTGAAAGGTAGTCTGACACCTACCCGTGTACTAGATTGACGCCCTAGTCATCGAGTCCATCTCCAATACGGGGTTTGTCCTATGAGTTATCGTTAGACGGCAAGGTAGAGTAAGGCACACTCCCGGGGCAATCTTTCTGAGGGTAAAGTAATCCGCTGAAACGTAGTTCGGCCATACCTCTTTTAATTGTTTAGAATTCCGAGTAGTGTAATCTTTCTTTTACGCAATAGTATAACTTCACACCTATCTGTTTGACCTGAACTGAGTGCTAAGTCAACTGTGGTACTCAAAAACCAATCTCTGTGGGTTCGACCTCGGACTCCTCAAGCACTATCCCACAATCGACCCGGTCCACTGCCGGTTAGAAAGTAGATTTTGCTAAGGTTTCGAGTTTTTACTTGATCGACCGGACCGTAGAAAATCCGCTTATCAAGGTCCTCAATGGTCTTCTTTGGTCTGCTTGCCGATTCAAACTCTTTCACGAACTTTTTAGAAAAATCCTCCCAACTTTCAACCGAACCCGGCCCAAGGAAGTCCGCAAACCCAGGATGCGGCTCTATCATGCATGCTGCCCACTAGGGCAATGCACCAGGCTGACCTGCTTTGGGTCGCTAAAGTGATGCGACCTAGGAATGCGGTGAGCCAATCATATGGACAAGTGTTTTCATAGTAGTAATTGTAGTTGGGATAGCTGGCATTTTCTTTCTTTATTGGCAGGGTTTCGGTGATTCTTTTGGCGAGTACATCGATTCCAGAGATCGGGGTGGCTTTTTCAGCAGGCCTCGACTTCTTCAGCTCTACGATTTCCTTTCTTATTATTTCCATTTGTTCGGCCATAACGGGATCAACTCATTGCCTGGGCGGGGATGGTTCAGCTGCTCGCTCAGACTGGTACCATGAACCCATGTGATTTTGTGATTCCTCTTGCTAAGCCCACTATTCTCTTATGATCAAACGAGCATCTTATTCATTCCTCCCCTCTTGCCTACGCGTTACGTTCCTTTCTGGGCGACCTAGATGGCTTAAGGCCGGACCCTTTTCTTTTTCACCCAGCCTTTTCAGAATGGATCCACTCTCCTCGCTCTTTCATTTTTGAATTCCGTGACAAGGTTGGGCCGAAGCCTGGACGACCTCTTGATCTTCCCTGCGACCCCTTCGGCCTGGCGAATGAACACTTTCCTCAACCTCTATTCTTTGAGGCTGACTGGATGACCCCTGTCTGGCGCCCTTGGATTGACCTCGCTCTTTGATAGGGCTGCTTCCCGGACCGGTAATGATTCCCGGCCCAGAGCAATCAGTCGAGAGTTGGCGAGATACATTCTATTTGCATAGTTGGCATATTCTCACATTTCTGCGACCTCAGGGTCCTCTTGAAATCCAGGTACCTTTTCAGGTACCTTCTCTTGGCTTGGATGCGGTCTAGTCACCTCGATTGCGGTTTTTTCCCTGCGGGCCTCCTCTAAAGCCGCGACGGCCTCTTTGGACTTGGATTTATGATTCAAGACATTTCTAGCATCGTCGGCGGCTAGAACCTCTCTTTGTGACCTATCCTAGTTTGCAGTGGGATTATCAAATGTTTCTCCTCTGCCCTCAGGGCGGGGTTGATTTTCTACGCCCCCTTTTGTCGGAGTTTGAGGTATTAGTGGTGAACCCTTATTCCCTACCTTCACCTTTTATGCGAGCTGATTTAGCTTGGAGATAAGATCGTTAATCTGGTCGCCACTGACTGTCTGACAACCTGATCCTTTCTGACACCGTCAACTACTTCGTACTGTCTTTGACTTTTAGGGAGATGGACAGAGATCTTTTGGATAGTGACAGCTTAGACGAGGTAGTGGCTGGAAATAGGAACTTCAGGAGAGAAATGTGATGATTCAAACGCAAAAACCCCAGAAATTGGTATGACCTTTATCTCAATAATGTATTTACTATCAAGGAAACAAAGTGGCTTCTTTTTGGTGAGGTGATTTCCAAAATAAAAAGAAAACAAAATCGATAACTTGGCTTTTCTGGTAAAATGGTAATGCTCGACCTTAAAGATTCTGAGAGAGGTGATTTATCAAACGCAAGCTCGGTATATCTCAGGCTTTTTAACACAAACGAGCATATTGCTCCCAATACTGCAAAAAGCCTAACTAGAAACAAGAACTTGATCAAAGAACACCACGAGAGAGGTGATTTCTCAAACGCTAACTCGTGAGCTCCACGCATGCTTTGTTAAAGTTACCTCTTTTTGATCTATCCTTTTTGATGAGGTTGGCTCTGAGATTCCTTCGAGTAAGAACGAGAAAACCCTGCTGGAATTGAAGAGACTATGAAGATGGTGATCTCCAACCTCACCGTACGTAGGCTTTCTGGGCGATTTTACGTCTGAAAGACCGAAAAGCTTGCTTGAGTTCCCGGTAACGGAGCCAACTGATAATGTTATGATTATCACGATGGTGTAGCGGTGGTATTATAAAGTGGATACCAGGCTTTTATGATGTATTCGAGTGATGAAGGGCCGGTGGTGCACGGCGTTGATGCAGCGGTGTATATAAGAGTTAGAAAGAATAGATATTTTGACAGAGTTTTGTCCTCTTTATTATTCTGCATCTATCCAATTCTGTTACACAAAGCCTCCTTATAGGAAAAAAGGGACAGTTAGGGTTTAAGCTAGAAACTAGATGAAATATCTTCGCGGCGCGGTTACGTGGTCGTCAAGACCGCCATCCACAGGGTCGCCTGCTCCCCATCCTATCTCAACTCCTTTCTCCACTATCCCCTCAAGGGCTTGTGCGGTCCCTTATGGACTTCCTCTTAAGGTCGCAGACCGGCCCCCTGAGCTACTAGTGACCTTAAAGGTTTGAAAGCTCTTGGCGGGGACCTGAACCTAGCGACCTCAGCTTGCTCATCGTCGCGGACGCTACAACCGCGCAACTCCCTATCCAACCTGGTGGCTAGATGGGCTTTATCCGGTGGCTCATAGGTGGCGGCGCTATTTAGACATATCAGAATATAACCTACCGATGTTTAGAAGGACCCCTGCATCAGCGGCACGGTTTGTTTCTGGTTTGACGTTTTTTTTTTTCCATATGTTCAGTCCTATGTCTGATCAGTTCTATTACTTAATACTTCTTTCATTTTCCGCGCGTTATGATGTATGTTTCTTTTAAACTTCCGTCTTTTGTATGAAACAATTTTTTCATAAGGCTTATGTGTGTATATAATCACGAAATTCGCACGTGACGAGCGACTTTTTATCATTTTAGGTTTGCCTATGTTTGGACTTTGGACCGTTACAATACCTCACTAAATATATCTAGGCATCACAGCAATGTTTAAAAATATAACATATTGGAGCGTCTTTAAGAAAAATGAGAGATTTATTTTCATAACCCCGTAAATAATAAATGGAGAGTTGTTGAAATGAACAACAAGATTGTCAAAATTATCAAAAAGGACAGATGCGGCTGAAAGACAATAATACCCCTCAAATCAAACTTAAAAAAAATAACATGGGACAAATGTTTATGTCCTTTTTGATAATTTTAGATTGTTTTTTTTGTCGTTTTTTTTTATAATTTTCCCAATAATAACGTCTTGAATAATGATAGAGACACAACTATTGTACTACAACAACAACGATCTGCATCGTTGATCATGTTAGATTTACATCTGATCAATTTAGACAAATTATTACCGACGATATAAATTATCATTGTGTCACTCGTTATACCACAACCGTTAGACCCGTATCATTACTCTAATGCCTTTGCTACCGGCGAAAGTACACTTCCGTACTTCTTGACAATTTCCTTTTTTAACCGTTCCCATTGAAAAATAAATAAATAAAATTAAAAATTAACAAGGATTGAAATAGTCTCCCTTTTTCCCATATAAATATTCGCTCTCCTGGGTCATTCCGCCAGCTCTACCTTATCATCTCTCTCATCTACAAACACTTGCTAACTGTTCCGCCGGATAATAACGCTGGCCCCTTCAGATTTACTCGTTCAAAATGAAGAATTTAATAAATAGTTTATCGAGAGTTGCGGATTCTTCCAAGTATAGTTTGTTGCGATCAGATTGCAAATCACCGAGGAGGAAGGCAGCCTCGTTCAGAAAAGCTGGAATGCATTGTATGGCGCCGCCGGTACCGGAGGGGCACTTGCCTGTGTTTGTCGGAGAGAAAATGGAGCGGTTCGTGGTAAGTGCAGAGATGTTGAACCATCCCATCTTTATTGAACTTCTGGATAAATCCGCTCAAGTTTACGGATACGAACAAAAAGGCGTGCTTCGTATTCCTTGCCCTGTCTTCCTCTTTGAACGTATCCTGGAAGCTGTAAGGCTTGGAGACGAGGGCGGTTTCAACGACATTCAAGATTTTCTCAATTCTCTGTCTGACTAAGCAAGCTAGAAACTTTCTCTATATGTAGAAATTGTTTTCTTTTTTAGTTTTTTTTTTCTTGAAGGGCCAAATTGTTTATTAATAGGTTGCATCACTACTATATATCACTACTATTAGTACATTGCTTAGGGAATTACTGATTGAGAGAGAGATTAGTTTATGATCGGTTGAGGAACGCATTGATTCATTTGTCTGTGAGCGGCGGAGAAGATTTTGTAGAAAGCTACGCATTGATTCATTCTTTCGGTCGATTGTCGAGTTGATAATGTTATGGTGTCAAATCTCATTATCATATATATATATATATATATATATATATATATATATATATATATATATATATATATAATTTACGATGTGCAACGTCCCCAGATCCTGGGCCTGGTTGTGCTAAATGAATCATAAATGGTTACTGATTGAGAGAGAGATTAGTTTATGATCGGTTGAGGAACACATTGATTCATTTGTCTGTGAGCGGCGGAGAAGATTTTGTAGAAAGCTACGCATTGATTCACTCTTTCGGTCGATTGTCGAGTTGATAATGTTATGGTGTCAAAGTTTATGTTTTATCCCTGGGCCTGGTTGCGCTAAATGAGTCATAAATAGTCTGTTCAACTGCTTAGACCGCCGTCCTCGCTTGGTCTAAAAGGGCTAACCTGAGTTGACAAGATATTTATGTCTCACACTTATATGGGGGTGAGCATTGTACTACTTTTCCAATGTGGGACATTACATTCTCCCCCTCCTTAATTATAAGGGACCGACGTCATCGCCAGGACGGCCAAGACTGTTCCTGGATCGTCCCTACCAGAGGTAACTAGAGGCCATCCTTACACCATCTTCTTGTACGGTGCAGCGCATAGTTCCGTCTCAATAGTCGGCTCGATACCCGGTCAGAACGCCCACGGACTCCGGGCCTGGTTGCTTGTTAAATGAGTCATAAATGGTGCAGTCAATCTTGGGCCCGCCCCCCCCGCTTGGTCTAAAAGGGTTAACCTGAGTTGACAAGACATTTATGTCTCACACTTATATGGGGGTGAAGCGTTCTACTACTTTTCCAATGTGGGACATTACACGATGTGTGTGTCTTATCACAAAATAAACGGACCAAACTACCTTTATGCCAACTAATTCCAATCACATGTCAAAAAAAAAATTTATATATATATATATATATATATATATATATATATATATATATATATATATATATATATATATATATTGTAATGCCTCTCAAGTGGGGCGTGAGGATCATTAACGCCCAACTTGTATAACAAGGATTGAAATTGATGTTTCCCGAGAGCTTTAATAAGAAAATCCGCCAACTGCACCTTGGTGGAGACGTAAGTAGGAGCAATCAAACCTTCCGTGACAGTATAACGCACAAAATGACAATCTGTTTCAGTATGTTTCGTCCGCTCATGAAACACTGCGTTTTGAGCAATGTATAACGCGGACTGCCTGTCATAAAGAAGACGCATACCTTTCGAAACTGAAACGCCAAACTCCTCGAGAAACTGCTTCAACCACATCAGATCACAAGTGATTGCGACCGTCGCTCGATATTCAGCTTCAACTGAGGACCGAGAGACCGTATGCTGCTTTTTTGTTTTCCAGGAAACCGGCGAAAACCCAAGAAAACAAATCACCCAGTAAGGGACCGATGCGTCAGAGGAAAGCTGTTAAAACACGGATGAGAAACTTGCATCTCAAGAAAGATCAAACAGAAGCAACTCAAACGTAAATAATGGCGGAAATTGATAAAACAAAGAGAACACAATGATATAACGTGGTTTAATTCCGGTGTTGTGCCGACATTTCCACACAAAAAAAAGAGAACTTTTATTATGAACAAAGTTACAAGGATTTTCACAAACATTGCATTGATTACAACATTGATAATTTTAGGGACAATTCCCTAAACTCTAACTGCCATAAGATCTTTGATTGAACTATCATAAATACCCTCTGATGTGGGTCCCAGCTCCAGCTGTCACCACTACACGAAACTTGGCTCAACTGACTTTTCAGAATTGTAATCAACCAGCTCAGATGAAAAACTCAGCTGTATTCAGCAACCTCAGGAGACTCAGCAGACTGCTAACTTCTGAAGAAACTCAACTCACTTTATCTACTGACTTTCACAGAACTGAACACACTTACTCAGGTGACCATCAATCTCGGCTGACTTCTCAGATTAGTTCCACCATATTAGAGATCAAGTCCACTTTGCTGACACATCTCCACCTTGACTTGAACTCTCATTCAAATAAATCAGATTGCATAACCAGATGTACTGTACCAGATGCATTCGTCAATGCCAGGATGTACCGTACTAGACTTCACTACAAAATCCACTCAATTGACCTGCCCTCAACTGAGTTTCCAGACTTCATATTATAAGCTTTGAATATTTAGCAAGTCCAGACACAAAAGAAATTGCTTTGCTGAACTGGTTTAGTAAGCATATCAGCATGATTCTCCTTGGTGCTGATCTTCTTTACTACAACCCTCTTCTCATTTCTTTGAAAATGATGTCTCACATCAATATGCTTGGTTCTCTCATTATGAACCTGATCCTTAGCTAGACAAATTGCACTCAAACTGTCACAATAAATCTTAGCTCGATCCTGATGTAGCCCCAAATCACTGACTAGTCTCTTCAACCAAATACCCTCATTGGCTGCTTCAGTAAGAGCCATATATTTTATGCCTCAATAATTGATAAAGCTATTGTTGCTTGAAGAGTTGCTTTCCATATGACAACTGAATTCCCCAATGTGAAAACATAACAAGACATAGATTTCATGCTATACACATCCCCTGCATAATCAGCATCACAGTACTCTGTGACCAGACCTTGAGTATCACCTTCATAAATGAGACCAACATCAGTTGTACCCCTAAGGTACCCGAACATTCTTTTTACAGATTTCCAAGATTCCTATCCCGGTTGAGCCATAAACCTACGGAAAACAGCGACTGCCTGAGCCAGATCAGGCCTAGTTCACACCATGGCATACATCAAACTGCCGACTGCTCTAGCATAGGGAACTTTTGACATATACTCATTCTCCTCTACTGATTGTGAAGCATAAACAGACAAATGAACATTATATGCCATATGAGTATCTATTGACTTTGCGGCAGACATGCCAAACTTGGCCAAAATCTTCTGTATATAGCACTGCTGAGATAAAAACAGCTTCTTCTGACTTCTATCTCTCCAGATCTCTGTTGAGTATTTTGTGGTTCACCTGTATAAGTTGATTAATTTTCAAAAGTAACATTCCCTATTAAAGCTTTTATATGCACTGTTGTTTTTGAAATGCACCTTATTTCATAATTATTATTTATTTTATAATTATTATTGTTTATTTGATTATATAATCATTTGTCACTAACCAGCCATGAAGCTAAATAGCTGGGAACTCGCATCTGGAGAGATCATAATTGGAGATCGTTTATGGAGAGCTCGTATCTAGAGAGATCGTATCTTGAGAATCGTACTTGAGAGATCGTATCTGGAGAGCTCGTATCTAGAGAGCTCAAATCTGGAGAGCTTGTGATGGGCAAGCTCATTCTTGGAGAACTCATGCTGGGTGAGCTCGTACCTAGTGAATCTGTGATGAACATGATGAAGGTCCTGATGATGATCTGAAGACATGGATGAACTAGAAGAAGATAGTGATGGAGATCTGGGAATCCAGATGAACTGGATGAAGATCCTGATGAAGACTTGGAGATCTAGATGAAGATCTTGTTAAAGGCCTGCAAAATCCGGATGAACTGGATGAAGATTCCGTTGATGGTTCAGCCAGAAAACCAAAAACGGGCGGTTTTAGGTCATCGGTGCCAATAAATAGCCATCGTAAATCTCATATCTGATTGGAAAAATGTTGAGAATGTCGATTTCCCGGTGACGGATCCAACTGATGATGTCGAAAAAGTCACCAACAGATTTTAGCGGATGTGTATGTGGATATCTGGATTAAAGTGTGTGGTTTCTCCAATAATTCTCAAGAACAAATGAAGGAAATGTTGTGTGCTCATTATTATAAAAAAAAGGGTGTTTTTTTGGGGGTATTATGAGGTGGTCCCTAAAAGGCTGCATACCCTTAGCTAAAAGGGATCAAGCCTCAGTTACGTAGTTCTTAATAGAATGAGAGATCATCCTTTGTCAAGGGTGTGATGCTGCTATTTATAGGGGCCATGAGCTGGCTATCACCAAGCCGTCTAGTGAGCTGAGGGCTGGTGAGGCGAGCTGAGGGATGGCGAGGTGAGCTGAGGGCTGGCGAGCTGGTTTTGGTGAGCTGAAGGTTGGCGAGGCGAGCTGGTTCTTGCGAGCTCGTTGTGGGCTCTTCGCCTGTAAGCGTCGTTTATGAACTCTGTTACCTAGTTGAGTGGGCTTGGTCCGGCCTGTGGAAGGGCGAAATAGCTGGGTCGAGGACTCTATCCGTTACTGGGTTTATGCACTGGCCAGGCTTGGATCCCTGGGCTCTTTTCTGGATTTGGTGGAGCTTTGCCGATTTTGACATATCACTAGGGATTCATTCTTGTTAAAGTTTTAGCTTTTAATCGTATATTTATGTTTTTCTAGGTGATCTATTGTTCATGCTTTTTTCCTGAATCTGAATCGTTTCGCAATTGGTATCCCTTAAGTGTAAAAATTATATAATTGAAGAGCTAGGTTAACTTTATGATATTTAATGGATCTAATTCGTATTTAATTGTCTGTAATTAATTAATTCTTACATGAATTTTGAGTTGATACCTTACTGCGAAAGGTAGATCTATCGCTGGAGAAATCGAGAATCGTGACCCGAGCCACTGCGTGGAGACCCGAGCCGCGGCGGAGGTTTCAGATTCCGGATTTTCTTCCCGGATGACCATCAGTCTAGTGCACAAATAACACTATCACGTTGGATTAAGTCACCATAAGTTATTATTTTACGAATTAATTGTTATAATTATTATTACTATTATTATTATTACAATTATTGTTATTCATTTAATTTTATGTCATGTAGTAAAGTTAGATGCATGATGTGATCATATGCATTACACATATCAGATAGGTTGTGGTTAGGTATTGGCATCCTTTTACATTAGCTATGAGTTTTCGAGAATCCTCAACGTTCATAACGTGCCCACACCTGGGAGTTATGCAATTTCGGGTGGGCCGGTTATAAGTGCCCACCTGCTGGTCTAACTTAGTATGGTAATAGCAGGCCGGTTACCTTTTCAATTTACTATGGGACCAGGGTGTAACCTGATATATTTATATTCATATTTATATTTATATTAATTATATGGATCATGGGTGTAACCATGATATATTTTTAGGAGCTCCGTTTGTGCTCTATAAAAATACGTAATACCCTTAAATCATCTGATAACACTTACACATATATCACGTATACACAGTATGATATGGTAATGTGTTTATGGTAATGGAAGTATGATAAGGAAGGTATGATACAATGAGTAATGAAAATACGTAATGACATTGTAAGTACGATGTGGGAATTATGATATGGTAAGTATGCTACGATAAACATGATATGGCAAGTAAGATAATTCCGTAATATGGTTTAATTATGGTAACTATTAATATGGTATTTTGAAAGCATACTTGAATTAATAGAGAACTTGATGACGGTCAAATTATACCCGTAAAAGTCATCAACGTTGACCTTAAATCGAGATTAATAATATGTATTTTATATCAAATCTCATGTTTATATGGATTATTTAATGTTTTGTGAATTATAAAATATAATTTGGTATTTATCCATTTTTTATTGGTATTTATCTATTTTTATTTATCAATCGGTATTTATCCGTTTTTATTATATTTATCCGTTTTATTTAAATATGATTTATTTTGGGATAAATATCTATTTTGCAGATTTGGATAATTATGGAGGATAAATACAAATAATTGAATTAAATCTCAAGATAAATCAAAGGAAATTCAAGATAAATATCGGATTAGCACGAAAAGATCGGATAAGCATGATAAAAGACTCCAAGATGGCGCCAACTTTGAGGATATGCATGAAGGGGGGCGCACCATTATTTTTTGAGATCGGCCGAGAGTTATCTCTTATTTGTTTTGACATTTTAAAGTATATCTCTTAATTATCTTGAACACCTATAAATAAAGGCATGTTATACACGCCATAAACACACTTCTTTACACAATACATTTTTTTTTACACTTCTCAGTTTATAATAAAATCCTAAGTTTTTCTTAGAGCAGTTTTTATGCAAGATCTGCAGTAATGTAAGTTCTTGTATTTATTTGTTCTTAGTTCCTTGTAATTAAGCCCCCAATTATTGTTTATTGTTTTAGGTTGTTCGTTCTTCACCGAACGATGTAGATCTAAGGATACGATATGAGGCAGTGGGGATTCCTTGTCTATAAGGATTCACACGCCCAGATCTGTTATCCGGTGACCTATAGATGACTTTGGTATGATCAACAATCGTGTTTTTAGTAGATCTATATAATTGCTTTATGAGTCTCTATTTTATCCGTTACGTATGTAGAAACAGTAAGATTTAGTTGTTCGTTGCGTCAATCTAGCCACGTCTTTATGGTGTGATTGTCCACCTAGATTTTCTTATCTTAGTAGGTATGGCTATGGCTACGTTGCTCGTCTGTTTTAATTAGCGTATTATTAGGAAATACCAATATAGGACTCCTAGGTCGGCTCATGAATTGATCTTTCGGGACTTTCAGCGAGATCTAGATCTGTTCTGTATTAGGGAATTGTGCACACCTAGTTATACGCAATTCGTAGATTAACATGATACCTAAAAGTTAGTGTTAATGGGACGGAGACTGATGCGATCGTCTAGGAAGTACGCCTGAAAAAAGGAATGTTGCCTAGGTGAGGAATACGGTTAATATCGGCATCCTTAGTTTTGTAAGCGTGCAAGTCATATGAGATGGAGGCGAAAAAAAGCGAAGTCACGTGATGTAGCATAGTGATCTGGATGGCCTACCCGAGCTAGGTCTAGTTTAGGGGATGACTCCCGTAGCCAATATAAAAGAAATACGAATCGGATTAATAGTTGTTGAGTCTAGCTTAATTATATAAAATCTCTAGATCCAAACGATAACTTAATAATTGGGGAGGTTAATTACGTTGTTTATGTGTTGTGTCAGGTCGTGTCCTTTACTTTTTCTTGTACTTCGTTGGTCGTAGACCGCCTTTGTGTCATTGATATGAATGATTAATTGTTTGTATATAAAGGACCCACAATTGGTTCCCTGTGGGATCGACCTTGATTCGCTATAGCTATACTATGATGGACCTAGTCCTCTTGCTAGTATTAGTTTTGGTGGTCAAGTATTTTAATTTCACTTGATCTACGTCAACAAGTTTTTGGCGCCGTTGCCGGGGAACCAACGGTCAATTTTATATATAAATAATTTTTTATTCATGTCGAGTTTTCTATTTTTGAGTCTGTTTTTATGTTTTTGAGTCCCTCTGGTTGTCTGCTCTGTGTAAAAATTCCAGAATCTGGAACAGCTGGTTTCGCTTCCAGCGAGACTGCCTCTCGTTGCCAGCGAGCCTGGTTTTGTTTTATGGAATTTCGCGTGTTTGTTTATCTCCGTGTGTTTAATCCGTAGGTCTGATAGCAGCATGGGAAACCATGTTAAAATCAGTCTACGGTCCGTTTTGTTTTTCTTCTGTTTGCAGAAACCAGAGAAGAAATAATCCAAGTCAGTAATTTTTCGTGGGCGCTGAGAAATAACCCAGCAACACATGTGGAGCTACGAATCTGCGATGGGAAAAGCGATGGAAGCAATACCTTTTAAAACACCAAGATGGCTCCGAGAAAATAAATATTAAGGTTCGAATTATTCGTGGTACAATGTTGAAGGCAAGGTACTACCTTTTTTGCTTATATTTTACTATCTTTTGATCTTTTGAACATAAGCTAGTCTTTACATGAACCTGAATGAGAATCTTAGCCCGGAGTTGGTTTGTAAGATTTATTTTATTAGTGTGAAAGGTTCTGCCCCAAATCTGTCTCATTTAGAGGGTATAAGGAAACATGTAGTAGTTGAAGGAAGCAGTGAATAAAGAGTTCCTCGTAGTTCTGTCAAAATCTCATTGTCCTATGCATGAGATTGCTTCTACTGGCCATGGGAGCAACAATTTGTGTAGTTTAAGAATTCTCAATCTAAAGAAGACGTTGAGTTTTGAGAGAGCATAATGAAGCAGTATTATAGAGTATGTTATTAAAATAAGTCCCTAGGACTAAATCTCCTTAGAATTCACTAATTCCTAAAACGAGAGCCGAGGTAGGAGCTTTGTATAAATGGTAAGGATAAATGTCGTTCCCTAGGTCTCACAACCAAGGGAAGGGTATTAATCCGCAAAAGTGACGAGCCCACCTCTTATAGTGCTCAAGGGGTCAACATCTGGCGATCCAAGAAGGATAACTGACAAGGAGACTCTTTGGAAAGTCGAGCTGAGGACTTTAAACTCAGAACTACTTCTTTAAAACCCTTAGGATTTCTTTTTAGGATTTTAGGTTAAGTCCAATAAGAGTAACGTGACATATGTTGAGGTTTTTTATTTTGCCGTGTTCCGATGGCCATTGGGCTAAGGATGTGCAAAACTTTTTTACTCAATATAAGCCACGTGAAATAGAGTTCCTTAGGAGAGTCGAGAAATTGCTAAAGAAAAGGAAATTTAGCAACCAACCTTAAGATGGAAGCATTAAGAGAGCTTGAGAATTATTGAAAATGTAACAGAGAATGATTGGTGCGAACAAGAACAAGTTTGGTCAACTTCCAAAACTTTTTAGAATGACGATCCGAGTGAAAATCCAAAGTTGTGTGCAATTCGTTCTGCAACTACCCTTATCCTTTCCTTTGTTCCTTTTCACCCTTCAACCTTTCTATTCTCTCACCAATCTGCCTCACAGTTCACATTTCTAACAAGTCTTTCATTCCCTCTCTTTCTTTCCATCTATTTCACTCTCCCACCCTAACCCAATCCCTTAACCAATTCCCACCCAACACATAATTTCTTACCCACCCTTTATCTTTTCTTACCATCCTTATATATATCTTTTTCTAAACCCATCACACTCTCAACCTCCATTTTGTTTACAAAATACCTTTGTGTTGCGGATTTTGAAATATTGCTAAGTTTTAATGATTATCTTTTATCATTTTGGGTTTCATGATCCTAGCTGGGGTACATGTAGCTCTGAACCTAGCTAGATTTTAAAAGTTTTTGGTTTGATCGAAATACAACTTCTCTTTCTACCGGAAGATTTTAAATTTCACACTTTTTCTGACCCTTCCGGCATATAGATGATGAGTTTTGTTCTAAGCAATCACACCGATCCGACCTTGTTGATGACGGTTATGACTTTTACATGATACATTGGGTTATTAGTAATTTTGAGGAGAAGCTACACCTCCCTAAGTTGTTGATATCCAATCCAAGCGTGCAGAGTCTGCGCTCAGTATCTGATTTTATCTTTAGCCGACAGGTCACATTCAATCTGTTATACCTTTCCAAGTGTCTCTTTTCCACTGGATTGAATACAGGGTTGATCCAGTCAACCTCGTGTTCTCCCACATGGGGTAATGCTTTTTGATCTTTGTCTTCTCCACCCGGTTTTAAGAATAATTTTATGGTGGAGGATTTCGATGAAGAATATAATCTTTTGTTGATTGTATATCTTTCTTTCTATTTTGTATTTTTCTTTTTGCGTCTGAACGAGTAGTTTTAACTCTTTGGTTTTCCTTGTCATTGGTTGTCTGGAATAAAGTGGCTTCAATTGTTTTTGGATATTTTACATCTAATTACTGCCACATTATTTTGTAACTTCCATTGACATGTTATTAACGGTTTCGTGGAGTTTCCATTTGGCTTGCTTAAACAGGTTTTCACCTGCTTCTCCACGACGTGCTCCGATGATCTGCATCTACTTGAGAGCCGTTTCCAGAGCTAAGTCTTTTTCTTAAATTCTCATTTTTATTTGTCATTGGGGACAATGCCAAGTTTAAGTGGGGGGTAGGAGACTTAGCTATGATATGAAAATTGAATGAAACGGTGAAAAATTGAAAAAAATTGAATAAATGCCATATTATTTATCTCGTACCCTTAGAATTGTGAGTTCCTAGCTAAGGATTGATAGGGAAGGAACCAAGTTGCATGAGTACGTGATCATTTTATACTTATGTGAATGTAAATTTAAGGATATTCATGCCGATTGTTGCAAGTAGTTATTTATTATTCGATTACTTAATCTTTTAATCGAGTTTATCGCACGAATTATAATAACTGAAGAATTATGTGTACATTGCGTAGATGATTGATTATGCAGACCTAGTGTCAAAATTTATCTGCTGATGTATTCCTATCTTCTGGCCATCAAAGCGGAGTAATAAGCTTGAGAATAATCTATGTTTTGACAAAGCGTTAAACACTGGGCTTGTAGTAACATTACCAAAGTAGCCCCGCGCTTGTGGTAATATTCAATGCTTCCACTAATCCGTGAGAGAGGGATTCTTGCAACGCATACTTTACTTTTAAAGCAAGTTTCTTTCTTGAGAAGTGGTAAAGTTTGAAATGATGAAAATGAAAAAAAAAATTCAATTTTTAAGAGGCTTGAGTATTTTTCTCGGTCTCCAAGTCCAAAAACCTTATGGATGACGCTCTTGCTTATTGCACCATGTCTTTACCCATTGCGAGGTTTAAGAAGTGGGAATGCTGATGTTGGTAAGTTGAGATTACGAAGTTAGCATAAACTCTAATCTTGCTTCGATTATATAAAACTGAATGCACATACACACATCACTTCGATTCATAGAGAGTAGTGAATAATGGATATCTTATGAGCATGAATGGTAAGAGTTGACTCGAGCTTCTTGTGTAAGTATGATTTGACCACGGGAAATGTTGACTTGGGGAATGACTTATTGATGCTTTGTTCGGGACGATCAAAGTCTAAGTGGGGGGTAGTTGATGACGGTCAAATTATACCCGTAAAAGTCATCAACGTTGACCTTAAATCGAGATTAATAATATGTATTTTATATCAAATCACATGTTTATATGGATTATTTAATGTTTTGTGAATTATAAAATATAATTTGGTATTTATCCATTTTTTATTGGTATTTATCTGTTTTTATTTATAAATCGGTATTTATCCGTTTTTATTATATTTATCCGTTTTATTTAAATATGATCTATTTTGGGATAAATATCTATTTTGCAGATTTGGATAATTATGGAGGATAAATACAAATAATTGAATTAAATCTCAAGATAAATCAAAGGAAATTCAAGATAAATATCGGATTAGCACGAAAAGATCGGATAAGCATGATAAAAGACTCCAAGATGGCGCCAACTTTGAGGATATGCATGAAGGGGGGCGCACCATTATTTTTTGAGATCGGCCGAGAGTTATCTCTTATTTGTTTTGACATTTTAAAGTATATCTCTTAATTAGCTTGAACCCCTATAAATAAAGGCATGTTATACACGCCATAAACACACTTCTTTACACAATACATTTTTCTTTACACTTCTCAGTTTATAATAAAATCCTCAGTTTTTCTTAGAGCAGTTTTTATGCAAGATCTGCAGTAATGTAAGTTCTTGTATTTATTTGTTCTTAGTTCCTTGTAATTAAGCCCCCAATTATTGTTTATTGTTTGAGGTTGTTCGTTCTTCACCGAACGATGTAGATCTAAGGATACGATATGAGGCAGTGGGGATTCCTTGTCTATAAGGATCCACACGCCCAGATCTGTTATCCGGTGACCTAAAGATGACTTTGGTATGATCAACAATCGTGTTTTTAGTAGATCTATATAATTGCTTTATGAGTCTCTATTTTATCCGTTACGTATGTAGAAACACTAAGATTTAGTTGTTCGTTGCGTCAATCTAGCCACGTCTTTATGGTGTGATTGTCCACCTAGATTTTCTTATCTTAGTAGGTATGGCTACGGCTACGTTGCTCGTCTGTTTTAATTAGCGTATTATTAGGAAATACCAATATAGGACTCCTAGGTCGGCTCATGAATTGATCTTCCGGGACTTTCAGCGAGATCTAGATCTGTTCTGTATTAGGGAATTGTGCACACCTAGTTATACGCAAATCGTAGATTAACATGATACCTAAAAGTTAGTGTTAATGGGACGGAGACTGATGCGATCGTCTAGGAAGTACGCCTGAAAAAAGGAATGTTGCCTAGGTGAGGAATACGGTTAATATCGGCATCCTTAGTTTTGTAAGCGTGCAAGTCATATGAGATGGAGGCCGAAAAAGCGAAGTCACGTGATGTAGCATAGTGATCTGGATGGCCTACCCGGAGCTAGGTCTAGTTTAGGGGATGACTCCCGTAGCCAATATAAAAGAAATACGAATCGGATTAATAGTTGTTGAGTCTAGCTTAATTATATAGAATCTCTAGATCCAAACGATAACTTAATAATTGGGGAGGTTAATTACGTTGTTTATGTGTTGTGTCAGGTCGTGTCCTTTACTTTTTCTTGTACTTCGTTGGTCGTAGACCGCCTTTGTGTCATTGATATGAATGATTAATTGTTTGTATATAAAGGACCCACAATTGGTTCCCTGTGGGATCGACCTTGATTCGCTATAGCTATACTACGATGGACCTAGTCCTCTTGCTAGTATTAGTTTTGGTGGTCAAGTATTTTAATTTCACTTGATCTACGTCATCAGAACTATGTGTGTATTTTCCAGATATACTAGCTACCATAGTTTCATATTAATTATATATTTTTTACTGAGCCGTCATGCTCACCCCTTAGTTGATTAATATTTTTAGATAAAGTATGGTTGAGATCGGGAAGACAGACGGCTGTTGTGCCTCTTAGTTTATCACGTATAGGTTGTTCCTTTTCTATTGATAACAATTTTATTTTATTTCTTTTCTTGGGTTGTGCGCCCATTGTAACGCTCCGTTCCCGGACACCGAGTCCTTATCCGGAAAAGAAACGTTCGGCACGTATAAAATAAAAACAAATTCACTTTATACGTAAGCCTCTATTACGTCGTATCAAAAATAAGCAAATGGAAGCAAAAGACTCTGGTATGAAAAATTCCAAACATCCCAGAATAGAAATAACATCTAAAGATGGAAATGTAACTTATTACATTCAAGGAAAAATACGAAATCTAAAAGAAACGTACGATCTTCTCAACAGAAACGTAAAAGGGTACTACAAGTCTCGAAAGACCAAAAGTCTAATCCAAATGTATTAAAAACAGTCTAATAAACGAATAACAAAAGAATAAACGTAAAGAACTTCAATGAGGCGTCTTCAAACGTCATCATCGAGCTCCTCCTCGTAAACATTATTGACCTGTTCTTCTTTTCATCCCCAAACACATAGAAAACATGCATTTGAGGTAAGTACAACGTACTTAATAAGAAAGAGAAGCTATGACAACAATTATAATTTATAAAGAAAAGATATTTAGAAGTTTTGTTGTTTATATGTGACCGACTCAATCTGGGGTTCATTTCATGTCCATCAACACGAATTGACTAAACGTTTCTACTTAAATTATCTATGTTACAACCGCACTCAAGGGCACTACGCGTATCCAATTTTGGGACGCTCTTGGCAACATATTAGTGGATCACACCAATATCCACGAAGTCTAGAATAGGTAGACTCCGATAGTACGCGCGTCTCAGTGGAGTCCCCCGAACTTGTGGTTTTTTTTACCTACGGTTTCTTCTACCTTCAGAGGTAGCACACACATCGCGATATAGACTGGTGCCTATCCAAGAGAGACATGTTGTTTAATCTTTTACTAGTCAAGTACGTATTTATTAGGATGATTAACTAACCACCTAAGTGTTTTCAATTAATCTCCCTCACCTTGACTACTCTCTTCCTAGACCACTAGACCCAGACAAAGCCTAACAATTACACAGACATTGATGAATGCTAATTCATCAAAGCACAAGCCTATCATGCTCTTCCGACGGATCCGAACTTGAATTCCCTTTAAGAGTACATTCGGTGTTTTAACTGAACGAATCAGAAGCTCAATTCAGTCTTGTTTATGTTTAAACAATGTTAACATATCATGAATAAGGGATTAAAACAGTGAAAGCACGATTATGAAGCCGAAAACCAAGCTGAAATGCTAAAACAGTAAAAACAAGGTAAAACAGGTCAAACGCCCGTTTGACATCCTATGAACGCCCGTTCAACATCGAACGCCCGTCCACTAACCCCAAATGCCCGTCCATCAAAAAAAGCTACATCCTGAATCAAAAGCCTAACCTCAAACGCCCGTCTGCCTTGTGCAAACGCCCATTTGAGCTGCTATGATCGCAAACGCCCGTTTGCCTAGGTTTTTCCCAAAACGATAAAATCTTCAAACGCGATTTCTAAACCGTTTCTAACCTAATTAACATCGATTTCAATACAGTAAAACGTAGAAAAACATATCTAAACATTCCAAAACATCTATGATCCTTTGATCAATGAAAAACACATCTTTCTTGCATCTACGCATCTTAAAACATGATCTAAACTTTACGAATCATAATCGAGATCATAGGAAGAGTCTCTTACTTGATTGCAACCAAAAAACTAGATTCAAATCCTCTGAAAATCTGCTGCACTTCCCACCAACTGATATCCAAACGTTGCCCTTCTCACAACGATTCCAAATCTCTCGTCTGATCTGAAAACGGTTAAGCTTTGCCTCAGAAATTGCGAAAACTATCCAAGCCCTATTTCTCTTCTCAAAGCCGCAGAGAAGAGAAGCGTGAAACTGATTTCTGAATTTGTGTTTTGGTTTTGGGAATAATCTGATTTAATTTTCCTTAAATACCAATTCCCAATTAAACCCCTTTTTCCTTAATTGCCTTTAATTACCAAATAATTAGATTTCCTTAATTATATATACATATAACTCAAAAATCATGTATAAAATAATTAATAAAATACTTAACTCCAATAAAAGAAAAGCAATAATAATATTTCATTTTCACAAAATGACACGTCTGCCTTTTCCCGAAAATCAGAATATTACATTCCTCCCCCCTTAAAAGGAGTTTCGTCCTCGAAACTAGAACATACCTGGTAGATCAACAAACTCTTGGAATTCATTGATCATGTCATCTTCAACTTCCCAAGTTGCCTCCTCGGTTGAATGATTGCTCCACTGAACCAAAACCAATGGGATCATCCGCCTCTTAATCATATTTTCCTTCCGGTCCAAAATCTTGATCGGTCTCTCATCATAAGCAAGATTGTCTTGTAGAATTTCCGGATCAACCTTGGCTTCAACATCATTCTTCGTCAGACACTTCTTCAACATTGAGACGTGAAACACATTATGGACCCTTGACATGGATTCCGGTAACTGAAGCTTATAAGCCAACGGTCCAATCCTTTCCAGAATTTCAAACGGTCCCACATACCTTGGACTTAGCTTTCCCTTTTGTCCAAAACATTTCACTCCCTTCATCGGTGAACCTCGTAGATACACTCCATCACCGACTTCAAACTCAAGCGGTCTTCTTCTAACGTCTGCCCAACTTTTCTGCCTGTCTTGAGCTGCCTTCAGATTCTTCTTAACCAACTGAACCCTTTCCTTAGCTTGTTCAAACATTTCTGGCCCTGTGATCTGTCTTTCCCCGACTTCATCCCAAAACAATGGCGTCCGACATCTTCTTCCATACAACGCTTCAAACGGCGGCATGCCTACGCTTGCATGATAACTGTTGTTGCAGGCAAACTCTGATGCCGGTAGGTAATCATCCCATGATCCACCTACTTCCAAAACACAAGCTCTCAGCATGTCTTCGAGTGTTTGGATGGTCCTCTTAGATTGTCCATCTGTCTGAGGATGAAAAGCCGTACTCAAATCCAACTTGGTTCCAAAAGCTTCTTGTAAACTCTTCCAAAACCGACTGACGAACCTCGAGTCATGATCCGAAACTATCGATATAGGAACTCCGTGTAGCTTCACTATATTATCCAGATATAGTGTTGTCAGCTTCTTCAAAGGCATATCAACCTTATACGGTAAGAAATTGGCAGATTTAGTCAATCTATCCACAATTACCCAAATAGCATCATGTCCTCCCTTAGTCTTTGGTAGACCGGTGATGAAATCCTTCATAATCTTATCCCACTTCCATTCAGGGATATCCAATGGCTTAAGCATTCCTCCTGGTCTCCTATGTTCTGCCTTTACTTTTTAACAAATGTCACACTCTGCTACGAACTTAGCTACTTCCAACTTCATCGAGGGCCACCTTTCTTTCAAGTCCCGATACATCTTAGTAGCACCTGGATGAACTGCAAAAGCTATCCTATGTGCCTCTTCCATAACTCTCTGTCTTAAGTCGCCAACATTAGGCACACACAGACGATCCTGGTACCAAAGGTTTCCATTCTTGTCTAACACGTAACCCACTGTAGGCTTCTCTCTAGCAACTCGCTTCAAATCAACCAAGGCTAGGTCTTCATCTTGCTTCTCCCGAATATTATCCATCAACTCAGATCTTGCTAACAGCGGCGCCACAAACTGTCGATCCTCAATCTGATCAAACCTGCTGATTTCCAGCCCATCTAACCTTTCTGCCACATCTTCGACGCTTGAAATTGCAAATACTGGTTTCATGCTTAAAGCATCTGCCACTACATTGGCTTTGCCTGGATGGTACTGAATATCCAAATCATAGTCCTTCACGAATTCTAACCATCTTCTCTGTCTCATATTCAGATTCTCCTGTGTAAAGAAGTACTTTAAACTCTTTGGTCGGTGAAGATCCTTGCCTTAACTCCGTATAAATAGTGCCTCCAAGTCTTTAAGGCAAACACTACCGCTGCCAACTCTAAGTCGTGTGTTGTGTAGTTCTTCTCATGAACCTTCAATTGCCTAGATGCATAAGCAATCACTTTCCCTCTTTGCATCAAAACACAACCTAAACCCTGTCCCGAAGCAACCGTGTAGACATCGTAGTTATCAAAAATCTCCAGAACTGCCAAAACTGGGGCTGTAGTCAACTTCTTCTTCAACGTCTGAAAAGCTATTTCACACTCCTTTGTCCATTCAAACTTCACATTCTTCTGCGTAAGCTTGGTTAGTGGGGTAGCTATCTTCGAAAAGTCTTGCACAAACTTCCTATAGTAGCCAGCCAATCCAAGAAAGCTTCTTACTTCTGAAACTGTGGTAGGTCCAGGACAATTCTCAACTGCCTCAATCTTGGCGGGATCAACTTGAATACCATCCCCAGAAACGACGTGACCCAAGAAACTGACTTGTTTCAACCAAAAGTCACACTTAGAGAACTTAGCAAACAACTGGTTCTTCTTCAAAGTATCCAACACTATCCCTTAAGTGTTCCTCATGTTCTTTCTCATCCTTGGAGTACACTAGGATGTCGTCTATGAACACTATCACGAACTTATCCAGGTAAGGCATGAAAACTCGCTGCATTAAATCCATAAATGCAGATGGAGCATTAGTGAGTCCAAAAGGCATAACTAAGAACTCATAATGACCGTACCTCATACTAAAAGCCGTCTTCGGTATATCTGCCACCTTGATCTTCAACTGATGATAACCGGACCAAAGATCAATCTTAGAGAACACTTTCTTGCCTTGAAACTGATTAAACAGGTCATCTATCCTCGGTAAAGGGTACTTGTTCTTGATGGTAAGGTTATTCAGCGTTGTAATTGATACACATCCTCATGCTAACATCTTTCTTCTTCACGAACAAAACAGGGGCTCCCCAAGGTGAAGTACTGGGCTGAATTATATTCCTCTCGAGCATATCCTTAAGCTGTGCTTTTAATTCCTTCAACTCAGCCGGTGCCATTCTATAGGGTGCCTTGGCAACTGGTGCCGCTCCTGGTATTAACTTGATCTCAAACTCGATTTCCCTATCCGACATATTTCCCGGTAATTCTTTCGGAAACACCTCAGGATACTCCCTCACTATAGGAGTTTCTTCTAACTTAGGCTTCACTTGTTCCAAATCCACTGCGTACAACAAGTAGCCTTCACAACCCTTCTGACAAGCTCTGATTGCCATAACCGCTGAAATTATCGGATGTCGCTTCTTACTTGGCTTGTACACATTACCTTGATATGTCTTATCTGATTTCCTGGGTATCTTAAAAGTCACTGTCTTCTCTCGGCAATCTAGGTGAACATAATTCTCGGATAGCCAATCTATTCCAAGAATCACATCAAAATCTGAAAAGTCTAAAACTGTGAAGTCGCTCTTGCATCGATAAGATCCAACTCGAACGTCCACTTGAGGTATCATCCTAGTTACCTTTGTTACCTTCCCTAATGGTGTAGTTATCTCCAAGGTGTTTCTTAAAGGTTCCGAGAGTAAACTCAACTTCTTAGCTACCTTGGTCGACACAAAGGTGTTAGACGCTCCCGTATCGAACAAAGCTCTGACCACTAGATTATCTAACATTATCGTACCTAAGGTGCATATTCATTCATTTAAATAAAATTACAGCATGAATAACCGTGCTATAAAAATATATTAATAAAATAAATTAACAACAATAAGGTACCTGAGATAACATCATCCTCTGGTTCTGCATCCTTAGCGTCAGCTGCAAAAACTCGAACTGGTCGGCTCGGGTCGTTTCTCCCTTTTCCTCAGCCCGTACTCCCTTTATTCCCCTTATTGGGACATTCCCTAGAAAAGTGCCCCGGTTCTCTGCAAAGGTAGCAACTATTCGTGTTCTGTCGGCACTCGCCTGAATGATTCTTATTGCACTTGGAACACAACGGTGCACTGGTTGGGGCCTTTTTTGCCGTAGGAGCTGTCGTCTTCTTGACGTTCTGTTGTGGTGCTCCTCGATAATTGCCTTGACTTGTCCCAAAGCTCCTCTTATTCCCAATTACAACTATAGCCTTCTTCCTGAAGGTCTCGACCTCCAAGGCTTTATTCAGTAACTCCGCCATAGTCCTCGCTGTAAATCCCAACATGCCAGACTGAATTTCATAGGCCAACCCTTCTTTGTTAAGGGCCATTTTCCTTTCTTCCACTTTCATCAGCTCAGGGTAAAACCTTCCCAACTCATTGAACCTGTTGGTGTACTGAGATACCGTCAAGTGATTACCCTGCTTAAGTTTCAAAAACTGACTTGCCTTGTCTGCTTGTAATGTTGCCGGGAAGTACTCGTTGTAAAACATAGCTTTAAAAGCTTCCCAGTCTGTTACTTTGCCATTGCTACTCTGTATCGCATCTATCCATGCTTCAGCTGCACCCAAAAGGAAACTAACTACCAGTTGTGCCATCTCAGTCTCAGGCACATGTATATTTCTGCAAGCCTTTACAAAACTCCTTATCCATTCCTCAGCCTTTGAATGTTCTACATTGCCATAGAAGTTTTCAACCCGATTCCTTCTCAATCTTGTATACCAATCCACAGCCGGTGCTTGCTCAAATGCCGGTCTAACCGGTGGAACTGGTGGGTAAACTGGAGGGTAACCAAAAGGTACTTGCTACTTGTACTGCTGTTGCTGAGGGTAAGTTGGATTCGCTTGAGGTTTAGGCTGAAAAGGGTAGTATCCCTGATGGTAATTCTGGTGATGTTGTGGGGTTGGCTGAGGTTGTTGGAAACCAAAGGGTGGGTAACCAAAACCTTGCTGATGGTCTAAAAGCGGTGAAGGTGATACGGTAGGTCAAGGGGTATGACCTATAGGAGGTGGGTAGAAAGTCTGCTGTTGTTGGTGAAACACTAATTGTTGGTCCCTTGCAAAGGCTAACACAAGTTTAGGGGGGTGAATAAACTCGACCCTAAAACTGGATTTTAAGCAACTTAAAGTTCAGTTAAAACTTGTGAGGAGTTTAGCTGACAAAGCTGAGATTAAGTCGAACTGACTTAAGCTGAAACTGAGTCAACCGGCAGTGGATATAGTTCTAGCCTTTTTCTTGATCTTGTTATTTTATTATGAAAGCTGAGTGACGTGAACTGAATTCTGATGAATGTCAGTTGTGAACTGTGAGGTGTAGAACAATTAAGTATCAAAATGCTGTAAGTAAATGCTGAGTAAATAAGTAAATGCGTAAAGTAAATAAGGCGAATGTTATAGAGGTTCCATGTGGTGTAATCATGTACGTCCTCTCTTCTCCTGTGGTGCAGAGGAAAATTCCACTATAACTTCTTCAGGTGAACTGTTACAAAAAGTCCTAAACAATAGTCCTTGGCTAATCCCTAGCGTCACTATCGAAACAGTTGTAGAACAGGTAGAATTGTTGTTCTTCAAATGCTTGAACCACTGGTCCTTAGAGGGTAGGATTGCCTCTTCAGCAGCTACCACCACAAACACAGTCTACCCAACTGCTTGTCACAACTGTCCTTGGCAAAACCTTCCTGGTTTGCTTCACAGTCCAAAACCTTTGATGTAGAATCAAAGTTGGGCTGAGAATCAATAAGTTGATTCTTGTTTGTGGTTCTTCAATGTGTTGGATTCTTGATAAATTCTTTGTAGCTTGAACACTTGAAGAAATACTAGATATGATCTTGTTATAGCTAAGAGATGATAGCAATTCGAGTAAAATAGACTAATGCATAAGATTTCTTGTTGATTCTTGTATGTGCTGTATGTTTCATTCTTGGTGCAAAGTCTTCTATTTATAGTGTGAAGTCCAACGTTCATCTGGCTCAAATTCGAATTGTATCAACGTCTCTCTTGTAACAGCTATATTTTCTGACCGTTCTGCTGTGTCAGTAACTCATCCAATGAAATTGCTTCCTTTACAACGTTCGACTGTACTTTCAGTTTGTTGGATGGCTGACATATAAAACTGAGTTTCCTTATCAGTTTTATACTGAGTTTTTCACATATCAGTTTCCTAACTGACTTGGAGCATTAACTGAGATTTTACTCTTCTTCAAATATCAGTACTCCAGTTTTCATCTGATTATAATTGACTCAATCAGAGTACACCATGACTCATTATCATCTAAGAATTCATTGTCCTTATGATTCTTAGGTCTTCATACAAGATCTATAAAGTCACTTCAGGTTACAACGTTCTTGCCTGAAGTCTAACTTTACAGTCTCGACTTGTAATCTTCATAACTGAGTTTGAGCCCTCAGTTCTTCATTCTTCAATAACTGAGTTTGAACCCTCGGTTCTTCATTCTTCAATAACTGAGTTTGAACCCTCAGTTCTTCAATCATCTAGATAAGTCAACCGAGTTTGTAACTCTCAGCGAACTTACCTTCTTCAGTTCCATGTAGGTGTATTCTGAGTCAGTTTGCTTGTTTTGATGATTTCCAGTTTTCTAAATGATTTCCAGTTTTCAGTTTTACGACACACTAACTATTACAGTGCTTGTCTGATGTAACCTATACAAATATCAGACTCTAGTAAAACTTATACATTCAGTTCTAGACATCTTTTAGCTTTTCACTATAACAGCTGGCTTCAGCACTTCATCAATAGGGTTAAGATAATACATTAAACAAATTAGATGAATTATCATCAAAACAAAAATTTTATTTCCAACAATTTCCCCCTTTTTGATGATGCCAAAACTCTCCCTAAAAGAAAAGCTTAAAGATCAAAACAATGTAAAACACTGTAAAACTGGAAAACTGGTTTTCATTAGAATGAGCAAAAACTGGATAAGTACATTTTGTTCAAATAACTGTGATTAAAGACTAAGCTTTTTCTTAGCTTTTTGCATGACTGAGTCATATTTCCTTGCTTTGTCATACAATCGAAAATATTCTTCTAGCTTGGAGTCTTCTTTAGAGAAAGTCTAGTTGTAGTCAACTTGACTACCTTCTTTCCATCTTTTCCATAGAATTAGCTTGGGTAAGCCTGATTCTTTCAAGTAGTAATTTTCAAATTCTACTAGATCAGCTTTCATCTGTTTAGTCTTGTCTTTAATCTTCAGTTTATCATCAATCCTCTGATTCTTCTTATATTGCGCCATTTTCTGCTTTGAGAATAAATCAGATAAAAAGTAGTTCAGGGATTCTTCAGTTGTCATGTCCCTGTATTTGCCTTTGACGGGATTGTAATCTTTGATAAACTGCATCCATAGATCCTTTGTAAGAGTAACTCTTCTGTCTCCAGGTTGACTATATTTTTCAATAAGTTGATCATCAGTTAACTCTTTCTTTGAAAATGTAGGATCTGATCTGTATCTTTGTAATTCTTCTTCAAGTCGCTTCATTTCTCCAAGTACTTCAGCTTTTCTTCTTTAGCTTCCCCATTTTTGGCATCATATAACTGATCTACTAGGGCATGAGTTGCTTTTTGATCTTCTGAGATTTGTCGCTGAGAAGCAAGTACTTCTTTAAGCTGAGTTTCTAACCCGTAGATATGCTGATTCATATGCCAATGAGCCTGAGCATGAGTTTCCCTATCTACTGCGGTTGAGTCTTCGAGTTGTTGTTTGAGTAACACAATTTCTGAAGCAGAACTTGAACTTGATTTGTGGATCATTTCTAATCTTGCATGAACTGAAATATCTGTTCTAGTTCTATAATCAAGGTATCCAGAGATGTTTGATAAAAGGCCATTTTGTGTATCTCTCTGACTGAGTACAATTCTCAAGTTTTCATGAACTTTTGCCAATTCATCCTTTGTGAGGATGTCAGAAGGATCATATGTAGCTTCTATTTGATCCTTGACCTGAGTATTATCATCAATAATCATCGCTTTGCGATTATCAATTCCATCACCGCTATTCTTTGATTGTCGCTTGTCGATCTCCAACCGGCAATTCTTCTTGTTTGTGGTACGCTTTGCGTTGCTAGAGGTTGAGGTTGAGTTTCGCTTTGCAAAAGCGTAGTCTTATCGAGATCTTTTCTTGACTTATCATGGTCATCATCATCCTTTTCTTTGAACTGTGTTTTAGATGATGTATCCGATCCTCTTCTTTTGCTAGTTCAAGAAATCTTTTGAAACAATTGTCAAGAAATTAAAATAGGAAGCAGAGTAAAGGTCTCTAATTTCCAATTTCTCCAAGAGTAATTTCTCTTCATTCTGTAAACTGATATCTCGAACATCTTCTAGTTGAAGTTTCATTTTCATCTGCTTGATGATCTTGTCAGCTTCGAAGACTTGTGCTGATTGCTGATCTGATTGCTCATTTAACTGAGAAGTATGGTCAGTAGTGACATTTTCTTGTGTACCTTCAAAGAGATCGATTGATGTTGTTGTTCCCCTCGCTTGGTGCTTTTTCACTTGAGATTTCTGGGTATAAACATCTTACAACTGATCTTGCTTCTGCTGATTCAACTTTTCGCTTGGTTCCTTTGTGTACAGCTTCCGGCTAAGACACAGTTTTCTGACTTGCTTCAGGTTGGGAAGTTGTTTCTGCGATTTTCTTTGAAATTGCACGTTGCCTTGCTTGCTTCCCTTCTTTAATTCTTTCTAAGTAAAACTGAATGATTCCACTAAGAGTCTTCTTCAGTCGGAATCTGCCATCAGTTACTTGTCCTTCAGCTTGAGCTCTTTTGACACTGTCTAATTTAGCTATGTGTTGTTTCTTGAACTGATTTACAACATAACCTGCCCAATTGAATTCTATTCCATCCCAGATTATATTCATGAGATAGATATTTTCTTCTGATAGTATATTAACTCCTTTGGATTTTCCAATGACATGTTTGCTGAGTCATCTGCTGAGGATTCCAAATTCTGGCTTGATTTTGTCTACATGAATGCCTGGTTTGATTGGTTCTATAGAAAAGGTAAGCATCTCAAGAAAGGCTTCTCTTTTCAATGGTAGAGTGGCAAAAGCTGTTGAAGTTGTTGTTGTATTTGCGAAGCCAAAGAGTGACCTCATGACTCTTTCATTGAGAACAATGCGATCTCCACGTACTGTAGTTATCAAGGAGTCTCTTACTAATCGCATATTTTGCCAAAATTGCAAAATGCCTTCCACATCAAGTTTTTCTTTGAACTTAACTTCTAAGATGTTCCTCAATCCGGGTAGTTTCTCGATTTTATCACGTACCCAGCTGGCTAACAGAGTGTCTTGACACATACCTTCATACCTTTCAAGTGTTAGTTCGTCCAGCTCTGTGATCAATCGTTTTTCCTTCGAACTTTCTGAAGTGGCCATATTTGAGTGTGAATACAAAAATTTGATTTAGAGAGAAAAGGTTTTGCAAAGAGTCTGTTTTGCTTTCTGGAAAGAGATGAAGAGTTTGAATTTCGAATGAAGATAATGTGAGTGGGGATTGAATAAATAGGTAGGATATTCTGGCGGTTGAGTAGTACAACTTTTCAAATTCCATGATGGTTTTGGTAACCGATGCTTGTACTATTCTGATAATCGTGGGGTGTACACGTGAAATTCTGACAAAAAGAACTGTGGTAATTTAATGCGACATAACCGCTGAAGATTTTACCATATCAACCTTTGACTAAATTTGAATGGAATGAAAACTGATGCTGAGGTCAGTTCTAGAGATAATTCAATTCCATTAAATTTTCAGTTTCAGTTAATCAGTTTGAGATTATTGATGTCAATGACTAGTCTGTTAAGTGAGCGCACCCAACATAACAAAGATTAATCCCCTTGACGAATCTCTGGCTTAACTGATTTAACCGACTTTGATTATTCCCAACTCAGTTCTTAATTTGGCAAATCTTTCTTTGTCCAATGGCTTTGTAAAGATATCTGCCAACTGATCTTTAGTAGGTACATAAAGAACTGTTATGTCCTTCTTCTTTGAATGATCTCTTATAAAGTGGTGACGTACATCAATGTGTTTTGTCCTTGCGTGTAGAACTGGATTATCAGTAATTTCAATTGCACTGGTGTTGTCACACATTATGGGAATTGTTCATTCTTTTATCCCATAGTCTCTTAATTGCTGTCTAATCCATAAAACTTGAGCACAACAACTTCCAGATGCTATATATTCAGCTTCAGCTGTAGAAGTTGAGATTGAGTTTTGCTTCTTGCTAAACCATGACACGAGTCTATTTCCTAGTAACTGACATGTGCCTGATGTGCTTTTTCTGTCCACTTTGCATCCAGGATAATCTGAATCTGAATAAGAAATCAGCTTGAATTCTCCTTCTTTTGAATACCAAATACCAACTCCATCTGTGTCTTTCAGATATTTCAAAGTTCTTTTCACAACTGTGAGATGACTCTCCTTTGGTTTTGACTGAAATCTTGCACATACACTGACAGTAAAAGATATGTCTGGCCTACTTGCTATAAGATAGAGTAAGTTTCCAATCATCCTTCTGTAAAGTGTTTGATCAACATCTTTGCCTTCCTTGTCTTCATCAAGCCTGATGTTGGTTCCCATTGGTGTAGAAATTCCAGTGGATTTCTCCATACCAAACTTTTTGATAAGTTCTCTTGTGTATTTGGTTTGGTGAATAAAGATTCCATCATCTAACTGTTTAACTTGCAATCCTAGGAAGTAATTTAATTCTCCCATCATACTCATCTGAAATTTGCTTTTCATCAAACTTGCAAATTTCTCACATAGCTGTTCATTTTCTGATCCAAAAATGATAACATCAACATAAATTTGAACAAGTAGAGTATCTTCTCCATTCTTCATCCTGAATAATGTTTTGTCAATTGTTCCCTTGATAAATCCATTATCCACTAGAAACTGAGATAGAGTTTCATACCAAGCTCTTGGTGCTTGTTTGAGTCCATAAAGAGCTTTCCTCAGTCTGAAAACTTTATCTACTTGATCTTTGATTTCAAATCCGGGTGGTTGTTGAACATATACTTCTTCTTCAAGAATTCCATTCAGGAACGCGCTTTTGACATCCATCTGATAAACTTTGAATTTCTTGTGAGCTGCAAAGGCAAGAAATAATCCAATTGCTTCTAATCTTGCAACTGGTGCATAAGTTTCATCAAAGTCTATGCCTTCTGCTTGAGAGTATCCTTTGGCTACAAGTCTAGCCTTGTTTCTGATGATATTCCCATCTTCATCAAGATTGTTTCTGAAAACCCATTTGGTTCCAATGATATTGACATGAACTGGTCTATCTACCAATTCCCATACTTGATTTCTCTCGAATTCATTAAGCTCTTCTTGCATAGCTAATATCCAATCTGGATCTTTCAAAGCTTCTTCAATTTCTTTAGGTTCTGATTGAGATAGAAAGCATGCAATCATTGCATCTAGTTGATGTCTTGTTCAAACTCCAGCTTGAGTGTTACCAATAACTTGTTCTTCAGGGTGATCTTTCATCCATTGATGTGTGTGAGTTTGTATCAACTGATTCTTCAAAGACTGGTTCTTGAACTTGTTCAACTGAATCTGAGTGAAGTTGTTCAGGTTGTTGAGCAATTGGAAACTGAGGCTGATCTTGATCTGAACATTCTGAAATTTGTAGTCGTCCAATGTCAACTGAAACTTTTTCTGGCGTGATCGTAATCGAGGCGAAAAACCAGTTCAGTCGGTCTTCAGTTGTTTCACCAGGGAAGTTTGGTTCATCAAATACTACATGTATTGATTCTTCATGCTTGAGTGTCCTTTTATTTAATACTCTAAAATCTTTGCTGGCACTTGAGTATCCTAGAAAAATTCATTCATTGGCTTTGGGCTGAAAAACATGAAGTTGATCTTTTCCATTATTGTGTATAAAACATTTGCTTCCAAAAGCATGAAAGTATGAAACATTTGGTTTTCTTCCATTCCAAATTTCATAAGGAGTCTTCTCATGTCTCTTATTCATGAGTGCTCTGTTCTGAGTGTAACAAGTTGTGTTAACTGCTTCTGCCCAATATCTTTCCGGTAGTTTAGGTTCACAGATCATAGTCCTCCCAACTTCTTTGAGCGTTCTGTTTCTTCTTTTAGCTACACCATTCTGTTGAGGTGTTCCTGTGGCAGCAAGTTGATGTAAAACACCATTTTCTTCACAATATTCAATAATTACACTGTTGAGGAATTCAGTTCCTTTATCTCGATCTTATCTTCACAATCAAAACTCCTTTACGATTAAAGTCTCTTGAGTAATTCTGTAAGCCTTTGCTTGGTTTCACTTTTCTTGGTTAGAAAGATTACCCAAGTGTATCTTGAAAAATCATCTACTACCACCAATGTATACTTCTTTCCACTGATACTAATTGGTGTAATAGGTCCAAATAAATCCATGTGTAGCAATTCTAGATGTCTGGCTGTTGAATGTTGAGACTTGGTCTTGGAACTTGCTTTTGTTTGTTTTCCTTGTTGACATGCATCACACAAACTGTCCTTTTTGTATGAGATCTTTGGTAGTCTAATGACTAACTGCTTCTTAACAAGTGTGTTGATGTCATCAAAGTTAAGATGACTCAGTTTCTTGTGCCATAGCCAACTGATCTCTGATTTGGTATGCACAAGTAAACAAGTTTCAGCAACAGCAGTTGTCCAATCTACTACATACATGTTTTCTTTTCTTCTTCCGGCTAGAACAACTTGATAAGTTGATTCGCTGATGACAACGCAGAATTCTTTGTCAAAAGTAACTTTGTATCCCATATCACAAAATTGACTGGTGCTGAGTAGATTATAGTGTAGTCCTTCTACATAAGATACATTCTTGATTGTAAGTCCATTTCTGATTAGGGTGCCATAACCTCTGGTGTAACCAGGTTTGTCTATACTTCCAAAATTGACTTTTGGTCCATCCTTTGCAATAAAATTACTGAGACAGTCCTTGCTCTTTGTCATGTGTCTAGAGCAACCACTGTCAAAGTACCAAATATCCTGCAATAAAAATTAAAAGTTTTTAGGTACCCGATTCAGTTTGGGTCCATGGGGGTCAGTTGTCAGTACAAATTTGGGAATATATCCTTTTGGGATTCTTCGGATATTGTTGCACTTGTTTTCATACATGTAAGCCACACTCCTATAGTGTATATGTTTGGATTGTGTCTTATTTATATGATCTCTCAGATCTTTTGACTGAAATATGTTTCCATCATGCCTTTTGTTATTAAAGCTCGAATGATAACCATCATTCCTTCATCTTGAGTCCAGGTGACCTTTGTCTTCATGACTTATCTTTGAGAACTCGAGATTAGTCCTCTGCACGAGTTTTGACCAAACTTGTGATAAGTTTTTGATCCGGAATGATTGTCATTATTAGTTTTATTAACAAATTCAAGAAAATTCCAATCATCATCAGTGGGATATAGTCTACCTTTCCCCCTGAATGTGTGAATCTTTGAATGATTGATATTCTTGGATTTACTTTGATTGTAATTTTTCTGGTTCCTTACTTGATTGGTTTTTGTGGATCTGGCAGTTGACTTGCCGTTTCGGTTTCCATTAGATACAGCTGATCTACCATTTGATTTACCTTTGTTGGTAGATACAGTTGTCTTCTTAGAAAACTGATTTATCCTGTGTGATACTGGCTTTACTGGTTCAACAATTTTCTCAGTTTGTGGAAGTTGCTCAGCTATGAACTTAATACCAGTTTTGGTACTAGTCCAGCAGCTTTGCTAGTTCTATCCTGGAAGATTGCTTTGTGTATCAAATCCTAAACCGCTTTTGTCTCCATATGGTTTTCTGATTTGAATCCAAAGATTTGAACTTGATTGAGCAAACGATTCGATTCTTCTGCTGCGATGCGATGAGTCGATCTTTGAATCTTTTCTTTATCGATTTTGTCGGGCTTCAACATTTTCGATTCGAGACTTCAATCTTTCAACTTCAAGAATTAGACTTTCCTTTTCAGCTTTAATTGATTCATAACCAGCTTGAATAGTTACTAGCTGATTCATCAATTCGTCAAGCGTTTCTTCTAATTCTAGATTTTTTGGATTGGAGTCATCAGTCGAAGAACATGCATTTATCATGGAAATCTGAGCTGAAGAGTATTTAGAGTTTGATTCACATACCTCATTTGGATCTTCCATGTGTGCCATTAAAGTTGTGTCATCTGATAGTCTTTCAGTACCAGCTTCATAATCTGATTCATCTCCAGCAAGGAGTGCTCTTCTACCCACTCTTCTTGATGGAGTCTTCTTGGTCAGTTCTGGACATTCAGCTTTATAATGTCCTGGCTTCTTGCAGTTGAAACAGAGATATTCATCGTCTTTTCTTTTACCAGGAGTCCTTTTGATGAACTTTTGAGTGACTGGGTGTCCACTCTTCATTCTTCGAATTCTATCCATCATTAGAGCCATTTGTTCTTCCATCTCATCCAATTCATTAAGATTGCTAGATGAGTTTTCTTGAATGTCATTTGAAGCTGCTGCAAGTGCTGTGGTCTTTGGTTCTTCCAGAGCCTTGATTATTGCAGCTGTGCTTGTGAAATCTTCACTGAATTCATAAGCCTTCAAATCTGAGAAGATCTTGAATGAATCCTCTACATCAAGTCTTCTTGATTCTTCCATGGCAGTGACCTTCATTTTCCAGCACATTCGTAATGCCTTCAAAATTCTTGTGTTAATAACTTTCTTTGAGTATTCAATCTTGAGTAGATCTAGTTCATCCATGATAGCAATGAATCTTGTCTCCATTTGGTCAATGGTTTCTCCAGATTTCATCTTGAAATTCTCAAACTTTTGTTTTGCAACAGAAATTTTATTTTCCTTGATTGAATCTGTTCCTTCACAAACTAACTGAAGTTTGTCCCACATTTCCTTGGCAGTTGTGCATTCTTTCACCTTTAAGTACATGTTGCTGTCAAGAGTTCTGAGGATAAAGTCCATCGCAACATTGTTGAGATTATTTCGCTTGCGATCATCACTAGTCCATTCGGATTGGGGCTTTGGAACACGAACTTGTCTTTCACCTTCAGTTTGCTTGTCGGTGATCTGGATTGGCCCATCAGTGAGTACATCCATCATCTCGTCATGAGTAGCTGCTAGAAAAGCCTGCATACGACGTTTATATTCATCAAATCTGTCCATGTTGCACATAAGCATTTGTCTCGCATATTGATTGTTATCCATTGTGAGTGAGTGAAGACTGATAGTAGATTAATTGAAAAACTGAGCTTTCAAATAAGAACAACTAGAGGAGATATAGAACAAATGATATATTGTTAAAGAAACACTGCTCCGATACCAATTGTTGGTCCCTTGGAAAGGCTAACACAAGTATAGGGGGGTGAATAAACTTGACCCTAAAACTGGATTTTAAGCAACTTAAAGTTCATTTAAAACTTGTGTGGAGTTAAGCTGACAAAGCTGAGATTAAGTCAAACTGACTTAAGCTGAAACTGAGTCAACCGGCAGCGGATATAGTTCTAGCCTTTTTCTTGATCTTGTTATTTTATTATGAAAGTGAGTCTTTGTGAATCGATTTCGATGAATGTCGTTTGTGAATCTGTGAGTGTATAACAATCAAGTATCAAAATGCTGTAAGTAAATGCTGAGTAAATAAGTAAATGTGTAAAGTAAATAAGGCGAATGTTATAGAGGTTCCAGGTGGTGTAATCATGTACGTCCTCTCTTCCCCTGTAGTGCAGAGGAAAATTCCACTAGAACTTCTTGAGATGAACTGTTACAAAAAGTCCTAAACAATAGTCCTTGGCTAATCCCTAGCGTCACTATCTAAACAGTTGTAGAACAGGTAGAATTGTTGTTCTTCAAATGCTTGAACCACTGGTCCTTAGAGGGTAGGATTGTCTCTTCACCACTACCACCACAAACACAGTCTACCCATTTGCTGTCATTAAATCATCCTTGGCAAAACCTTCCTGGTTTGCTTCACAGTCTAAAACCTTTGATGTAGAATCAAAGTTGGGCTGAGAATCAATAAGTTGATTCTTGTTTGTGGTTCTTCAATGTGTTGGATTCTTGATAAATTCTTTGTAGCTCGAACACTTGAAGAAATACTAGATATGATCTTGTTATAGCTCAGAGATGATAGCAATTCGAGTAAAATAGACTAATGCACAAGATTTCTTGTTGATTCTTGTATGTGCTGTATGTTTTATTCTTGGTGCAAAGTCTTCTATTTATAGTGTGAAGTCCAACGTTCATCTGGCTCAAATTCGAATTGTATCAACGTCTCTCTTGTAACGGCTATATTTTCTGACCGTTCTGCTGTGTCCGTAACTCATCCAATGAAATTGCTTCCTTTACAATGTTCGACTGTACTTTCAGTTTGTTGGATGGCTGACATATAAAACTGAGTTTCCTTATCAGTTTTATACTGAGTTTTTCACTTATTTGTTTCCTAACTGACTTAGAGCATTAACTGAGATTTTATTCTTCTTCAAATATCAGTACTCCAGTCTTCATCTGATTATAATTGACTTAATCAGAGTACACCATGACTCATTATCATCTAAGAATTCATTGTCCTTATGATTCTTAGGTCTTCATACAAGATCTATAAAGTCAGTTAAGGTCACCATAATCTTGCCTAAAGTCTAACTTTACAGGCTCAACTTGTAATCTTCATAACTGAGTTTGAGCCCTCAGTTCTTCATTCTTCAATAACTGAGTTTGAACCCTCAGTTCTTCATTCTTCAATAACTGAGTTTGAACCCTCAGTTCTTCAATCTTCTAGATAAGTCAACCGAGTTTGTAACTCTCAGTGAACTTACCTTCTTCAGTTCCATGTAGGTGTATTCTGAGTCAGTTTGCTTGTTTTGATGATTTCCAGTTTTCTAAATGATTTCCAGTTTTTAGTTTTACGACACACTAACTATTACAGTGCTTGTCTGATGTAACCTATACAAATATCAGACTCTAGTAAAACTTATACATTCAGTTCTAGACTTCTTTTAGCTTTTCACTATAACAGCTGGCTTCAGCACTTCATCAATGGGGTTAAGATAATACATTAAACAAATTAGATGAATTATCATCAAAACATAAATTTTATTTCCAACACTAATGGAAGATTGATGTGGAGGGTAGCTTACCGGTGGCGGTACAAGACCTGCTGGAACATCACTTACCAAAGTGAACTGAACCGAACTCCCCACATGCCATTGTGGAGGTTGCTCCTGATGAGGTCATGGTGACAAACCCCATTGAGACCTTGGTGTGGGTGTCGCAGTGTGAGGAGGTGGTGACAAACTCCGCTGAGGTGGAGGAATCTGCCTCACAACACCGCCTCCTACTACCGGTGTAGGACTTTCCCGTCGAACTCTAGAAGTCTCTGCGCCCCCTCCAGTTCTCGTGAACACCATCCTAATGATCAAAGAAAACCAGAACGTTACTAAAAGATCCAGAGAAACTTATCTTAAAAGAAAGGAAGCCTAAAAGGCGATTTGTCTCTGATATCAACTGTAATGCCCCGTTCCCAGACACCGAGTCCTTATCCGGAAAAGGAACGTTCGGCACGTATAAAATAAAAAAAATTCACTTTATACGTAAGCCTCTACTACGTCGTATCAAAAATAAGCAAACGGAAGCAAAAGACTCGGGTATGAAAAATTCCAAACATCCAAGAATAGAAATAACATCTAAAGATGGAAATGTAACTTATTACATTCAAGGAAAAATATGAAATCTAAAAGAAACTTACGATCTTCTCAACAGAAAAGTAAAAGGGTACTACAAGTCTCGAAAGACCAAAAGTCTAATCCAAAGGTATTAAAAACAGTCTAATAAACGAATAACAAAAGAATAAACGTAAAGTCTTCAATGAGGCGTCTTCAAACATCATCATCGAACTCCTCCTCGTAAACATTATCGACATGTTCGTCTTCTCATCCCCAAACACATAGAAAACATGCATTTGAGGTAAGTACAACGTACTTAATAAGAAAGAAAAGCTATGACAACAATTATAATTTATAAAGAAAAGATATTTAGAAGTTTTGTTGTTTATATGTGACCGACTCAATCTGGGGTTCATTTCATGTCCATCAACATGAATTGACTAAATGTTTCTACTTAACTTATCTATGTTACAACCGCACTCAAGGGCACTACGCGTATCCACTTTTGGGACACTCTTGGCAACATATTAGTGGATCACACCAATATCCATGAAGTCTAGAATAGGTAGACTCCGATAGTACGCGCGTCTCAGTGGAGTCCCCCGAACTTGTGGTTTTTTTGACCTACGGGTTCTTCCACCTTCAGAGGTAGCACACACATCATGATATAGACAGGTGCCTATCCAAGAGAGACATGTTGTTTAATCTTTTACTAGTCAAGTTCGTATTTATTAGGATTATTAACTAACCACCTAAGTGTTTTCAATTAATCTCCCTCACCTTGACTACTCTCTTCCTAGACCACTGGACCCAGACAAAGCCTAACAATTACACAGACATTGATGAATGCTAATTCATCAAAGTACAAGCCTATCATGCTCTTCCGACGGATCCGAACTTCAACTCCCATTAAGAGTACATTCGGTGTTTTAACTGAACGAATCAGAAACTCAATTCAGGCTTGTTTATGTTTAAACAATGTTAACATATCATGAATAAGGTATTAAAAAAATGAAAGCACGATTATGAAGCCGAAAACCAAGCTGAAATGCTAAAACAGTAAAAACAAGGTAAAACAGGTCAAACGCCCGTTTGACATCCTATGAACGCCCGTCCACTAACCCCAAACGCCTGTCCGTCAAAAAAGGCTACATCCTGAATCAAAAGTCTAACCTCAAACGCCCGTCTGCATTGTGCAAACGCCCGTTTGAGCTGCTATGATCGCAAACGCCCGTTTGCCTGGGTTTTTCCCAAAACGCTAAAATCTTCAAACGCGATTTCTAAACCGTTTCTAACCTAATTAACATCGATTTCAACACAGTAAAACATAGAAAAACATATCTAAACATTCCAAAACATCTATGATCTTTTGATCAACGAAAAACACATCTTTCTTGCATCTACGCATCTTAAAACATGATCTAAACTTTACGAATCATAATCGAGATCATAGGAAGAGTCTCTTACTTGATTGCAGCCAAAAAACCAGATTCAAAGCCTCTGAAAATCTGTTGCACTTCCCACCAACTGATATCCAAACGTTGCCCTTCTCACAACGATTCCAAATCTCTCGTCTGATCTGAAAACGGTTAAGCTTTGCCTCAGAAATTGCAAAAACTATCCAAACCTTATTTCTCTTCTCAAAGCCGCAGAGAAGAGAAGCGTGAAACTGATTTCTGAATTTATGTTTAGGATTTGGGAATAATCTGATTTAATTTTCCTTAAATACCAATTCCTAATTAAACCCATTTTCCTTAATTGCCTTTAATTACCAAATAATCAGATTTCCTTAATTATATATACATATAACTCGAAAATCATGTATAAAATAATTAATAAAATACTTAACTCCAATAAAAGAAAAGCAATAATAATATTTCGTTTTCACAAAATGACACGTCTGTCATTTCCCGAAAATCGGAATATTACACCCATAGTTAGTACTCTGATACAATATATACCTCACTAAATATATCTAGGCACCACAACAAGGTTTAAAAATACATATTGGAGTGTCTTTACGAAAAATGATAGATTTATTTTCATAACCCCGTAAATAATACTCCCTTCGTCTTATTTTATTTGTCATGACTTTTCAAAAAGATTTAAAAATGTGTAGTTAATATTTTGAATCTCATTAAATGATCCAATATTTTTACATTTATGTTCTTTCAATAATACATTATCATAAATGTAAAAAATCTAGATCATTTAATGACATTCAAAACATTAACTACATTTTTTTTTTTTTTTTTTTTGGTGGGTGTGAAAAATCAAATAAAACTAATAAAATCGGAGTCTTTGCTACCGGCGAAAGTACACTTCCGTACTTCTTGGCAATTTCCTTTTTTAACCGTTCCCTTTGAAAAAAATAATAATAATAACTTAAGAAGGATTGAAATAGTCTCCCTTTTTCACATATATATATATTCGCTCTCCTGGGTCATTCCGCCAGCTCTACCTTATCATATCTCTCATCTACAAACACTTGCAAACTATTCCGCCGGATAATAACGCTGGTCCCTTCAGATTTAATCGTTCCAAATGAAGAATTTAATAAATAGTTTATCGAGAGTTGCGGATTCTTCCAAGTATAGTTTGTTGCGATCAGATTGCAAATCACCGAGGAGGAAGGCAGAGTCGTTCAGAAAAGCTGGAATGCATTGTATGGCGCCGCCGGTACCGGAGGGGCACTTGCCTGTGTTTGTCGGAGAGAAAATGGAGCGGTTCGTGGTAAATGCAGAGCTGTTGAACCATCCCATCTTTATTGAACTTCTGGATAAATCCGCTCAAGTTTACGGATACGAACAAAAAGGCGTGCTTCGTATTCCTTGCCCTGTCTTCCTGTTTGAACGTGTCCTGGAAGCTGTAAGGCTTGGAGACGACGGCGGTTTCGACGACATTCAAGATATTCTCAATTCTCTATCGGACTAAGCAAGCTAGAAACTTTCTCTATATGTGGAAATTGTTTTTTTTTTTTTTTTAGTTTATTATTAATTGTTTTTTTGAAGGGCCAAATTGTTTATTAATAGGTTGCATCAGCATCACTACTTTCATTACTATGAGTACATTGGTTAGAGTACTGACCATAAAATAATCTCTCCCTTTTTTTTTTTACTTTTACGATGGTCGGATTAACCTCTGTCATGTGTCAACCACATGATGATCAAGTCATAAATGAACAAAAAAAACCCACAAATAAAAAGGCCAAGAGACCTAAGATAACTGAAGAAACGGACCTGAACCCCAGGTGAGAGGTCAGCCCGGCCCTTTTCGTCGTACCACCTCAGGCCAGCTCGGTATCGTGGAGGTCGGGTAATGCAGTCCAGGTTGGAAATGACCTAAGGGAGCTCGACCCAGGTTGGTCAGAGCTTTCATTATCCGATATTTAAATATATTCCTATCTTATAGGATAAACATAGAAAGAATCACATGATATAATGACATTGATCCTGTCATTTAAATTCATCTGTAATTATCCCTAAATTAGAGGGAATCACACATTAGAATTCCCAGGGGTTAAGAAATAAATCCTTGTCCAACAAGAAAAGGGACGAGACGTCCTCTATATAAACTATCCTAAGGAATTACGAATGATTTGATTCTAATTAAATATATTGGATACGTAGGCAACTTGGAAAAATCCCAGGCTCAGTCTAAAACACACACAAACCCCATCATTTTCTTCAATTGTTCTTGAATTAAGTTGTCAAAAAGTTAGTTACAGCCCGGATTTATTAATTGACGAGATCTAGCTTCGTCAATTGGCGCTAAAATGAGGGCCGTTTTTCTGACAATTTTGTTCAAGATCTTTAACGTTTTTAGGATCATCATGCCTCCTAAACCCACCGGTAAGAATGCTACTCAAGAACTACCTACCCAAGGAGGTGAAACGGGTCAAACCGCTGGTGGAGAGAAAGAGAAGGATCATCATGCCTCCTAAATCGGCTTGGGAAAAAGGGTGCTCTACAAGAAAGGGACTTCATCCTTTTGACTAGATCTTGTGAGAAGGTCCTCGCGGTGATGGAGAGGAAAGGCTTAGCACAAGTTCCGCCTCCCACGAGGGGTCTTCATGAAAAAAGAGATCTGAACAAGTATTGCAAATACCATAAAGACATTGGGCATGATTCTGAGCAATGCCGAGATCTGAAAAGAGACATTGATGCTTCCGTCATGAAAGGAAAGATGGACAAGGTCGTCGACCGATCTCAGAACTCAGAACCTCGAGGACGAAGAGAGTTTAGAAGAAGAAACTATAATCAAGATCAGGATTGTCGAGATGAGCCTCAACGAAGGAGAGACCCATCACCTGACCCAGATGGGCGGATGGACAATCGTCCTGTCAACACAATTAACACGATCTCAGGAGGTCCGAACAGCAGCACCCGACCTGAAGACAAGGGCAATAGCATGTCTACTCGCCTATCCCCTATCTGATTCCAACAAAAGACCAAGGCTCTCTGGAGAGGTAACATATTGTCCAAAAGACTCTCTACCTTTGGTAATTAATAATGAAGACTTAGTTATTGAGGTTGTGATAAGCAAGCATGTGGTAAAGCGTATATGCGTTGATACTGGAAGCGCGATCAATGTACTCTATTACAACGTCTTCCAGTCCATGAAGTTAAAAAACACGGAGCTGACACATGTATCATCTCCCTTGTTCAGATTTGCTGGTCCGCTAGAGCACCCAGTGGGCATGATCAGACTGCCCACCACTTTCGGAAAAAAACCAAGGGGCAGGACCCTCGTGGTCAACTATGTGGTCGTCAAGTCACCGTTAGCATATAATGTTATCATGGGAAGACCTGCTCTGATCGATCTCCGAGCTGTGATCTTCCCAGCTCACGTCATCATGAAATTCTTAACTCTTGAAGGTTCGGTAGAGATCAAAGCTAACGTGGAAACGGCCAGGAGTTGTTACTCGGCCACCGTTAATAGAAAGATGAGGGTACAACAAGTCATAGTGGAAGAACTATTGCCAGAAGCTGAGGAGAGTTGGTCATCAGAAGACAAACTTGAAGCAGTTAGTTTGTGGGAAGAGCATGAGGATCTAACCATAAACATTGGATCCTAGATCTCAGAGCAGCACAAAGAGACAATTGTTAAGATACTGAAAGAGTTTAGAGAAGTTTTCACGTGGAAAACTGAGGATATGCCAGGTATGTCTCCTGAGCTGGCGTTGCACGGGCTTAATGTCAACCCGAACAGAAAGTTTGTTTGGCAGAAGAAAAGGCACTTCACTAAGGAGCGAATGGAAGCAATAGAGAATGAAGTACAAAAGCTGCTTCAGGCAAACATCATAAGAGAAGTGGTTTATCTAGACTGGCTAGCCAACCAAGTTCTAGTAAATAAGCCGGATGGGAGTTGTCGAATATGCGAGGACTTCATTGACCTGAACAAGGCCTGCCCAAAGGACTGTTATCCTTTACCCAAGATTGACAGGTTAGCGGACTCAACTGTTGGTTTTGAGGTATTTACATTCTTAGATGCCTACGAGGGATACCATCAAATAGCAATGGACCCCGAAGATGCGGAAAAGACCTCGTTTATAATAGATTTAGGCATCTACTATTACATCACCATGCCATTTGGCCTAAAAAATGTGGGAGCAATGTATCAAAGAGCCGTGAATAGGATTTTTAGTAGCTAGATCGGAAAATGTATGAAAGTGTACATGGACGATCTCCTAATCAAGAGCATGTCTCTTGGGCAGTATTTACTTGACGTCAGGGAAGTGTTCAACGTGTTAAGGCAGACGCAGATGAAGCTTAACCCCAAGAAGTATACGTTTGGGGTCAGATGAAGTAAATTTCTGGGATATATGATCTCAAAGGAAGAAATTAGAGCGAATCAAAAAAAACTTGATGTATTGAAGACAATGCTAGCCCCGGAGAGTATTATGGAAGTATAGCGATTAACAAGGCGTATGGCCGCTCTGAATAGATTCCTATCCAAGTCAACACAACGTGCTTTACCCTTTTTCAAGGTCTTGAGAAAGACAAGTCTTTTCCAATGGAATGGAGAAAGCCAGAAAACCTTTTATGATCTGAAAAGCTACTTGGCCGAGTTGCCGACTTTGACTTCTCCTCAAGAAGGTGAGACCTTGCTACTATAATTAGCAGTATGTGAAGGGGAAGTCAGCACGGTCCTGGTCAGGGATCAAGACAGTGCACATAAACCGATATTTTATGTGAGCAAGGCTCTTCATGGACCTGAAGTCAGATATACTAATGCGGAAAAGTTAGCATTGGCCTTGGTACATGCTTCAAGGAAGCTAAGGCCGTATTTTCGGGCACACCCAATAGCTGTGGTGACAGATCGGCCATTACGGCAAATATTAGCACGACCAGGCACGTTATGAAGGCTAGAAAAGTGGGTAGTAGAACTCGCAGAGTACGATCTGGACTTCTAACCCCGAACTACGATCAAGGCCCAAGCCTTAGTAGACTTCATAGCTGAGGAAATTGTGATTAATATTGAACAAGAGCAGCAGATAGACCAAACCGAGCTGTGGACCTTGTACGTAGACAGAGCAGCCTGTAAAGAAGGAGCAGGGGCAGGTCTCCTGCTCATAAGTCCAAAAGGAGAAGAATTTCCATATGCTTTACGTTTCAAGTTTCAAGCGACAAATAATCAAGCAGAGTGTGAGGCCCTAATTACCGGGCTAAGATAAGTAATTAAACTTGGAGCAAGAAGTTTGCGATTGTGTAGCGACTCACAGCTCGTGGTTAACCACGTCAAATGAGAGTACGAGGCAAATGAGGAGCCCATAAAGAAGTACCTAGTTGTAGCCCCGTCATTACTTCGAAATTTTCAATCTGTTTAGATTGAGTAGGTCTCTCGATCTCAGAACAAACGACCTGATGCACTTTCGAAGTTAGCATCTAACTTCGTGTCGGACAAGAGAGTTATTGTAGAACAGCTAGCAGATCGCATCTACGATCAGAGTGAAGTTCAGCCGGTTACTCAGAAGTGCACATGGATGGATCCAATCATGTCATACATGAAGGATGGAATACTTCTTATGGATAAATATCAAGCCCGAAGGCTAAGGTTATTGGCAGGCATGTACTCCCTATTTAATGCCATCTTTTATAGAAGATCTTTTATGTCTCCATGGCTTAGATGTGCTTTAGAACAAAGGGGAAATTATCTCCTTCGAGAAATTCACCTAGGAATTTGTGGAAATCATGCTGGAGCTCGAACTCTAGCAAGAAAGTGTTGTTTGTTCGGGTATTATTGGCCAACCATGCAGAGTAAAGCAAACGAACTCGTCCTGAAGTGCAAATCGTTCCAGGTGCACGACAACTTATCTCATCAAGCCTCAGAGGCAATGGTCGTAATAGTTTCTGCTTGGCCTTTTGATCAATGGGAGTAGATCTGGTCGGGCCTCTCCTCCGAGCTCCTTGTAGTCTCAAGTTTCTGATTGTAGCAGTTGACTACTTTACCAATTGGGTAGAGGCTGAAGCTTTAACTATGATCACAGCCATGGCTATCCAAAAAATTCTCTGGAAAAATATAGTTTGCAGATATGGTATACCAAAGTCAGTGCTGGGTGTACCGAGCTGGGCATCGTGTAGCACTTCACGTCTGTTGGCCATCCTCAGGCGAATGGGAAAGTAGAACAAACAAACAGGCAGATCAAAACTGGCCTAAAAAGAGACTGGAAGAAGAAGGAGAGAATTGGGTAGAACACCTTCCCAACATATTGTGGGAGTACAGGACTACGTCAAACTCGGCCACACGAGAAACACCTTTTCTCCTTAGCCTATGGAAGTGAAGCGGTCATTCCAGCAGAGATCGTACTCCCCTCCCTAAGGTCCGAACATTATAAAGAGGGTAGATCATGAAACTGCACTCAGACATTTTAAAGATGAGTTGGTAGAAACTAGAGATGTGGCCTTCATTAGAATGGCCAAGTATAAACAAAAGATTGCTCAATACTGTAACTCTAAGGTTAAACACACCTACTTCAAAGAAGGAGACTTAGTGCTGAGAAGAAATGAAGTGAGCAGGCAGGGCTCTCAAGGTATACTTGACCCAAACTGGGAAGGACATTATAAGGTTGTAAAAGTCCATGGCAAGGGAGCATACCAGCTAGCTGATGCAAGTGGAAGGACCATACCACGAAGCTTGAACGGAAATAACTTGTGCAAGTTTTATGTCTAGGACATGATCTAGATTTATGTTATTTCCCTTTTTAGTATTGTCTCTTTCAATAAAATGTAATCAAACATCAGAGTATTTCATTAAAATTTAATTTTCCATCACATAAATGGTTGGTGTATTTAAGTTTGTAGGACACATTCATAATCCATAAATTGGACTTCGAACCGAGCTGTATAGGTCAGACTCAGAAAGTTTGCAAAAGGCAAACTCCCTAAGTCTGTAGGTCAGATAATTCGAACTGATCTCTGCAGGTCAGACTTAAAAAGTCTGCAAAAAGCACTTCCTAAGTCTGCAGGTAAGATAATTCGAACTGAGCTCTGCAGGTCAGTCTTAGAAAGTTTGCAAAAAGCACTCTCTAAGTCTACAGGTCAGATAATTCAAACTGAGCTCTGCAGATCAGACTCAGAAAGTTTGCAAAAAACACTCCATAAGTCTACAGGTCAGATAATTCAAACTGAGTTCTGCAGGTCAGACTCAGAAAGTTTGCAAAAGGCAAACTCCCTATGTCTGGAAGTCGGATAATCCGAACTAAGCTCTGCAAGTCAGACTCAGAAAGTTTTCAAAAGGCAAACTCCCTAAGTCTGCAAGTCAGCTAATCCGAACTGAGCTTTGTGGGTCTGACTCATAATGTTTGCAAAAGGCACTCCTTAAGTCTACAGGTCAGATAATTCGAACTGAGCCCTGCAGTTCAGGCTCCAAGAGTTTTTAAAAGGCACAAGTGATGAAAAATTCATTTGCAAATAAGTATGTCATCCAAAAATAGAGTTGACACATGACATACTCGGGGTAGGGAAGACCCCACCACATTACATCAAAGTGCTCCAGTTAGTACTTAACGAAAGTTACGGCAAAAGAACTTAACCGAACTTGCATAGCTAAATAGCATAACTATTAATAGTTACAAATTTTGAAGTTTTGCAAAATAAAACATGTCAAAGAAAAAGCATGGTACGCAAAGGCAAAATCTGAACAGGCTAAACTAAGGTTCAGAAGTTGGATTTTGCTGTTGCTCTGTTGCGGTGGAAAGAGATGAAGAGGGAGTTGAATCCGATGCTTGGCGCGGAACAACTTTCTGAGCATGGCAATGTCAACCCCAGCTTGGAATTCCTTCATGCGATCATCATAGATCGTGCTGGCCTCAGGCTTGTACATGCTCCTGTGAGGAAGGTCGTCAACAACCAAATCAGCAAACTGCAGTTTGGCCTCATCCACCTCTAGGGTAAACCCATGCCATATAACTGGGTAAGTAGTGCTTTCACAGTCACGATAAACTGGGACGACGACCTGTATTCTTGGATAGCTTGGGCAGCTCGGACTGGAACAGAAGCTTCCAGTTCATCCTTCTCAGCTCAGAGCTTGGCCAAGGCCTGCCCCAACTCAAAATTATCCGTAGAGTATTTATCAAAAGCTTCTTGAAGCTCAGCATCACACTGGTCGTGTACCTTCTTCAGCTCATCTTTATGAGCTCGGACCTGCTCTCTAAGGGCCTTAATCTCTCCATCTTTGGACTTCGCCGAGTCCTTATGTCCTTGCCGGCTTGCCTTCAAGTCACCATTAGCCTACTTTAAGGCCTCTTTGCTCGAAGAGGATTATTTCAGTCTCTTCAAAAATTCTTGACCAACTCGGGTCCCCTGGAATAATAAGATGTACGGCGTAAGCATTGTCATCAAGAACAAAGGAAAAAGCATAGGTAAAGTTTAAAACTTACAGTAAAAACTAACTCCCTATCAGACATCTCGGACAACCGGTCATGTTCCCCTAGAGTCTCTTCCAGGCTTTCAACATCTTGTCCTTCAGGTAAGGTGTCATGTCTACTCCTCTTGTTCGGTCAGTCTCTTTGAGCAGCCGTGTTTTGCCCAGATCGGCCCCTCAACTGGAGCTGACCTCCCCCCTCAGGATCAGATTCATCTATCTCCATAAAATCATCATCCTCCTGAGCAAGGTGAGGTGAGGGTAAGGCCTCATCAGGCTGTCCAGCCATCATTTGGGCTCCAGACGCACTCGTGGGTTGCCGGGAGCATGAACAGGTGGAGATTCCACACTCACAGTACGCTCAGACCCTTGACTCTGGTCAGGCAAGACACTTGCTTCCACCTGGTCATTAGCAGCATCAGCGAAGAGCTCGGCAAAGTTAAACACTGCAAGCGACACATTAGAGTAGGATTAGCACAGGTGTAATCACACAAGAAAACAAAAGCAAAATAAAAATAAAGGAAATCCTACAAATATTGTAACCAGCTTCACTCAGCTCCACATAAGGGTCGGGGCCAGCCAGAGAAAGTTGAGCTGCATTAATCAAATCAGAAGAGTACTTTATTAGGTTAAGCCAGATGCCACACTCTTGGGTGTCCTTAATCAGCTTTTACTAACATCCGCAGGACGGACGTCACTGGAAAGGTCAACCGTGTTCCACCTACCCAGATTAATCTGTACATCGGGTCAGGTGAAAAAGAACTGACGCTTCCAGTCCCTATAAGAGGACTCACCCTTTAGGAGAATGCGAACACCATTCAAAGAGCTCCCCGACATGGGAAGCAGTACAGTCCATGCAGATCCTTCACTTGTGTACACTGATAAAAAGTCCGGAAGTATCTCACTGTGAACGGTATGTTAACACACCGACAACAGATGGAAAAACCGATAATGGCTCTCACACCGTCAGGAACTACCTATGAAATCCCCAACCTATAGTGCTCTAGAACGACCAGAAGGGTAGGACAAAAAGGGACCCTTAGACCACAATCAAGCTGCTCCTTGTACACAGCGCAATATCTCACTGGAGGTTGGTAGGAATAGGTACCAGCAGCAGGAAGCTGGGGGCGTACAATCTCAGATTTTTACCATACTCATTGCATAGTGAAATCATGCCCTCTTGATTTAGTATGGTATTGATGCCATGGCAACCGGCCAGGGACCTCAGAGCCATGTGTTCCTTTAAAGTTAAAATGAACGGAGAAGTCCCTGAAGTAGAAGGAAGAGCGGAAGATGAATGGGTAAACTGTGGGGCTAAAACTAAATGTTCAAATCCTCGACGTTTAATCAAAGGAAAAGTAGTCGGAATTGGTAAAGAAACCCTAAAATTAGAACCCTCGGACTCAGATTCAAAAACAGACTCAAACAACCTCTCGATAAATCTACCAATGAGGATCGGCAGGTCAAAGAGAAGAATAGCAACCGGCAAATGATTCCAATCTCAGATTTAATAGTAATGAGTTGGTAACGTAGGAGATGTGATACGACGGGGGGTTATAAACCCCAAACACTCTCTAGGAAAACAATCCAACTACGCCAACGTGGAAGGAAATGCCTCGTTTCTCAGGACGGTTATGACAGAGTCATAACGGTAACTCGGCCATGTGGCAGAGCGGCCCTTGTAAATTCTGCAAAAAACAAAGCTGAACTCCACTAAGGTCATATCTATCTAGACCACCAAAGCTCCGACAGATTTGGGGGCTTATGACGATGTTCAGATTAACCCCTGCCACGTATCGACTACAAGATAGTCAATTCATAAATGAAGAAAGAGAACCCATAAATAAAAAGTCCAGAAGCCCTAAGATAAACTGAAGAAGTGGACCTGAACCCCAGGTGGAAGGTCAGCCCAGCCCTTCTCATCATACCACCGCAGGTCGGCTCGGTGTCGTGGAGGTCGGGTAATGTAGTCCAGGTCGGAAATGACAAAAGGGAGCTCGACTCAGGTTGGTTAGAGCTTTCCTTATACGATATTTAAACATGTTCCTATCTTATAGGATAATGTTGGACTTATTTTTTAGTTTTGATGATGAGTGCCAGACTAGCTGTTATAGTGCAAAGGCAAAAAGATGTCTAGATCAAATGTATAATTTTATTAGAGTTTGATTCATAAATAGGTTTGATCAAACAAGCACTGTAATGATCAGCTGAGCTTTTTCAGTAGACTAGTCAATATCAGTAGGGTAGATAGGTCGAGAGACTAGTCGGAACTCAACAAGACGAAGACCGAAGGTGAGGCTCAAACTCGATTCTGAAGGCTAAGGGATCAAACTTAGTAATTAAAGTCAAGGCTATGGAATCAGAATTTAGGCAAGTCAGTGATGACCTAAACTGATTGCATATACCTTGTGTACAAGGTCTAAGTTCCATAAGTTGAATGATGTTTGGAACTTGGTTATATTCAAAAAGGTGTAATCTAACTTCATGATTGAGGTCAAGTTAAATTATTAACTCGATGCCTACTAACACACTAACAAGAGAACTAGGTTCAATTGTAGTATAGCTAGATAGAGTCGAGGTCGATCCCACAGAGACTCGGCACAAATAAAACACAACTTTATCCTATTAGAACTAAATTGAAAGGGCGGTCTATGACCAACTAAATGCAGTAAATAAAATAGTGACAACCACAAGACACAAAAGACCACAAAGACAGACTAAAGACTACTAAACATGGATAATACGGTTTATATTATCTAAACAAATAGTATTGATTACGCTAGTAGATTATAACTCCCCCATGTGAATTAGGATGATTACGAGATAAAACAAACGTTAAAGATTAATTATTATGACTACGGAGTCATCCCCAAGGTAGATTTAGCTCCGGTTAGGCCCTAAAATCATCGTGCCTCCATTACGTGACTTCACTTTTTAATGCCTCCATCTCATATAACTTCTAGGGATGCCGGTATAAACACAATTATCTAAGCAACATTCCTAGAAGGCTAGGGATGCCGGTATAAACCTAAGTAACCTCATCTAAGCAACATTCCTAGGTGGTTTTGGACTTTGTTGAAGTCTAGAAATAAGGTATTTGGAAGTTAGATGCAAAGAAAAATTTATATTGATGTCGATTCAATCTATATCCTAAGTAACAATCACTTTTCCTCAAAAGGGTTTCAAGGTGAGTTCATTCCATGCTTCCAAAATAATGTAATGTATCTCAATTTTCGTTCATGAACATGTTGTAAATTAATAAATGCGAGCTATATATGAAGACAAATAATTGATCTTCTAAAAGTAGCGCCATTCTTGTTTGATCATAGTGAATTTACTTACTAATTATTTAATTAATCCGAGATTCTGTCAAATAAATGACGGTCTTCAAAACTTTGAATTACTTGTTTTTTTGAATTCCAATTATTAATTCTGAAAATCATGGAACAAGAATGGCGTCACTTTTAGAAGATCATCCAATTCTGGAAATTGAAGACTAGCTACTGTTTTGTCCTGTTTTGACCATTATAACCTTTCGGATGAATTTATGTCCTTGACCAAAGTTGTAGATCTTTTGAGTACTATAAAATCCATATATAGCTCGATCATAATATTGAGGATTTTAGAAGTCTTTTAGTTTACCAATACTAGTCTTATTCATGTACTACACAATTGTATTTGAAAATAATCTTTGACATCAATATAAATTTTCTTTTATACGCTTATCAAAGGCTTGAGCAACCTTTGTGGGTGTCCTATACCAAGGTGCTTAGAAACAAGTTTTCTAGGTGTCAACGATTCCACGACTTCAAAGTTGAGGTTGTGTCTCGTGGAGCTCGAGCGATCGAAGGGTGCTTCTACGACATGTCTCGGTCGAATTGCACAACTTCCAAATACCTTCATTTCTAGACTTCAACAAAGTCCAAAACCACCTAAAGTTCAAGACCGCTTTTCTAGATCCGCGCAATTTCTAAATTATGAAGACAAATAATTAAGTTGATCAGGTTTAATTACTTGTTTTAATTCCAATTGAGAGAATCGTTAGTCGAAGGTACCACGCTGGTCACAAATCATGATTACTTCTGCTTACAAATCGATTACTAACTAACCTAAACACATGGGTTCGTAAATTAATCTACATCACGCAATCAATACAATAAAAACTACTCCATAATAAAATACATCAGATCTACGAATAAAGATTGCAAATTGAATGTCATACCCTCGAAGACGAGAGTGACTCCTACTCTTTAATGCGCTCCCCAACCGGAGAATCCAATGAATCCACAATGAACGAACATAAAGAAAAGAAAAGAAAACTAAAAACTTAAATTGTATAAATTGTTTTGTGTTGTAGTGGTGTGTCTTTCTCAGCATCGTGGCTGCTGTTTATATAGGAGTTGTAGCCGACATAGGGAGAATCCAGAAGATTGACATGCATTTATCAAATTAGGCTCGGGTGACCGAACCTACACGCTCGGTCGACCAAATGGCTAGGCTCGGTCGACCGAGCCTTCCCTTGTTACGTGTTTTCACTCCGCTTTATCTGACTTGTTCCCCACTCCATGCTTTTGAATTGATCTGATTAATCTTTTCTTCAATGCTCCGATTTTCTTCTCTTTTATCTTGAGATTTCTTGATTGCGTGATAATTATCTTCCCGATTCGTTATGATCTACAAAATCAGTATTTATCACACAATTAATTGCTCTTTTATAATAAAAACGGCTAAATACCAATTATCTCATTAATAATCAGTTATCATTAAATAATACATATAAACACGTGATTTAATACGAAATATATATAATTAACTCCGATTTAAGGTTATAATTGATGACATAAATAGGTATATTTTAATTGTCATCAAAATGCCCCCACTTAAACTTTGCTTCGTCCCGAACAAAGCATCATTAAGTCATTCCCCAAGACAACATTTTCCTTGGTCATCTCATACTTACACAAGAAACCCGAGTCAACTCATACCAATCATGCTCATAAGATAAGCATTATTCACTACTCGCTATGAATCGAAGTGATTGTGTGCATGTGCATTGGTTTTATATAAATGTAGCAAGATTAGAGCTTATGCAGACTTCATATCAAAATTCACCAACATCAGCATTCATACTTCTTATGCCTCGCAATGGTTAAAGCACTAGAACAATAAGCAAGAGCGTATCTATAGGGTTTTTGGACTTGGAGACCGAGTACTACTCAAAGCCTCTAATAATTTAAATTTTTTCAATTTTGCATATTTTTTGAATACTACTAATCTCAAGGAAGAAAACTTTTCATGGAGTATCCCCCTATCTTAGATTAAGCATAGCATCGAATATTACCACAAGCGCGGGGCTACTTTGGTAATGTTACTACAAGCCCAGTATTTTAATGCATTGTCAAAACACAGGTACGTCCCAAGCTTATTACTCCGCTTTTGTTGGCTAGAAGACCAGAATACATCAGTCGACTATCGACACTAGGTCCTCATAACCAATTATCTACGCAATGTACACATATTTCTTTCAAGTATTATAACTCATGCGGTACTAAACGATTCACATGTTGAGTGATTGAACAATACCTAACTACTTGCAATTGTTGACATGAATATCCTTAAGTTTACTAACAATTTATCGCAAAAGTATAATATGACCACGTACTCACGCAACTTGGTTCATTTCCTATCAATTCTAAGTATAAGAACTTCACAAGTTTAAGGGTACGAGTTAAACAACTTGGCATTTATCCATAAAAAATTTTAAATTTGGCTCAATATTGTCTCAGTATTCCGTTCTCAGTATTCCTTTCCCCTACTTTTTCAACATATATTTTCAACATATAGCTAAGTCCCTTGCCCCCCACTTAAACATGGCATTGTCCTCAATGACAAAAATAAATGAGAGTGCAAGATGGAAGACTTAGCTCTGGAAACGGCTCCCAAGTAAAGGAACAATATCGGAGTAATCATTGGCACAGCGTGGAGAGACAGACACATCCTGTATAAACAAACAAGCTCCACGAAATCGTCAAATACCATGTCTATGGAAGTTATAAAATAATGTGGCAGTAATTAGATATAGATATCTAAAAACAGTTTAAGCCACTTTACTTTATACTTCCATGGACAAGACCAAAAGGGATTTCAACCTAAATAAAAACTCACATGACGGCTATCAAGGAAAAAACCTCGTGTATTCCGAACTTAGACTCGGAACATGGCGAGATGAAAAAAACCGTGATAGGCGCATGCTACTTTATTAAAAAGAAAAATGAAAAAGATAGTTATAGGTAGTAGTTCTAAATTTATAGTCGCTAGCTCGACTCAGTTCAAGATGGTTTATTCATAGACAGGGTCATCGAGGTACAAAACCTCCTCCTCAGCATCAGGCGGAAGCCCGTGATAATGCTTCACACGATGTCCATTGACCACAAATTTGGACCCGTCTTTGAAATTGACTAGCTCCACCGCTCCAGAAGGAAAGACTTGTTGTACTTGAAATGGGCCACACCATCTTGATTTTAACTTACCCGGGAAGAGTCTTAAGCGCGAATTGTACAAGAGAACCATATCACCCTCTTGAAAGGTCCTCTCCAGAATTTTCTTGTCATGGAACTTCTTCGTGCGCTCCTTGAAAATCTTGGCATTCTCGTATGCCTCTAAACGAAACTCCTCCAGGCGAGTTAATTCTAACATCCTCTTCTCACCGCCAACGCCTCATCAAAATTTAGCATCCTTGTTGCCCACATGGCCCGGTGCTCCAGCCTCCACAGTAGATGACATGCCTTTCCAAAAACAATCCTATACGGTGACATTCCAATCGAGGTTTTATATGCAGATCCTATAAGCCCATAAAGCGTCGTCTAAACGTAACGACCAATCCTTCCTAGTCGTATTGACGCTTTTCTCAAAGATATCGCTATATCTCTCGATTGGTGACTTCTACCCGCCCACTAGTCTGGGGTGATATGCGGTTGCTAGCTTATGTCGAACCCCATACTTAATCATCACCTTTCAAAAGGTTTATTACAAAAATGACTACCATTGTCGCTATAATCGCCTCTAGCGTCCCAAACCTTGTAAAAATATTCTTTTTCAAGAATCTAACCACAATCCTAGCATCGTTAGTAGGGGAAGCAATGGCCTCTACCCATTGGATACATAATCAACAAGGAACTAAGATATATCGGTTAGATAGTGATGAAGTGAAGGGTCCAACGAAATCTATTCCCCAAACGTCAAAAAGTTCTACTTCTAAGATGCTCTTAATTGGCATCTCATTCCTCCGTGAAATATTTCCTGTCATTTGACAAGCATGACATGCTTTTGCATATTGGTGTGCATCCTTAAACAATGTCGGCCAATAAAAACTGCATTGGAGGACCTTGGCTGCAGTTTTATCTCCCCCGTAGTGTCCTCCAACTTCATAAGAATGACAATGCTTCAGGATATCATTATACTCTTCCTCCGCACACACCTTCAAAAACATTATCAGATCCTAGCTTAAACAAATAAGGCTCATCCCAATAATAGTGTCTAAGATCTTTAAAGAATTTTTTTCTTTCTTGGACAGTGAGATTTGGTGGTAGGTACTTTGCGGATAGATAATTAACAAACAAACTAAACCATGGTTGCTTCTTCTCTTTCACAACCTCTATTCGCGAAGAAACTGCAACACAATCATCATGTCCCCCGATGGTGGTGATGGAGAAAAGTTGTTCATCAGGAAAAGATTCTCCTATCTCAGGTAATTCCTCACCATCCTCTAATTGTAAGCGCGATAGATGATCGGCCACCACGTTCTCACTTCCTTTCTTATCTCGGATTTCTACGTCAAATTCTTGCAGCAGTAGAATCCATCTCAACAATCTAGGTTTTGAATCTTGCATTGCTAGGAGATACTTAAGAGCCGCATGGTCAGTCCACACAGTGACTTTAGATCCCACTAAGTAAGATCTAAACTTCTCAAAAGCAAAGATAACGGCCAAAAGTTCCTTCTCCGTTGTGGCGTAATTTCTTTGGGCAGCATTCAAAGTCCGGCTTGCATAATAAATAGGCCTAAAAATCTTATCTTTTCTTTGACCCAAAGCGGCGCCAACAGCATTATCATTTTCATCACACATCAGTTCAAACGGAAGATCCCAATCCGGTGCGACCAGAACGGGTGCAGTAATCAGTCTACTTTTTATTTCGTTGAAAGCTTTTATGCACTCATTAGAAAACACAAATGGCACATCCTTGGCCAATAATTCGGTAAGAGGTCTAGATATTAAGGAAAAGTCCTTAATAAACCTACGATAAAATCCGGCGTGGCCTAAAAAACCTCGCAAAGTTTTAAGATTGGTAGGTGGGGGTAATTTCTCGATCACCTCAACTTTGGCTCTATCCACCTCTATTCCGTTCTTTGATATGCGGTGGCCGAGTACTATACCTTCCGTAACCATCAAATGACATTTCTCCCAGTTAAGCACAAGATTCGTCTCCTCACATCTCTTCAACACTCGTGCTAGATGTGTGAGACATGAATTGAAATCATCTCCAAACACGGAGAAATCATCCATAAAGATTTCCAAAAAGTCTTCCACCATATCCGCAAATAATGACATCATACATCGTTGAAATGTCACGGGGGCATTACACAATCCAAATGGCATTCGATTATACGCAAATGTCCTATATGGGCATGTAAATGTTGTTTTCTCACGATCTTCGGGCGAGATGTGGATTTGATAGTATCCCGAATACCCGTCAAGAAAACAATAGAAAGCATGCCCGCTCAGTCTCTCGAGCTTTTGATCGATGAAGGGAAGAGGAAAATGGTCCTTACGAGTCGCATCAGTTAGTTTCCTAAAGTCTATGCATACTCGATGACCGGTGATTAGCCTCACAGGAATTAACTCATTCAACTCATTGGCTTGCACCGTCAATCCTCCCTTTTTGGGAACTACATGGATAGGGCTTACCCATTCGCTATCAGCAATTGGAAATATAATTCCCATTTCTAGCATTTTTATAACCTCATCCCTAACCACTTCTTTTAATTGTGGGGTTAAACACCTCTCGAGGTTGTGCAACCGCTTTCTTTCGTGGTCCACTGAGATCTTGTGCATACATACGCTAGGACTAATGCCCTTAACGCCGCCTATGGTCCATCCAAATGCTCCAGGGTACTCTCTCAAAACTCTCATTAGTTTCTCCTCTTGTAAGTCCGTCAAGGAAGAAGATATAATTAGCGGCAAAGTCTCATCTTGAAGAAATACATACTTCAAATTCGCAGGAAGAGGTTTTAAAGTCAAATTTGTGGGAGGTTCTTCCAAAGAGGTCTTCAACTTTTGACCAGTGAGTTTGAGTTCGAAGTACTTATGCCACGTTGGTCTATGATAGAATCTTTCAATCTCCGCATCACTTACTTCCTCTACAGGCCTTGGGGTTCCTCTACTACATCCTGGCTATATCATCTTCTCCTCCTCACTATTTACGTACTTAACTTCATCTTCTTCTTCCATGACAGCATCCAAGAAATCTTTGATACTTTCATGTTGTTGAAATTCTTGAACGATCCTATCAATGGAATCTAACATGAAACATGCATCCTCTCCATCATCAGGTTGCTTCATAGTGTCGAAGACATTGAATGCAACTCTCTCTTCATTCACTCTTAACACTAACTCGCCCTTGTAAACATCAATTAGCGTTCTACTAGTGGCCATGAAAGGTCTCCCTAATATCAAGGGCACTTCGTAGTTAGCTTCCATATCTAATACCACAAAGTCGACAGGAAATGCAAACTTTTCAACTCTTACTAGCACATCCTCAACCACTCCACACGGTTCTTTGACAGAACGGTCAGCTAATTGCAATGTGATTGAGGTCTTCTTAAGATCTTTCATGCCTAGCTTCCGAAAAATAGATAGTGGCATCAGATTCACGCTTGCTCCTAGATCACACAAAGCTTTGTTTAAACATAAGTTACCTATGGTGCAGGGAATGAGAAAGCTTCCCGGATCTTTGCATTTTGGGGGTAACTTATGTTGAAGAATGGCTGAGCACTCCTCATTAAGGCATATGGTCTCTAAATCTAGAAGTTTTCTTTTAGTTGAGACGGCGTCTTTTAAAAACTTGGTGTACTCTGGCATTTCAGCTAGTGCTTCAACTAGGGGTATATTGATTTGTAACTTACTAAACATATCCACGAACTTCTTATACCTCTTATTATCAAACTTAGGCTTCGGCTTTGGTGGAGGATAAGGTAGAGTTGAAGGATCGACATCGGTGAAAATTGGATACTTGTTATCGTAAGTTCAACTCTAGGGCGGCGAGGTTCTTTATAATTCTTTTTGCTCAGCAAAGTCTCGTAAGTATTAGTCTCATTGCTTGGCTCACCATCCTTATTCTTTGTGACTTTCTCTTTCTCTTGCAAGGATGGTGGAGTTACCTCTTTTCCACTTCTTGTCATGATTGCATTCAAATCCTTAGGGTTCTTCTCAGTGTTGCTTGGCAACCCTCCAGGAGGTCTAGTTGAGACTTGCTCAGCTAGTTGTCATATCTGGTGCGTGAGGTTTTGGACTAGAGCTTGTTGATTGGTCACCTTAGCATCGGTCTTCTGATAATATTGGCTAAAGTTAGTGGCTAAATCAGCCATAGATTTTGAAAGTTGTCCCATATTGTCAGTGATGACATTACTCAGTTTTTCTATCGCAGCTTCCCAACCAAAAGTTTTAGTTTGCTGTGGTACATAAGTGGTAGGCGGTTTAGGCCTTTCTCCTGCATTAATGTCACTATATCGGAATCCAGGATGGTTATGATTAGGCCTGCACTCTCCCCGATATAATTGGCTTCTTCATGATCAAAGATTCTCACTTTGAGGTGCTACCTCGATTCCACCCTTTCTCTACTCTTGTCATCCTCTCTTGCATCCCATCTACCTTATTGTTGATAACAGAAAAGTTGTTCTAAGATTTTGGTAGATGCACTATCATCAAATATGTCGCCCATCTTCACAAAGAGCTATGTCATTGCCTCCCATTGGCTATTCATCGCTATTTGCTCCATCTTCCCTTGTGCCTCCTCGGAGAGATAAAAGAACAAATGCTCCATTCTTTGGGCGTCTACTCTAATTTTCTCAGATATCTCTCAACCCATGGTAAAAAGTTTGCATTAAAAGCCAAAGAGAGATGTCATGATGAGGACACTTCCTCATAGCTTCCTTGAAACGCCTCCCAAGCTTGATCAAAACTCTCCCAGTTGTTGCTTAAATCCTAGGATGTCTTGGCGTAACTTAAAGGTTTTTCCCAGGGAAAATACTTATTCATGAATTTTTGCAACAATTGTTCCCAAGTAGTGAAAGATCCAAATTCTAAAGAGAGAAGCCATTGCTTAGCTTTATCTTTCAAAGTGAAAGGGAAAAGCTTAAGACGAATGTTCCCTCCGGGATTAATTACGGTTTCATCAGTGCTAACGATTTCCAAGAAATTCGTCACGTGAACACCAGGATCCTCGTTCTGAATTCCATGAAAAGTAGAATAGTTGGTCACCATTTGAATTACATTAGGCCTAGGGTGATAGACTTTCGCATCATCTTGCGGTGCTACGATAGCGGGAATGAATTGCTCAATAGTGGGCGTTGCATAACTTTGCAAAGTGCGCCTCGCTCCTTGAACTAGGGCTTGGTTTCCATTATTAGCATTTGCATTCACATTATTGGCATTATTAATAAGAGGATTAATAACAGGATTAGGTACCTGGTTTGGATTGAGAATGTTCAGAATGATCGGTTGTATGTCCTTCTTCCACTCCTTGCTCGCTTTCCTCAAGATTGGATCCTCTTCTCCTTGTTTAGCCAGTTCCCTAGCTAACTTCCTATTCCTTCTCACAAATTTCTCTATTTCAGGATTATAAGGCTCAAGCGGTTCCTTCGATTTCCGAGTAGCGTACTATAAAATAATAAACAACAATAAAACAATTAATCACTAGTAAAGGCTAGGCCTTTAACTAACTAACTAAAACAGACTCGAAATAAGTTTGAGAAAAGAAAACGTAAATAAAACAGAAGCAGAATGTTTTAAAACTAATACAGAATCAGAAACAGAAAAGAAAATAAAATCTCGGTCGACCGAGAGCTGTGGTTCGGTCGACCGAACTCTCTTTTTTATTTATTTATTTATTTAAATTTTTTTTACGACACAGACTCTTATTCACAGAATATTCACGAATCCAGTTCTAAAAAATAAGCTATATCTTAATTTAATGACTCGAGTCCCCGGCAACGGCGCCAAAAACTTGATTGAGGTCAAGTTAAATTATTAACTCGATGCCTACTAACACACTAGCAAGAGAACTAGGTTCAATTGTAGTATAGCTAGATGGAGTCGAGGTCGATCCCACAGAGACTCGGCACAAATAAAACACAACTTTATCCTATTAGAACTAAATTGAAAGGGCGGTCTATGACCAACTAAATGCAGTAAATAAAATAGTGACAACCACAAGACACAAAAGACCACAAAGACAGACTAAAGACTACTAAACACGGATAATACGGTTGATATTATCTAAACAAATAGTATTGATTACGCTAGTAGATTATAACTCCCCCATGTGAATTAGGATGATTACGAGATAAAACAAACGTTAAAGATTAATTATTATGACTACGGGAGTCATCCTCTAAGGTAGATTTAGCTCCGGTTTGGCCCTCTAAATCATCGTGCCTCCATTACGTGACTTCGCTTTTTAATGCCTCCATCTCATATAACTTCTGACACAATTACGAAACTAGGGATGCCGGTATAAACCGTAACCTCATCTAAGCAACATTCCTAGGGTAAGGCGTACTTCTTAGATGCCGATTCAATCTATATCCTAAGTAACAATCACTTTTAGGGTTTCATGTTAAATTATGATGACAAATAATTAAGTTGATCAGGTTTAATTACTTGTTTTAATTCCAATTCAGAGAATCTGACGTAGTCGAAGCCGATCATAATATTGCCCTACACATTACCACGCTCGGTCAACCGAACGACAGCACTCGGGCGACCGAATGACATGTCTCGGTCGACCGAACACAGTTCTGTGTTGGTACAAATCATGATTACTTCTTAACGTTTCTAACCTAAACACATGGGTTCGTAAATTAATCTACATCACGCAATCAATACAATAAAAACTACTCCATAATAAAATACATCAGATCTACGAATAAAGATTGCATAATTGAATAGTCATACCCTCGAAGACGAGAGTGACTCCCACTCTTTAATGTGCTCCCCAACCGGAGAATCCAATGAATCCACAATGAACGAACATAAAGAAAAGAAAAGAAAACTAAAAACTTAAATTGTATAAATTGTTTTGTGTTGTAGTGGTGTGTCTTTCTCAGCATCGTGGCTGCTGTTTATATAGGAGTTGTAGCCGACATAGGGAGAATCCAGAAGATTGACATGCATTTATCAAATTAGGCTCGGGTGAACGAACCTACACGCTCGGTCGACCGAATGGCTAGGCTCGGTCGACCGAGCCTTCCCTTGTTACGCGTTTTCACTCCACTTTATCTGACTTGTTCCCCACTCCATGCTTTTGAATTGATCTGATTAATCTTTTCTTCAATGCTCCGATTTTCTTCTCTTTTATCTTGAGATTTCTCGATTGCGTGATAATTATCTTCCCGATTCGTTATGATCTGCAAAATCAGTATTTATCACACAATTAATTGCTCTTTTATAATAAAAACGGCAAAATACCAATTATCACATTAATAATCATTTATCATTAAATAATACATATAAACACGTGATTTAATACGAAATATATATAATTAACTCCGATTTAAGGTTATAATTGATGACATAAATAGGTATATTTTAACTGTCATCACTTCACAAATAAAAGTTAGATAAAAGAAGTCAGCTGCATTGTATTTTATACACAGTGAATTGGAGTTCAGCAGACTGACATGTATCACAGCAGACTGATGAACCTGCTGATGAAATACCTCGGGTAATTCAAGATTACATTGAAAATGACAGCCAACTACCTCTGATTCATCTAACAAATCAAGGGCTGAGATTAAACAGACGTTGGGATGATTCAGATTATTATCCAATGGATACAAGTCAAAGGGATGATCAGATCACTTGTCAAAAAGGAATTTCGATGAAGGTCACCCTATGAATAGTGACAAAATGCAAATCAGATGGGACAAAAACAAGGAATGGTTACATTTGAATTTCAAACACAAGTCACATGTTCTCTTACCTATAAATAGAGGACTTTCAAGTCAGAAAGAAGATGATGAATTTTGATAAACTTTGAAGAGATATTATTCTGAGCTGAAAAACACCCTGCTGAACCTACTGAACTTAAAGCTACTGATCCAGAGAAATTTTTCAAGTGTATTCTACATTCAAGCTACATCAAGCATACACACTTGAAGACTGCAAGCTGCTGATTATATCATCCTAATCAAGCTGCTGCAACTGAATCATTTACTTGATTCAATCTTTATTTTATAAAGAACCTGCTGAAGACAGTGAAGCACTTTGGTGTGAAAGACTGTTGTTTGTGGTGGAGCTGGTGAAGAGGCAATCCTACCCTTCAAGGACCAAAGTGGAAGACTCAGGAGCAAAGAATCCTACATGTTCCAGTTTTAGCTTTGTGAAGCCATAGTTATTGGTGAAGGACAAGCAACTTAGGAATCTTTGTAACAGCTACATCAAAGATCTCTAGTGAATTTCCTCCAACATCACAGGAGAAGAGTGGACTGACAGGATTACACCACCTGGAACCACTATAAAAACTGCCTACTTACTTTCAGCATTTATATTATGCACTTAGCTTATTTTACACATCAATCTACTGAATCTAGCAACTGAAATCACACACTTGCACTACTGAGTATCTAATACTTAGTATCATATTTAACAACAAGTATCAAGGCTTAATTTTGATATAATTCATTTGCAAAATTCAGCAAACTCAACTATCGATGAGACTCACATTTTATCGCCAGAGTTATCGAAGTCTCAACAGACTCTGAAGTATCGCAGTCAGCTGAAGTTGCAATTGTTAACTCCAAAGTTTTAAGTGTTAAGTTTATTCACCCCTCCTCTAAACTTAACCAAAGCCTTTCAAAGGACCAACAATTGGTATCGAGAGCGGTTATACATTGCTCAAGTAATCCTACTTGTTGTGCTTGTGAAAATTCTTTGAAACTTTCTTTCAAGTTACTGATTTTCAAAGACTTGCATCATGGACAACAGCCAGTATGCTAGAACTATGCTGATGTGTTCTCTTGATAGATTTGATGAGTATAAATGTCGAATGCAGGCATACCTTGCTGCAACTCATGATGAGATGATAGATGTACTAACTGATTACAACTGAGTACATTCCTAAACCAAAAAGAGAATGGAATGCAGAAGACAGAAAAAGAGCAAACCTCAACAACATTGCTATTGATATCATTTATAGAACCTTGGATAGAAATATGTACATGAAGTTTAAAGATTGCAAAACTGCAAAGGAACTCTGGGACAAGATACATTTGATCTGTGAAGGCACTGATGCAATAAAGAAGAATAAAATCAGTGTGGCCAGAAAAAGGATCCAAAAGTTCAAGATGCTGCCAAATGAAACCATTGAGCAAATGGAATCAAGATTCAATGCAATCCTGGATGAACTTACCCTGCTAAGTGTAAGTTATTCAAAAGAAGAAATAAACACCAAAATCTTGGAGGCTCTACCTGCAAAAGATGTTTGGAAAATGAAGGTGACTGCAATAGAAGAAATGAGAAAGTTGCATGAAGAAGACACCTTCAAGTTGTTTTTAGATCTCAAGGCTTATGAATTTAGCAAAAAGCTTGTACCTGAGACTGAAAAGGAAGAGCCAAAGACCACTGCATTGGCTGCTTCACATCAAGAAGAAACATCAGGAGGACAAGATGATCTGCTGGATGAGATGCAGGAGCAGATTGCTCTACTGAGCAAGAAAATCAGGATGATGAAGACTGGAAAGGCCCCTTCAAGAAATTTCACTAAGAGGCCTACTGGAAGAAAGAAAGAAGAATCAAAGAAAGACAATGACTATCTATGCTTTAACTGCAAGAAACCAGGACACTTCAAACTCGGTATCACCCCGAGTTAAAACAAAGTAAGGAACTCGATTATCTTTGCTTCAACTGCAAGAAGCCTCGACACTTTAGACTGATTGTCGGACCTCATCAAGACCAAGAGTCAACAAAGAAGATATGGCAAGAAGGCTATGGTTGCTGAAGATGAATCAGGGTATGAAGTGGAATCTGAAAAAAGGGAATGAATCAAATGACACAGCATTGGTTGCTGATATGGAAGATTATGCTTTGATGGCTAATATGGATGAAACTGAGGAGGTATACAATCATCAGATCTATAAACACTCCTGGAAGTGATTGTGAATCAACTTTGTGGTTCAAATCCTAGAAATTCTGACAACAATGAGACTTTGGATGCCATCCTTAATCAACTAAGGATAATACAATCTGGTTATGAGATTGTGAAGGCTGAAAAAAAAGCTCTTGAATTGGAAGTTGGAAGATTGAAAGCTAAATTAAGGGTTCTCAAAGGTAAAGGAAAAGATGTTGGGCGAGAATCAAGATAAGCCTGGCCGATCATTCAAGAGCCTCTGAATCTGCTTTGAACCATCTTGTTCCTCTCGCCGCATAAATCTGAAAGCCTTATGGTGATAGAACAGGCTTGGATTTGGAACTCAACAATCCAAAAGAGTGGATCCAAAGAAAGTTCTTCAACCTAGTACTGAGGTGGTCCTAAGTTTGTACCGCACAAGATCCAACTCCAAGTAAGGTTGCCGAGGCAAAGAAAACCTATCAAAACACTTCAAGGAAGCTAAATCGAAAGTCAAAGAAGTCAACGACTCTAACAAAAAGAATGAATCCAAAAATAGGATTGCTTTGTGCCTTCTAAGCTGTGATAGCAGACTGGCCGCCAAGTCTGGCTGGACCACGTAAGGTAAGAAATGTAAATATTCCAAGGATAAGAATCCTAAACCCAAAAATATTAATCATTTAAGGGATACTTAACTCAGGGGGAAAGGTAGACTGTTCCCAACTGATGATGATTGGAATACTCCTGTACCTACTGTTAGAAACAACAAGTATAACCTTCTTTGCTAGGGTAAAACCTAAGCAATGGAATCAAAGAAAGGACTCAAAGAGAGGACTTATAAAAGGCCTCAATGAGGACCTCAAGCCAGACTCCATACTACTGTAATGCTTCTATGTATAGCAAACAAATGTTTATACTAATGCTTTTAACAACAAAAGTCACTTGAAACAGCTTTATAAACCAAAAGGCCAGAAAACATATGTGAATCCTACACAACCTACTGTTAGAACCTATGGATGTGTGGATTACATGTATGAACCAAAGTATGACACTTTTAGGAGAAGACCTTATGGAAACTTACCAAAAGTCATGCTTACAACTGACCACTATGGACCCAAACAGGTTTGGGTACCTAAAATGCATTAACTTTGTTTTGTAGGGTGTCTGGTACTTTGACAGTGGATGTTCCAGACACATGACAAATAATAAGCACTGTTTAATAAACTTTGTGGCAAAAGATGGTCCAAGGGTGAATTTTGTCAACAAAAATACACATGGATATACAAGAGGATATGACACACTTGTGAGAAATGGACTTACAATAAAAAATGTTGCATATGTGGAAGGACTGGATTACAACTTGCTGAGCACTAGACAATTCTGTGACATGGAATACAAGGTCACTTTTCACAAAAACAACTTGTTAGGAACATTTTATTATGTTTTGATGATGGCCATACTAGCTGTTATAGCAAGCCTGAAATAAGTTAGAATTCTCTGTATAAGTCTCTACTTAGAGTCTGACATGTTGTATAAGTTGAGTCAGACAAGTATTGTACTAGTTGGTAGGACGGAAAAGCAAAAACAGATATTCGGCAAAGTGAAGCCAGCCAAGCACCAGCAGAGAAGTAATGAAGACATTATGGTCTGACTTATAACCAAGGAAGTCTGTGATGACCTTGGATAAGTCTAAGTTATGTTTCAAGTGATGAAACTCAATATTCAAATATGGTGTACACTGGTCTCACCCAAATCAAGGACCAGTGAAGTATAAAGATTCTCCGGAAACTAAAACAAAGAAGAAAACAGTGAATCGGCTGAGTAAACTGACTTTCGGCAAAGTGAAAACAAAACAGCGAAGAAAGAACTAACGGCTAAGTCAGAAGGCTCACTCGACCGTTCTGAAAACGGCGAAGTAACACTTACCAGATCAGATTTGATATATGTTGAAGATACAGAAGATCATGCATTAAATACACAATCAATAGAGAATCAATCAAGGACGGATTTTCTGCTATACGTTTGAAGAAAGAATCCGATCACTGAGATCTAGGAGAATGCAATTAAGGGGGAATCAAGAATAAAATCAAGGATTATTCCCTCATTAATATAGCCAACGGACGGAATTTCAAAACCAAGGTTATTCAAGGCTATAAATAGAAGGCATTGACAGAAAAAGAAAACAACGATTCAAATGAAAGAAAGCAGAAACTCTGTCAATTTGAAAAGCCTTCTCTCTGAACTTACAAGGATACATCTAGTGATCAACTCAAATATCAGAGCTACAAAGTCATACTCAGAACTGAGATTGATCAAGCAAGTGATTGAATCACATTCACATCAAACTGAAGCAACTGAATCAGAGGCAATCTGAGAAGGAGTTGAATCTGTGATAGCTGTTGAAGGATTTTGATCTTAAGGAGCAAAGAAAAGGAAGATCAATCATCAAGCATTTGCGATCAATGGAGTGATAGTCTTGTAGATTGTGAAGCTTGGGAAGCCAAGGACAATCATACTATTGTATCTGTGAAAACAATAGTGAATTCCTCCGATCATCACATGAGAAGAGTGGATTAAGGGATTACACCACCCTGAACCACTATAAGCCTTGTGTCAATTTAATTTCTGCAATTTAATTTACAGCATTTATTTAATTTGCCTACATCATAACTTATATCTATGATTGTCTAAACTGATTTGAAAACAACATAGTAAGAAGGGACTTATCCACTGCCCAAAAGCTTTTAAGTAAAAGAAAAGTTTTTGAAACTCCACTATAGTCATTCACCCCCCTCTGACTATAGTTTCACCCTTCTCTGGGACCAACAATTGGTATCGGAGCATTGTTCCTAGTATCAGAACCTGTTCAGATCTAATTTCTGGTAACAAGGAGATCAGATATTTTCAAAGTAGTTTTCAAATCTGAGCTTTCTATACGCTTACTTTTATATCTTCATTTGCACTAATGGATTCCTCAAACTTCTTATCAAAATTACATGTTTTTAATGTTAATAATTTCGATGAATATAAAATAAGAATGCTATCTCATCTTGCAGCAACTCATGAAGAGATGCTGGATGTAATCAATGATGGACAAATCACAATCACTACGGTGGTAGGCACAGGAGCAGATCAAGGAAAGGAAATTGACAAACCAAAAAAGGATTGGACCAAGGATGACAGGAGAAGAGCAAATCTGGACTTTGTTGCAAAAGACATGATCTTGAAGACCCTAGATAGCAACATGTTCATGAGAATCAAAGATCAGAAACAAAGAAAGGAGATGTGGGACAAGCTATCATTGATAAATGAAGGATCTGAAGCAGTTAAAGAAAACAAAATATCTGGTTCAAAACAAAAATTTGAGAACTTTAAAATGAAGGCTGGTGAATCCATTGATCAAATGGACAACAGATTCTCAAGCATCATCGATGAATCTAAATGTGCTTGGACACATATATCCCCGAAAAAAGTATGCTTGAAGATCTTGAGAGGATCGCTGAAAGATGGAAGATCATAACATCGATGTCGAGGAACAACAAATCTTGCAAGCACTGACACTCTGACACTGATGTCTCAATTAAAAGCTCATGAATTCGAATTGAACGGTGAAGATGGTGCCCCGGCAGAGACACATAAAATCACTGCATTAGCTGCACCCCATCAAAGTAACTTTGCCGAATGCATCAGCAAAGAGACACATGAACTAAAAGAACAGGTAGCTTTATTAGTTAAACGTTTTGACAGGTTTAGCAAAAAGAAGCCATTCAAATGAAATTCATCATCAAATAAGAGGTCAAGCTCAAACAAAGATATGAAGAAGAAAGATGATGAATACCGATGCTTCAACTGCAACAAGAAAGGTCACTTCAAGGCTGATTGTCCTGAAGAAAATGACAAAGATGATGAAAAGAAGAAATACAAAGCATCTGAAAAGAGAAAGAGCAAGAAGGAACTCAAGCGCGTAATCCAAAGAGTGAAAAGAATGAAGAATCATCGATAATGATTCGGATGATAGTGATGAAGAAGACAAATTCGAGAAAATGAAAAAGCATGTCTATGCCTCATGACCAAAGAATTAGATGAAGACAAAGGTGATAGCTCAGACACTGAGGAAACAAGCCTATGTTTAATGGCTAAAGAATCAGATGAAACTGAGGTAATATCTAGTTCCTGTTCTTCATCAAATGCATCCACATCTTACACTGCACAATCTTCTAGTCTCCCATTAGATACAGCAGACCTAGTCCAAAATCTCATGACTAAATTTGATGAAATTGAAAAGAATCATGAAATTCCGGAAAAGGAATGCAAGGATCTAAGAAAAGAGAATAAGAGATTAAAGAAAGAACTGGATAAAGAAAAAGCTGAATTAATTAGTAAGGAGACCTACTTAAATGATCAACAAAAAACAGATGATCATACATCTGTTATTAACAGATCAGTTAAGAAAATCTCATCATCAGTAAAGGTAACCACTGCACCACTAAAAGCACCAGCTTACAAACCCTCAAAAAGGTTTGGATCCAGATCTGGTCTTGGCTACAACAGTCAGGATGAAAGTAGGAATAATGGTCAACACAATTCTAAATTTAGGACCACTAATGGACCAAAATTTAGAAAGGGACAGACCATAGTTCCAACAGATCATCCTGCCCGGTGAAGTCAAAACCCAAGTGTAGTGAAACAAAGAAACTAAATCCTCATTCCAAATCAATCAAGAACAACATCCATCTGAAAGGTAAAGGCAGACTTTACCCTTCAGAGGATGATTGAAATGTTGCACCTCCAAAATACAAGAGGAAACCATTCCACAAAATGCATCATGTGCTTAAGAAAAACCAATCTGTTCCTAGACACATGAAGCAAGAAAGGTTTCCTACTGCATATTGGAAAGTGAAGAAGGATGTAAATGCACCAAAAGGTGGAGAAAAGTATCAGAATACCTTCAGTAAAAATATTAGAAGCTATTCTGCCATGCCTTATACATATGAAGTTGATGACTTCAATTATCCAAGAAGAAGACCTTTTGGATACACCCTTGGTATGGGAGGCATGATTGCTAACAGGTATGGACCCAAACAGTGTTGGGTACCTAAACTTAATTAATCTGTTTTGTAGGATGTCTGGTACATAGACAGTGGATGTTCCAGACACATGATAGGAAACAAGAAATGGCTCACTAACTTCAAAGCTTTTGATGGACCCAAAGTCACATTTGGAGGTAAAGAAAACCCTGGCAAGATTAAGGGGGAAGGCATAATACTCAAGAACAATCTAAAGATTCAAAATGTGGCATATGTCAAAGGACTTAACTTCAATCTGATGAGCATCACCAATTCTCGTGACAAAGGCTACAATGTGCACTTTAACAAAAAAGATGCAAAGTGATTCACAACCAAACCAACACAAGAGTTCTTGCGGTAGAAGACAAGACAACATGTATGTGGTGTCTTGAGAAACGACCAAGGCGAAACATGTCTACTTGTCAAGAATAATCAATCAACAAGTTTGGATTTGGCACGTAAGATTAAATCACTGAATTTCAAGACCATCAACAAACTATCAAGGAGCAAGTTAGTTGAAGGCCTGCGCCAGAGATCACATTCAAGAAAGAAAGTCTATGTGATGCATGTCGAAAAAGGAAAACAGATAAAAAGTTCATTCAAGTCAAAGCCTCATCAATCTACAACAAGAGTTCTACATCTGTTACACATGGACCTGTTTGGACCAGTCACACTAGTAAGTGTGAGTGGTAAGAAATATACTCTTGTAGTGGTGGATGACTTCTCAAAGTACACTGACCATTTTCATGAACAAGAAAAAGAAACACTCAAGAAGTCGCCAGATTTAATGAGAAGACTCTGAATGAGAAAGAGCTAAAGATTATCAAGATCAGATCAGATAGAGGCACTGAATTTCTAAATGAAATTATCAGAACCTATTATGAAGAAAATGGAGTGCTACATCAACTATCTGCAGCAGGAACTCCACAACAAAATGGTGTAGCGGAAAGAAGAAACAGAACTCTCAAAGAAGCAGTTAGAACAATGATTGCTAAAGCATGCTTGCCAAAGAGGTTTTGGGCTGAAGCAGCAAACACAGCATGTCAAACACAAAACAGATCAATCATCAACAAATATCATGGAAAGACTCCATATGAAATATGGAGTGGTAGAAAACCCAATATCTCATATTTCATATGTTTGGATCAAAATGTTTTGTCTTAAACAGGAATCAGCTGCATACCTTTGATGAGAAGGCTGATGAAGCAATCTTCATGGGATACTCAGACACCAGCAGAGCATTCAGAGTACTCAATAAAAGAACATTGGTGATTGAAGAATCAATACATGTGGTTTTTGATGAACCGAATACAAATGGTGAAGATCTTCAAGACCAAGAAAAGAAAGTAGCACAAAGGGAAATCTATACAAATGCAACCATACCAGCTACTATCCTGAATCATCACTTTGAAAATCAAGAGGAACCCCATATCAATACAATAGAAGAAGCACCTGAAGTTGAAGTTCATGCTCAGCATGATGGTATGGAAGCACCAAGTGAAGAACATCTTCAACCAGATCTAAATTGGCTAAGAGACCATCCTGAAGAACAAGTCATTGGAGATATTCACACTGGAGTTAGAACCAGGAAGACAAATTTGGAGCACATGTCGTTGGTCCCTTGAAAAGGCTTTAGTTAAGTTTAGAGGGGGGGTGAATAAACTTAACACTTAAAACTTTGGAGTTAACAAATTCTCAGAAACTCAAAGACTGCGATACTTGATGGTCTGCTTGAGACCCCAAAGAGCTTCTTTGATAAAAACAATGAGTCTCATGACAGCCGATTTGCTGAATTTGTGCAAATGGAATAATATCAAAATTAAGCCTTATTACTTGTTGTTAAATATGTTACTAAGTATTAGATACTCATTAGTGTATGTGTGTGATTTCAGGTTGTTAGATTCAAAGAGTTGATAAGAATAATGACTAAGTGCGTAAGTAAGTGCGATAAGTAAGTAGAGAGATTTTTATAGTGGTTCCAGTGATGTAATCCTGTCGTCCACTCTTCTCCCGTGATGTTGGAGGAAATTCACTAGTGATCTTTGAGTTATCTCGTTACAAAGAATCCTAGGTTGCTTGTCCTTCACCAATAACTATGGCTTCACAAACTGGCCCCGGAGCAGTAGGATTGTCGCTCCCGAGTCTTCCACTGGTCCTTGAAGGGTAGAATTGCCTCTTCACCACTCCCACCACAAACCAACAGTCTTTCACACCTAACGAGATGAAGGATGCAGTGTTCTTAGATCTAAACGAATTAGATCTATGCGCAATGGATGGATCACGATTTATATATCATAATACATAATTAAAGGACTTAAACTACTACAAGGGGGTTAAGATCATGTTACCAATAACGGGAAGAGAAGCCTTGATCTTCCGATGTGTTCTCCAAACGGCGGTTGGTGGACACCCTTCTTGATACACGAACCTCCTTGATATGCAACACCAAGAAAAACTCCAAGTTTTTCTTGCTCTAAAACCCTAGGCAAGAAGAAACTAATTTTTCCTCTCTTTTATTTGATATGGGCGAAATTTTTCAATGTCAATTTCCCTTGGAATAACTCTCCTTTTATAGGAGAGTAAATCCTTAACCTCAAGTATTAATTAATTAAATAATTAATTAATTAATCAAAATAAAAAGATATTTTCATTAATGACTAATTGTGACATGTATTGACCAATAGGAAATCAAATAACAAGTCATCCAACCAATCACATAACAAGAATATCTTTTATTTTCCATAACACAAGAAAATTAATTCTTGTGCTAAAAAAGAAGACCTTAGGCGCCACTTTTAGGGTTTATTAGCCCACACAAAATGCCTTTTATGTGTATTATATTATTTAGCCCAACTAAATAATATTCATGCATATCAATTAATTAGCCCAGCCAATTAATTATCACTGAGGCCCTAACAAGATTATTAGTCCGAATTACGAAAGCCACATCGGGGACCATGGACCTATAACCATAGCTCTCCATAATTAATTATTCATCGAATGTAATAAGTACATTAATTATTAATTCCGGATTACGCCACCATAAACCCAAATCAACTCTACCGATTACGATGTATACTTATACTCAACCCATGCAGAGTGAATAAGCGTCCCATTGATATAATCACTACATACGGATTAACCCTCCATAGACTTTCCATTCGGTGGGAAGTCTCCGTGAACCCGACTCAGAATATCTTATCCTTATTTACCATTAACCCCCTAATGATCAATTAGTACACATATCTGACTAGTAGCTAATTAGTCAAATGTGAACTCCCGGGATCGATCACTTTCTCGGGGCTAACAAATAAGGGGACTGTCTCTCTACTTCCCGCAGGAAGGAATGGATTCCATATCTCAGAAAATCGTAACTACTCACTCATCTGGAGATAGTGCCAATGAGAAGTGGCTTGGAACACATATTTAAGTGAACCGTAACTAACACATCAAACACTACCCCGGGACAAGCAGCACCCTGTGATCACCTCAGGATTAAGGTTGATCCATATATGATCATCTAATGATTTAATAAGATTCCTCGATTACGGAATTATACCGAGAAATACAGATTAAATCGGTCCAAATCCTATATGAATGCCATCATATATAAATGCCCCACGAGTACCCTCTACCGACAAACCGGATAAGACTATCACACCCTAAGGTGTTCTCAAGCATTATTGGTGTTTTAATCAAGAGACCCTAAACTCGATTAAGTTCACCACGGACTAACAGCTTTTAGAGTATCACCACTAACTCAATCCTCACGTTGTAATCCATACTACCGAAAGTAAGTGCATTTACATACAGTATACTTAGGGTTTGCAGCAGTATTACTTTACAAGCACAAAGCAAGTAATAAGGTGAGATAAATTCTATCATTCATTATTAAAAACAATTACACAAATTGTCTTTCGGGGTACTACACCTAACAAACCAATGCTTCACACTCCAATGATGCTTCACTGTTTCAAGAGTTCTTTATAAAATAAAGAATGAATCAAATATATGATTCATTTGCAAAGCAGCTTGATTAGGATGATATAATCAAGCAGCTTGCGCCTTCAAGTGTGTATGTTTGATGCAAATTGAACACGTAATGCACTTGAAGAAAATAAGTAGATCAAGACTGAAGCTCAAGAAGTTCAAGCAGGTGTTTTTCAGCTCAATGTTATCACTTGAAGTTTAATCCAAAATTCATCGTTTTCTTCTTGAGTTGAAAGTCCTCTATTTATAGGTAGTAATGCATGTGACTTGAATTTGAAATTCAAATGTGACCGCCTCTTTGTATTTGTCCCATCCTCACCGCATTCTCATCACTATTCATAGGATCGACACTCGTCAGATTACTTTTGACAAAGGCAATTGGCCCACCCTTTGACTTGTATCCAATGGATAAAAATATGGATCATCCTAACGCCTTTTTAATCTCACTTTGATTTGCTTGATAAGTCGAGGTAGTAGTTGGTCGTTCTTATCCATGTAACTTTCCAATAATCTTGAATTAATCGAGGTATATATCAAGCAGAGTTCATTAGTCTCATTCAGAAACTAATCATCTGTTGAACATCATATTTTTGTCTCAGAAAATATAATGCAAATGATTTCTTTTATCCAACTTTTATTTGTGAAGTTAGATTACATCATTTTGAAGTGAAACTAAGTTCCAAACATCATCCAACTTGTGGAACTTAGACCTTCTACACAAGGTATATGTAATCGCTTTAGGTCATCACAGACTTGCCTAAATTCGATTCCATATCCTTGACATTAAATACTAAGTTTGATCCCTTAGCCTTCATTTACATCGAGTTTGAACCCTCGGCCTTCGGGTCTTGATCTTGCCAAGAGTTCCTCGACAAGTCTCATCGACCTATCTACCCTCATCGACCTAGACCATCTGGCGATAAATAAATCAACAGCCTTTACAAAGGCTTGTTTGATCAAACCTATTTATGAATCAAACTCTAATAAACCTATACATTTTATCTAGACATCTTTTGCCTTTGCACTATAACAATTTAGTATGGCACTCATCATCAAAACTAAGAAATAAGTCCAACAATTTCCCCTTTTGGTGATGATGCCACTACCCTCACCTAATCAAAGAAAGCAAAAGATAAAAACACAAACAGAACAAATTCACCAATTCTCATTATAAATATTTGTTCACAGTTATTACAACTAGATACAAAGAAAGATAAACAGTGAAAAGTAGCTGATCTATTGTCTCTTCTCTCTTTCTTGTCTAGCCTTCTCAGCTTGCTCTTGATAGGCTCTGATCTCTTCTATCATTTCAACCATCCATTCATTCTCAATAAGTGTAAAGTCAATATAAGAATTGACTTGTTTCACCAATTCCATGCTTCAGCAGACAAGATTGATCTCGATTCACCTCAAGCCAAACTTCATATACAACTCCTTAAATTCATTCAATGAATCTTTTGCTTTTGTAATTGGCAAAGACCTTTCACCTTTGCTACTTCTTCTACCTCTCGTACTTGCTCTTAAAGCTTTAATCCTTGCCTCCCAAAACTTCAAACTCAAGAAGGAGTTAAGACCTTCATGAAATCCCATGTCACGATAGGGTCTCCTTCAGTTATGAAACTCTTTCTTGTACCGTGATAAGAGATCATCGCTGAGTTGCAATCTGCCAGTGCGGGTTGCCTAAAAGCATTTGTATCATCACCATCTCTTCTGCAGTAAAAGAGTCTAGCACCTCCTTTGTCGCAAATGATTGGCCCTCTTCCCTTAGTGACATCATCAACAAAACGTGAGATGAGGCCATGAATAGCTTCCTCGTGATACTATCACTCTGTGTAATTGACCTGCCATAGTTCCAGCCTAGTATCAAGTGAAGTAATCCTTGATTGCGTGGTCTCTTCCAATCTGCTGATCCTTTCAAGAAATTTGGGATCGAGCACAAGAGTTGTTGTTGCAAAGAAGCAGGCTCAAAGAAGTTTGGGAGCTTCAAAGCAAGCTTGTCAAGTTTCTCATGTATGAGACAAGTTGATCTTTTAGAAACTTGTCTTTGGCTTTATTTCCAACTTTGATACCCTTGACATCTAGTATCAAATTATTCATTGCATTTTGAGTAGATGCAAAGTTTGAAGGAATCAGATCGATGAGATTGTCTATTATCGCTTACCATCTTCATCGCTTCTTCAAATCTCTGTTCTTGCTCATCCAATTGAGTTCTTAATCGTTGCATGTCATTTCTTACGCTTCTTAACTCATTGACAACTTCAATTGGCACTCCACCGCCATTCTACGTCAAGAGATCCATCAAAGAGAGCTCTCAATTCTATATTGTGCTCATTGTCTGGCGATGATCATGGCTCTACTCATGATCATTGCACCAAGAACATCTTCAAGGATAGGATCTTGTGCGGTTCTTCTTCAACAGCCTTCTTCTTCTCCAAAATTTGAAATTCTTCATCATTGTAGTCATAGTCCAAAGAAGCTGCTCATCCTCATTAACGCTGATCTGCGACTATCCTTCCCTACAAAGGGGCCTTGGCTCCAAAGAGCTCCACTTCTGAAGCCTCATCAACAACAGGGGGTTTCCTCCATACCCAACTCTGTTCCAACCTTTGTCCAGTGTTTGCTTGAGACTCAAAGAGCTGCACTCTCCTGTTCCAACCTTTGTCCAGTCTTTGTTTGTACCTCAAAGAACTGCACTCTCCTCTTCAATTTCCTGTGGATTAAATATAGCCTCATTATCCACTTGGAAACCTTCTGCATGACCAATCTTGGTCAGAATCATGGCAGTTTTGGTGAGAATCCCTTCAAAGTCAAATCCACTTTGATATTCAATGGATTCCTCGTAACTAGCACTTGGTTCATCAAGTCGATGGTCTTTTCCACATCCAAATCAGCATTCTGTACATCTTCAGGTTGTGCAGTAGGCTCTACAACATGAAATGTGCTTGGTTCATCACCAGCCTACCAGCACTCAATGTAATTCCCTCAGTGATTAGTGCTTCTAGATCATCCATGGTGAGATCTTGTAGATCCTCATCCATTTCTTCATCTCTGGCCCTCAAAGAGATCTACCAATGATCGTGGATCACAGTGCAGATGGTACACATGTTAGTGCAGCCCCACTTGATTCTCCCGGTCCAGAGGGAAATCTCCTCTACTATCTCGATGATGAAGAGAGAATCATCAGACCATCTCTTGATCTCTAAATTTGATACCCTCCTCCTTCATTGCTCATCAAACAGATCCATCGCCTTGATTGCAAAGAAGGTTGTATCAATCGATCCAAAGAAGTTTTCCACTCCCAACTTGTCAAAACCCATTCTTCAAAATCATCATTGGTTGAGCAAATTGGTTTTGTCTTTTGTAGAACCCAAACTTCCACCGAAGTAATCAAAAATTTGTTGAAGTTTGGGATCCACATACTCTTCGATTTTTCTTGCTCTTCTTCACATGCCTTTCAAATGGCATAAAAGATCTCCCGGAGCAGCTCCAGTGAGCTTGTTGACCTCCAAAGGTTCCAACAAGCGATTCATGGTATCTTCTACAGATGTTTGAAAGTCAAGAGTTGTTTGTGATTGTACATTTGTACCTACTACTTCCATCTCAGATCACACTTGGTTCCCCACGACTTACATGCTCATCAATAGGTTAGCAAGCAGACGCTTCTTCCCCGAACTATTGCCAAATTTGCGGTGGTCTTCAACCAAGTCTCCAATCACCTCGTCAACCACCATAGCAGTTCAGTTCGGTGGTTTGCTGTGGTTCTTCAAAGGATACTACAAAGAGCTCGAGGTCGTCGAGAGATCAGCTGTACATCTCTACTGATTGCTCAAAAACAACCTGCTCAAAGATCGTGAGACTTGATAACTTCTTCATTTGAGGAATCACTAATAACAACCGGTGGAATGATAGTTAGTGGCTCACCTCAACAAATTCTCTTCTTCCTCTTCTATCGGTGCTTCCTCTTGGACTCTTTGAGCTTCCAAGTTCTTTAACTCTTTCCCTTTGCCGTATTTCTTCTTTTTGATAACCTCCTTCATCCTCTTGGATAGGGTTCATCATCATCAACTTTTCTAGTCAATTTTCTTTTTCTACTAGCTTCCTTCATTTGTTCTCAAAAATTTCTCCAACAGCTTTTCTTGAAGCTACAAAGCAGGTCAATAACCTCCACTTGACCCTCAAAGAGACTCATCGATCAGGCTTTGTTTTTTCTTGTTCTTTTAGGTTTCAAGACTTCTGTAGTCTTTCTAACATCAGCACTCTTCTTCTTCTTTCCAGCAGTTTTCTTTGGTGCAGCAGGTTTGATGGATATCTTCTTGGTTTTCTGAACCTACTCACCACCAGTATCACCATCATCTCCATCATCATTATCATCAGCAGCCTCTCCATCAATCTCTTCATCATCATCAAGTCCAGGAATTGCATAATCAATCTCCTTTTGTATCCGGACCGATTTATGTCAATCGTTTCAAGGTCGAAACCTCCAAGTGATTCAAAGAGGTCTCAATCATCAAACCTAAGGGTAAGGCCTTTGATTTCCTTTTCCTAGTTTGTCCTCCTTTGCAACTTTCTTCATATAATGAATAAAGTACCCAAATGACCAAACTTCATGCTCCTCGCAGATGATAATCATCGCCTCTATCTTGGGTCCCGATAGAGTATCCATACCGCCAACTAGCCCAAGTATGTTCTTTGCAATGAGCTTGCTCACAGGACTATATTCAATACCAATGTTTTTGCAAATTGATGCCTGGTATCGATTTGATAGTTGCTTCGCTTTGATCTGATCTACAAAAGCCATCTTGTCCAATCCCATAGCTTCAGGATTGATCAACCATCAACAACTTCTTCAAAACCAAACACTTGTCTCAAAGAGACCGGAGGAGATTACAAGCTCCTCACCATTCACAATGGTTTTGAAAGCTTCAGCCTCCTTCTTCTATAACCATATTCTTCCGTAAATCAATAACATTGGTGTATGATATCGTTTCTAACTCGATGTTGAGTATATTCTCCACCCCGCAAATCTTCTTATTCTTCGACCTATATTAATGGCCACTCTGCTTGATTTGCATCAACAACATAGCCTCTTACACTTTGGCTTGATTCGATTTGAACCTCAATCTTTTCCGCCATTGAAATAAGAAAAGGATGAAGAAAATTGCTCTTAAATCTGTGTTCACACGATGTAGATTTTGCGTAAATAAAGCGAAAATTGCAAGTGGTGAATCGCTATGTATATCGATTATATAGACAAGTGGGTAGTTGAAATCACATCGCACGTACATTGAGGTAACCACGATTAAATCGATTAAATGTCGTCTTGACACGTGGTCCATTACTCCTTCATAACGTTTGTAACCGTTGGATGGTTTAACTGTGGTAATAATGGATAAAATAAATATCCCGCCAATATGCTTTTGACTTTAATAACTTTGACTCGAGTAAAGTTCCTTCAAATAGGTATCCTTCAAAGGTGCCTTCAAAGCTATCTGGCGATAAGTAGGCTTCAAAGACTCACGATAAAGAGTACTCACGATCCTTGTTTTCTTCTTGTTTTGTTCAATTGATAATACAAGATGAGGTTTAATACCAATGACTGATCTGTCAAGTGAGCTCACCCAACATGACAAAGACCAATCCCCTTGGCAATATCATTTGCTCAATTGTCCAAACATAAGTACATGGAATTGTTGATACCAATGACTAATCTGCTAAGTGAGCTCACCCAACATAGCAAAGACTAATCCCTTGGTGAATTCCAAGACACCGCCGATTATCACCAATCTTTATAATTCCAAGTTCAATCCTTAATTTAGCAAATCTTTCACCGTCAAGTGGTTTAGTGAAAATATCGCCAAGTTGATCTTCAAGAGGAATGTATAGAACCACCACATCTTTCTTTTCAACATGATCTCTTATAAAATGATGTCTCACATCAATGTGCTTGGTTCTTGAATGCAAAACAGATTTTCTCGTGATTGCAATTGCACTTGTATTGTCACACATGATTGGAATTTCCTTTCTTCAATTCCATAATCCCTTAATTGTTGTCTTAACCATAGTATTTGTGCACAAAGAATCTTCCAAAGAAGAATGTATTCAAATTTTCAAAGAGTGGAAGTTGAAATAGAATTGCTTTCTTGCTAAACCAGAGACCACTCTATTTCCCATTAATCGATGTGTTTCCTGAGGTGCTTTTTCTATCAATCTTGCATCCAGCATAATCAGAATCTGAGTAGGATATTACTTTGAAGCTTCCTTCCTTGGAATACCATATTCCTACTCCCAAGGTCTCTTTAAGATACTTGAGAATTCTCTTAATCGCACTAAATGACTTTCTTTAGGTTTAGATTGAAATCTTGCACAAACACCTACAAAGAAAGGATATATCCGTCTGGCATTGGCAAGTGAGATACAGCAGACTGCCTATCATCCTTCTGTACAAAGTCTGATCAACATCTTTGCCTTCTTTATCTTCATCCAATCTGATGTTTGTACTCATAGGAGTTGAATTCTTAGTGCTGTTTTCCATACCAAATTTCTTCAGTAACTCTTTGGTATACTTGGTTTGATGAATGAAGATACCATCCTTCATCTGCTTAACTTGCATCCCCAAAAGTAATTCATCTCTCCCATCATACTCATTTGGAATTTGCTCTTCATTAGATTTGCAAATTTTTCACAAAGTAAATCATTCTCAGAACCAAAAATTATGTCATCCACATAAATTTGTACCAGCAGGGTGCTGTCCCCTTCACTGATTCTGAAAAGTGTCTTGTCAATGGTCCCTTTTGTAAAACCATTGTCCACCAAGAATTGAGATAGAGTCTCATACCATGCTCTTGGTGCTTGTTTCAATCCATAAAGTGCTTTGTTGAGTCTATACACTTTATCTTCTTGATCTTTAACTTCAAATCCAGGAGGTTGTTTGAACATACACTTCCTCCTCTAGGATACCATTCAAAAATGCACTCTTGACATCCATTTGATATACTTTGAAGTTCTTATATGCAAAGATGTGCCAAAAATAACTCGATAGCTTCCAATCTTGCAACAGTGCATAAGTCTCATCAAAATCTATTCCTTCCTTGAGAATAGCCTTTGCAACTAGTCTGGCCTTATTTCTAACAATGGTACCAGATTCATCAAGTTTATTCCTGTATACCCATTTAGTACCAATGATATTTGCATGACTTGGCCTTTCAACTAGTGTCCAAACTTGATTTCTTTCAAATTCATTTAATTCTTCTTGCATAGCAATTATCCAACTGATCTCAAATTGCTTCTTCAACAACCTTAGGTTCCATTTGAGATAGAAAACAAGTAAACATAGCTTCCAGTTGTCTTCTAGTCCTCACACCTTGCTGTACATTGCCAATTACTTGTTCAGCAGGGTGATTCCTCAACCATTGTGGATTTTGGTTATTTTGATTTTCGTGAATATCATCTTCGTAGGTCTCAGTGTAGTTTCTTCTACAGGGGGGTCAGCAGATCCTTGAATTGCTTCAGTTGTTGCATCAGCAACATTGTCAGCAGGGTGTTCAGCAGGAGCAGTATCAGAAACTTTTAAGTCATTGAATCTTTCCAAAACTTCAACACAATCTGGATCTGTGACTTGTTGATTCTTAGCAGGTTCATGATCTTCATCTTCCATTCCAAAGAAACTTAGGTTCATCAAACACAACATGGATTGTTTCTTCATGTTTTAGTGACCTCTTGTTCAAGACTCAATGCTCTGTGATCAAGAATATCCCAAGAATATGCCTTCATCTGATTTTGGTTGGAATGTCTTCGAATTAACTTTGTGATTTAGAATAAAACATTTACTTCCAAATGGATGGAAATAGGATATGTTAGGTTTCCTTCCATTCCAAACCTCATAAGGTGTCTTCAGCAGCTTCTTGTTTACTGATGTTCTATTTTGTGTATAGCATGTCAGATTTATCGCTTTCACCCAATATCTTTCGTATCAATGCTTCACAAATCATTGTTCTTCCCGCTTCCTTTAATGTCCTGCTTCTTCTTTCAAGAACCCCATTTTGTTTGAGGTGTACCAAAGAAAGAAGAAGTTGATGAAGTACACCATTCTCGTTCACAATATTCTCTTATAACTTTGTTGAGAAATTCAGACTTAACTGATCTTATCTTTATGATCATAAACTTTTCTCATTTTGTAATCTCTTCAAAAGATTAGGCATGCTTTGGAGTGTCTCACTTTTCTTGTTCATGAATATCACCCAAGTGTATCTAGAAAAATCATCCACAACCACTAAGGTGTATTTCTTTCCTCACACTTGTTGGAGTTATTGGTCCAAAAGATCCATGTGCATAAGCTCCAACACTCTGTTAGTTGATTGTTTAGTCTTTGACTTGAAACTTGACTTTATCTGCTTACCTTGCCGACATGCATCACGTATAGCATCCTTCTTGAATGTGATCTCGTAAAACCAACCACTAACTTCTTCTTCACTAACTGATTAATATCATCAAAATTTAGATGATTTAACTTCTTGTGCCATAACCAATTGAGTTCAGATTTGGTATGCACAATCAGTGCAGTGTTTCGAATCGCAGAGACCAATCAACAACATACATGTTCTCGCTGCCTTCTACCAAAGCAAGTACAACTTGATCACCTCTTTCACTAATGACAATACAGCTTGTTTTTGTCAAAAGTGACCTTGTATCCCATATCACGAAATTGTCCAAAGGCTCAAAGAAGTTGTAATCCAAATCCTTCCACATATGCAACATTCTTGATTGTAAGTCCATTTCGATAAGTGTGCCATATCCTCTTGTACAACCAGTGTATTTTTGTTGCCAAAATTCACCCTTGACCATCTTTTGCCACAAATTTTGATAGACAAGTGCTTATTCTTTGTCATGTGTCCGAACATCCACCGTCAAAGTACCGCACACCCTACAAAACAAAGTTAATGCATTTTAGGTACCCAAACCTGCTTGGGTCCATAGTGGTCGATGGCAAGCATGACCCTTGGTATGTTTCCATAAGGTCTTCTCTAAATGTGTCATACTTTCATACTTTGGTTCATACATGTATTCCACACATCCATAAGTTCTAACAAAGAGGTTGTGTAGGAACCACATATGTTTTCCGGCCTTTTGGTACATAATGTCGTTTGAAATGATTCTTGTTATTAGAAACATTTGCATAACCATAGGTGTCTTTGTTTATTAGAACGACCACTGTAATATGGAGTCTCACGAGGTCTTGTGTAAGTCCTCTGCCGATTCCATTGCCTAGGTTTTACTCTAGTAGTATGGTTATACTTGATCTGCTTTCTAGCATTAGATGCGTGAATATTCCAATCATTATCGCAGGAACAATCTACCTTTCCCCGAGATAAGTATCCCTTGAATGATCAAGATTTTTGGATTTGGGATTCTTATTCTTGGAATATTTCTGCTTTCTTTCCTTCTCGTGGTCCAAAGAGACTTGGTAGCAGTGTCTGCTATCACTGAGCTTAGAAGGCACAAAGAAATCCTATTTTTGGATTTATTCTTTTACTAGAGTCGTTGACTTCGAGACTTCTTGATTTTGCTTCCTCGAGGCATTCTCATTTGGTTTTACCGCTCAAAGAAATTTTACTGAGATGGATCTAGTGCATGCACAAACTTAGGACCACCTCGTACTAGGTTCAAGAACCTTACTGGATCCACTCTTGTTAGATTGCCGAGTTCCAAATCCAAGCCCGCCTTCTATCTCCATAAGGCTTTCCCGATTTGTATGCAGATTGGAATAAGATGGTTCACAGAGACTCGTAGGTCAGCTGGATGTTCAGCAGACTTATGCGATTCTTCGTCCAACATCTTTTTCCTTACCTTTGAAAACCCTTAATTCAGCTTTCAATCTTCCAACTTCTAACTCAAGAGCCTCTTTTTCACCTTCACAACCTCATAACCAGATTGTATTATCCTTAGTTGATTAAGGATGGCATCCAAAGTCTCATTGTTGTCGAATTTCTAGGATTTGAACCACAGTGTTGATTCACAATCACTTCCAGCAGAGAGTGTTTATTGATACAAATGTTGTATACCTCCTCGCCATCCATGTTGGCCATCAAAGCATAATCCTCCATATCAAGAACTTGGTCTTTGTGTCATCCGATTCATTTCTTTTTTCGATTCCACTTCATATCCTCGATTCATCTTCAAAGAACCATAGCCTTCTTGCCATGTCTCCTTTGTTGACTCTTGGTCTTCGATGAGTCCGACAATCAGTCTAAAATGTCCAGGCTTCTACAGTTGAAGCAAAGATAATCGTGTTCCTTGCCTTGTTTTAACTCGTGACAATCAGTCCAAGTGTCCTGGTTTCTTGCAATGAAAGCATAGATAGTCATTATCTTTCTTTGGTTCTTCTTTCCTTCTTTTAGTAGGCCTCTTTGTGAAATTTCTTGTAGGGGCCTTTCCAGTCTTCATCATTCTGATTTTCTTGCTCAATAGGGCAATTTGCTCTTGCATTTCATCTAGCATATCATCCTGTCCTCCTGATGTTTCTTCATGATGTGAAGCAGCCAATGCAGTGGTCTTTGGCTCTTCCTTTTCAGTTTCAGGCACTAGCTTCTTGCTAAATTCATAGGCCTTAAGATCAGAGAACAGTTTGAAAGTGTCTTCTTCATGCAGCTTTCTCATTTCTTCAATTGCAGTCACCTTCATTTTCCAAACATCTCTTGCAGGTAAAGCTTCCAAGATTTTGGTGTTTACTTCCTCTTTTGAATAACTTACACTCAAGTGAGTAAGTTCATCTAAGATTGCATTGAATCTGACTCCATTTGCTCAATGGTTTCATTAGGTAGCATTTTGAACTTTTGAAACCTTTTTCTCCACACTGATTTTTTGTTCTTCTTTATTGCATCGCTGCCTTCACAGATTAGGTGAATCTTATCCCAATGTTCCTTTGCGCTTTTGCAATCTTTGACTTTCATGTACATATTGCTATCCAAGGTTCTCGTAGATGATATCAATAGCAATGTTGTTGAGGTTTGCTCTTTTCCTGCCTTCTCGCATTCCATTCTCTCTTTGGTTTAGGAATGTACTCGATTCTCACACCCACTCATTCACGCTTTGTAATCTCCAAAGGTCCTTCGCTAGTACATCCATCATCTCATCATGAGTAGCAGCAAGATATGCCTGCATTCGACGCTTATACTCATCAAATCTATCAAGAGAGCACATCAACATGGTTCTAGCATACCGTGTGTTATCCATGATGCAAGTCTTGAAAATCAAGAACTTGAAAGAAAGTTTTAAAGAATTTTCACAAGCACAACAAGTAGGATTCCTTCGCAATGTAAGCAATCGCTCCGATACCAATTGTTGGTCCCTTGAAAAGGCTTTAGTTAAGTTTAGAGGGGGTGAATAAACTTAACACTTAAAACTTTGGAGTTAACAAATTGCAACTTCAAAGACTGCGATACTTCAAGAGTCTGCTGAGACCCCAGAGTCTCTTGCCGATAAAACATAGTCATCGACAGCCTCATTTTTTGAATTTGTGCAATGGAATAATATCAAAATTAAGCCTTATTACTTGTTGTTAAATATGTTACTAAGTATTAGATACTCATTAGTGTATGTGTGTGATTTCAGTTGTTAGATTCAAGAGTTGATAAGAATAATGACTAAGTGCGTAAAGTAAGTGCGATGTAAGTAAGTAGAGAGATTTTTATAGTGGTTCCAGGTGATGTAATCCTCAGCACGCCCACTCTTCTCTGTGATGTTGGAGGAAATTCACTAGTGATCTTTGAGTTATCTGTTACAAAGAATCCTAGGTTGCTTGTCCTTCACCAATAACTATGGCTTCACAAATCGAAAACTCGGAACAGTAGGATTGCTCGCTCTGAGAGTCTTCCACTGGTCCTTGAAGGGTAGAATTGCCTCTTCACCACTCCACCACAAACCAACAATCTTTCACACACCTAACAGATGCTTCACTGTCTTCACAGAGTTTCTTTATAAAATAAAGAATGAATCAAATATATGATTCATTGCAAAGCAGCCTTGATTAGGATGATATAATCAAGCACTTGCGCCTTCAAGTGTGTGTATGCTTGATGCAAATTGAACACGTAATGCACTTGAAGAAAATAACTAGATCAAGACCTTAAGCTCAAGAAAGTTCAAGAGGTGTTTTTCACCAATGTTATCACTTGAAGTTTAATCCAAAATTCATCGCTTTCTTCTTGAGTTGAAAGTCCTCTATTTATAGGTAGTAATGCATGTGACTTGAATTTGAAATTCAAATGTGACCGCCTTGTATTTGTCCCATCCTCACCGCATTCATCACTATATTCATAGGATCGACACTCGTCGAGATTACTTTTTGACAAAGCGATCTGGCCCACCCTTTGACTTGTATCCAAAGTGGATAAAAATATGGATCATCCCAACGCCTTTTAATCTCAGCCTTTGATTTGCTTGATAAGTCAGAGGTAGTTGGCTGTTCTTATCCATGTAACTTTCCAATAATCTTGAATTAATCGAGGTATATATCAAAGCGAGTTCATTAGTCTCATTGTAAAACCAATCGATCACGAACATCATATTTTTGTCTGTAAAATATAATGCAGCTGATTTCTTTTATCCAACTTTTATTTGTGAAGTTAGATTACATCATTTTGAAGTGAAACTAAGTTCCAAACATCATCCAACTTGTGGAACTTAGACCTTCTACACAAGGTATATGTAATCAGTTTAGGTCATCACAGACTTGCCTAAATTCTGATTCCATATCCTTGACATTAAATACTAAGTTTGATCCCTTAGCCTTCATTTACTGAGTTTGAACCCTCACCTTCGGTCTTGATCTTGGCGAGTTCCTGACAAGTCTACTGACCTATCTACCCTTATGGACCTTAACCATCTGCTGATAAACAGTCAGCAGCCTTTTACAGTGCTTGTTTGATCAAACCTATTTATGAATCAAACTCTAATAAACCTATACATTTTATCTAGACATCTTTTTGCCTTTGCACTATAACAGCTAGTATGGCACTCATCATCAAAACTAAGAAATAAGTCCAACACATGCTAACTTGCTTTCTATCACAAGTGGAACCCAAGACCATAGATGATGCAATCCAAGATGCAGATTGGATCACAGCCATGCAAGAAGAACTAAATGAATTTGAAAGAAATGAAGTCTGGGAACTTGTTGACAGACCAGATATGGCCAACATCATTGGTGCAAAATGGGTATTCAGGAACAAGATGGATGAGCAAGGAACTGTTGTCAGAAACAAAGCAAGGCTAGTTGCAAAAGGCTACTCTCAAGCAGAAGGAATAGATTATGATGAAACATTTGCACCAGTAGCAAGATTGGAAGCAATCAGACTCTTTCTAACATTTGCTGCACACAAAGACTTCAAAGTCTATCAAATGGATATAAAGAGTGCATTCCTAAATGGACTCTTGGAAGAAGAAGTTTATGTAGAACAACCTCCTGGATTTCAAATCAAAGGAAAAGAAGACAAAGTATACAAACTCAAGAAGGCCCTCTATGGCCTCAAACAGGCACCTAGAGCCTGGTATGAAACACTATCACAATTTCTGATCAAGAATGGATTCAACAAGGGAACTATTGACAAGACTCTATTCAAACTAGAGGAAGGAGCAAGCACATTGCTAGTACAAATCTATGTTGATGATATAATCTTTGGATCAGAGGATGAAAAATGTCAGTGTGAGAAATTTGCAAACTGATGAAGAGCAAATTTCAGATGAGCATGATGGGAGAATTAAACTATTTCCTTGGCCTTCAAGTAAAGCAAATGAAGGATGGCATTATCATTAGTCAAGCCAAGTACACAAGAGACTTGATACACAAGTATGGAATGGATACAAGTGGCACAGCAGACACACCAATGTGTGCCAGAGTCATACTTGGAAAAGATGAAGCAGGAAAGGACGTTGATCAGAAAATGTATAGAGGAATCATTGGCTCCTTATTATACTTAACTGCAAGCAGACCTGATATAGCATTTGCAGTAGGAGTGTGTGCAATATTTCAAGCTCAACCAAAAGAATCACATCTTCTAGCAGCTAAAAAGATAATCAAATACTTGAAAATCACTATAAATGTTGGAATTTGGTATCCAAAAGATGGAGGATTTAAATTGATGTCATATTCAGACTCTGACTATGCTGGATGCAAAATAGATAGAAAAAGCACCTCTGGAACATGCCAAATGCTAGGAACCAGACTAGTCTCTTGGTTCAGTAAAAAGCAAAACTCCATAACTACATCAACAGCTGAAGCAGAATATATAGCAGCAGGTAGCTGTTGTGCACAAGTACTGTGGATAAGACAACAGCTAAGAGACTATGGAGTGGAAGAGAAAACAATTCCAATCATGTGTGTTAACACAAGTGCAATATCCATTACTGAAAATCCAGTATTGCATTCAAGAACAAAGCACATTGATGTGAGACATCATTTCATCAGAGACCATGTTGAAAAGGGGGATGTCATCCTAAAACACATTCCCACTGAAGATCAATTGGCTGACATCTTCACTAAACCACTCAACTATGAAAGATTTAGTATGTTGAGAACTGAGTTAGGGATGATTGAAATTGAATAAGTATCAAAGAGCGGCTAATTGGAGTAATCGGCTAAGTGACTTCATCAACTGGTACAACCTTTGCCATTACAGGAGATGTAGCAGGTAAGGCACTGGTATCCAGCGAAGATAACTTAACCGATTGTTAGAAATGCTTAAATGGAGCAAATTTCGATGAAGAACTCATTTGATCGGCTAAGTGACCACCAAGGCACTTCACCGAAATAAAGACTTGGATAAATTAAAAGTGTGAACAAAATCAATTCTTGATTACACGTGGAGAATAAGGAAATTATGGAGGATTATTCTGTGAAAGATTACACATGTATGATCATGGAGGTAATTATATTATTTTTCGAATTATTAACTCCTCGATTCCCGGGCTCTATCATTACTTACCTCAAACCACTCCCCCATTCCACTCGAATATCACAATTTACATACACAAAATCACGCCATTAAGTCACAAAATCCTTCCATATTCAAACCAATCACACTACCCAAATCACACTATATAAACAAGACTTAGAGATTTTCAGAAATCTTTACACTCTCTTGCAAAATACAAACCCTACTTTTGTTTTTCTCTATTGCAAACTCAAGTTCATTTTCAAACCACCTCTCTTCTTCAACAATGGCATCATCTTCCTCAAACACCCAAGCTGGGTATGAAAAATCGATTGCCACTGGCTCATTCTTTCAAGCAGAACACTACCTGAAACTGTGCGGAAATGATGAGAATGCCAAACGACTGGCAGCAGGGTGCGAAAACCTAAAATTATCAACCTTTCTCAATCCACCCATAACTGAGGTTTGCTATGAAAGCCTCATCTCCTTCCTCGAAATCTGCAAAATACGCCCCTGGACTCCTTGTCAAGAATGAGACAAGTTCGAAGAAGACAGATTGTTGCATCCACAATGGTAAAGACGTGGTGATTACGAAAAAGGTAATTCGAACACATCTCAAACTTTCCAATGAAGGTCAACCGAAAGTGACATTGGTACCACAAGACTTGGACGATTTCTGGGCAACCATTGCCAAAAAGGCAAACCCAGGATCCACAAGAGTCAATTGTCTTCGATCCGCGTTGAAGAAACCGTTCAATGAGTTTAGTGCTCTAATTGGCAAAACCATTGAGGGAAAGTTGGGAGCAAATAATGCCATGACGGAAATTAGAATGCGGCTAATAGTAATCATCTATAACAAGCTACAATTTAATTGGGCAAAGTACTTCTTTTTGAGAATCAAAGAGCAAATCCATGGTGAAGTAAAAGCAGGCGAAAAGGGGATAAAAGAGGGAAAGACAATGAAAGGACAATTCTGGGTGAAAAAGTCATATGGGATACAGTTGCACTATCTGTTGCAATGTCTCAAAGTCCCCACTGTACAACTCCACAAACTGCATGAATCCAAAGTCATGTTTACTTATGTTAAACAACAAAAGAAGGCAGGAGAAGGAAAGAGGAAGAACCCCACACACAACACCACCAGTCAAAGAAAGAAACAAAAGGTTCGGTGAAGTCTTGAAAAGACAGACTTTGGGAAATTGATTGATGAAGAAGAAGAAGAAGAGGATTCTGACACTGAGGCAGAACAGCAAGAAGAAGAAAATATCAGTGAGGATGAACAGCATCCTAATGATGAAAACACTGGAGAGGATGAGGAATCTCCAGAAGAAGCTGTACAATTATCTGCAAACGATATAGATGATCGAATCACAGAATATCTTGAGTGGAAGGAAGGCGATTCCAAACAACACCTTCAAGACTCAGATCGCATGCTTGCTGAAGAAGCATGGCTATTTGATTTTCTGGGAATCACAACTCTGGTAGGTGTACTTGATGAATCACCTCTATAGGACTTGGTTGATGCAGCCATGAACGATGCAGGTTCTTAGATCTAAGCGAGTTAGATCTACGCGCAGCGGATGGATCACGACTTATATATCACAATACATAATTAAAGGACTTAAACTACTACAATGGGGTTAAGATCAAGTTACCAATAGTAGGAAGAGAAGCCAAGATCTTCCGATGTGTTCTCCAAACGGCGGTTGGTGGACACCCTTCTTGATACACGAACCTCCTCGATATGCAACACCAAGAAAAACTCCAAGTTTTTCTTCTTCTAGAACCCAAGACAAGAAAACTAATTTTTCTCTCTATTTTGTGGCAAGGGTCGAAATTTTCAATGTCAATTTCCCTTGGAATAAATCTCCTTTTATAGGAGAGTAAATCCTTGGCCTCCAAGTATTAATTAATTAAATAATTAATTAATTAATCAAAATAAAAGGATATTTTTCTTAATGACTAATTGTGACAAGCATTGACCAATAGGAAATCAAGTAACAAGTCATCCAACCAATCATATAACAAGAATATCTTTTATTTTCCACATCACAAAAAATAATAATTCTTGTGATAATTAATAGATTGAGGCGCCACATTAGGGTTAAAAGCCCACATAAAATGTCTTTTATGTGTATTATATTATTTAGCCCAACTAAATAATATCCATGCATATCAATTAATCAGCCCAGCCAATTAATTATCACTGAGGCCCAAGTAACAAGATTATTAGTCCGAATTACAGAAGCCACATCGGGGACCATGGACCTATAACCAGTAGCTCCAATAATTAATTATTCGTCGAACATAATAAGTACATTAATTATTAATTCCAGGATTACGCCACCATAAACCCGAAACTGAACTCTACCGATTATTGATGTATACTTATACTCAACCCATAGAGTGAATAAGCGTCCATTGATATAATCACTACATACGGATTAACCCTCCATAGACTGTCCATTCTTAGTGGGAAGTCTCCGTGAACCCGACTCAGAATATCTTATCCTTATTTACCATTAACCTCCTGATGATCAATTAGCACACATATCTGACTAGTAGCTAATTAGTCAAATGTGAACTCCCGGGATCGATCACTTTCTTAGGGCTAACAAATAAGGGGATCGTCTCTCTACTTCCCGCAGGAAGGAATGGATTCCATGTCTGTGAAAATCGTAACTACTCACTCATCCGGAGATAGTGCCAATGAGAAGTGGCTTGGAACACATATTAAAGTGAACCGTAACTAACACATCAAACACTACCCGGGACAAGCAAAGATCCTCGTGATCACCTCAGATTAAGGTTGATCCATATATGAACATCTAATGATTTAATAAGATTCCTCAATTACGGAATTATACCAAGAAATATAGATTAAATCGGTCCAAATTTCTATATGAATGCCATCATATATAAATGCCCCACGTAGGTACCCTCTACCGACAAATCCGGATAAGACTATCACACCCTAAGGTGTTCTCAAGCGCATTATTGGTGTTTTAATCAAGAGACCCTAAACTCGATTAAGTTCACCACGGACTAACAATTTAAGCATATCTCCACTAACTCAATCCTCACATGTAATCCATACACCGAGTTAAATGGTTACATACTTGATATACTTAGGGTTTGCGGGCAAGTATTACTTACAAGCACAAAGCAAGTAATAAGGTGAGATAAATTATGTCATCCATTAAAAACAATTACACAAATTGTCTTTCGGCACTACACACTAACAATCTCCCACTTGCACGAAAAATGACAAGCAACGATTGTTTTAGAGCACACCCTTTCTCATCTTATTCACAACACTCTCCCACTTGCTCTAAAAGCGGATGAGACATATCCATCAATGCCGCACCCTCCAAGCACTCGACTTGGTACACCGATTAGCTAGGTTGTCGACTCGAGACGATCTTTAGGATTGAAACGTTGTCGGTCCTTCCAATCAGCGCGTACTTTCTCTCAATATGCTTTTGACTTCTTGTGACCGAGAAGATCGTTTCTAAGCTATCTCTTCACCGCTTTTCACAATGAAGTGATATCGGCTTATCGACACCGGAATTACTCCTGCACCAAAAAGGAAATTCTAAGCACTATGAGTAAACACCGAGCCCGAGATCAACTTAATGATCATCCTTAATCGACTACAAGTCGAATCGGTGTAGTCAACCATATTCAAGTTTGCACCGAATATACAAGCATATGATTCCTCGTTCTCTAACGATACTTGAGGACGTACTAAACCGCTACTTATTGCTTGAATCCAAGATTCAACCGCAATTGACTCGGTTTTAAGCTGACTTGCCCTTATCCCGCAGAGACTCTATCCCATTTTCTCTTTATCCGAAGATTTGGAGAATCATTCCTGAGAGGTAGGGTAGGACTACTCTCGATGAATGCTGCAACCGTATATGCATAATCATCTTATTCATTAAGATAGGTGGGATAGCCAATGACTCATTCTCGTGAATTTGACCGAATCAAATTCTTAGAATATAGTCCAATTCTCTCATCCATAGAATCTTGGCGTGTCAGTTTCCGACTTCAGATAGCACACCCATGTTGTTTCCAACCGTTTCAGTGTTATCATTCATGAACACTAATACTACTACTTTACCAATATTGATATCCAGTCTACTAAAGACTTATCAATATTCTGGTCAAGTCCACATATTTTAAAACATGTGACTTTAAATGACCGAGAGGTTCTCTTAAATCCACAAAGGATATAAGCCATGGAAGGCTTCCTACCAATGGTTCTTTCTGAATAAATTAAGATATCGTTAGTCTCGCAAAAAAGGTATTAGGGAATCACCCCTATCTTCTGCTTTGTAACGAATCCGTTATTCATTCTTAGCTAAAACCCTTATGTTCTGAATGAATTCAGATTCCGTTGTTCGGCAAGAAAGTCTCAGGGAATCACCCCTATTTTTTGCTTTTTTAACGAAATCCAGCAAGATTGAGTGGTGAGAGAGTTCAATGTCTGGTTAACTCTCTACTTGTCAGGGAATCACCCCTATACCACTCCACTTTGCGCTGAAAGTTTAAACTTTCCTATTCATTCGACTCTTTTCCGTGTAGATCCAATTGCTCCCACTGGGCCTGAGGCACTCAGGTGGTTCTACAAGTGGCTGAACAGAGCTGGAGTACCAAAACTCCATTCACAGGGTTAAGGTTTTTAAACCAACCTCTATGATCAGAATCCTATACAGCCCACCAAGAGCCATAGGTTATCAATCACCCCAGCAGACTGTAAAGTCCACATAACCACAATGGGTCAATGGTTAAACCAAACTCCCACTGTGTCTTGGGTGGATCGATATTCTGATCTAGTAGTATTTATCAGTGTACTCACCAACAAATGATGTTGGACGTGGTCTGATTAAATCAGATAGTAACTACCTTTGGGTAACCGTACTCCAAGGTTTAAGGTTGTTACTTATAGTATCTATCAGAAGGCTTGTGACAGTTCAACCGTCACTTTCTGATCTCAAGAATCTTATAATCAACCTTCACTCGTCTCATTAAGATATTTCATGAACAGTCACAATCTGAACGTATGCGCAAAATCTTCAGTCCTACCTTCAAGCATTAAATGCTAAATGCCTACATTTATGGAAGTGGTGTGAACCGAATTCACTCATTATCCATAAATTCACTGGCATCTTCTAGGTAGACTTCTCGGTTTACATAATAATGTTAACTGTTATTTTGCAACCAATTATCTTAATCGAGTCTAACAGTGTATTGTAGCACATTAATAACTATATCAGGCAAGTCTATGGTTTCTTCCTCAGTGAGAATCATTCCACTAGGAGGCAGGCCGAGCATCAGTCCCAAGACTATGCGATAGCCTATTTCTGAGCATGAAATACTCTATTCTCTGCTAAAATCAGAGACTCATCCTCGTATTCTTTTGATAAACTAAATCACGTTTCGAGTAGTTATCAGACAAAATGTCACCACTCAAAAACTCCCACTAGCTTGTATCTTTCACTAGACCCCGAAGGTCATGGTGAACAAGCTATGTTACCCCTTCAAATCTATTACCCTTTCCCGATTGAAAGGAAACTTAGTCATTGTTCCTTTGAGATAGTGTTCCTAGACTGGGAGATAGGAATCACCCTTAGCCAGTCGTCCGGTCTTATCTCTAGGATATATGTACTAATTAATAGATATTGAAAGGTCGCTTATCTTAATACGGAAACCTTTTACCTTTAATAGTTTTAGATGTGTTATACTTATTCAGCTTTTCTTAGTGGTTCTGACTTTATCAAACAAAAGTCCGAGTCTTGGATTCGTACTACAAATGTCATATTCACTTTCTATGAGGCAACAATATATCGAGTTGAAAGTGAATCCATTTGTTTCAACGAATCAGTAAAACGTAAAAAATAAATTTTTCTCGTGATATTCAAGGATAGAATCCAAATTCATTTCATTATATCACTCCCACTATTGTAGCTGAAATTATCGCCCGTTGTTACTCTATTAATCTTTAATGCACAAATTTTCCTTGTTCTTCCAAAGAACTAAGCTACCGAGTCAAGTTACTCGGTTAAGAAAGTCGCTAAGATTCATTGGTTAGTGATCCAAATCACTTTCCTTATCCTATACTTTCTTTAATTAATGTTTCGGTTTAGCCTCAAAACTTTAGTTAAGATGATTAACACTTATAGACATTCTTTCCCATTCTCAACTTTCCTTAAAAGGAAATAGTCTCGAACAAGCGCTTCAATTGAGTAGACACTACTCGTGAACTCGTGGGATGTCTAATGAAAGCGTTACCAGTGGGACTAATTTTCTAAATTAGAAAAACATAAGACAAAAGCTCCCACTAGTTTATCGGTTCCAAATACCGCCTAACTTGCGACACTTTAATTTATGATTCTCTAATTTTTCTATTAGAAAATTTCTCGTGTAGACACTACACCATTAAAATTCACTAGAAGAATTTTATCGTCCCAATCATCTTTCAAACGACTACAATGCCTCTCGATCAACACGATTGACAAATGATGACATCCTTATTTACGCCACTTAAGTCTTGAAGGCTCCAGAGAAATATCTCTTCCGAAAAATTAATCGCATGTAAGATCAATAAGTACAACGTTCTAGTTACTTACCACTTTTTAACGAAGTCATTACTAGTCAATTTTACACAAGCAGCCTAGCACCCTAGAGAGATATATAAATAGTTATAAATAAAATTGATGAAAGATAAATCCAAATCATACACTACTAATAAATTTTAGGAACATAAACTAAGTACTTATAGTCTATCCTACTGCTCCAAGGATTTAATCTAATGCCTCAGTCTTGCCTTAGGGTAGGTCAAAGAGGTTTCGATTAATATTGAAGATCAACTTGAGAATCGAACATCTCATTTGTGATCGTCAATCACCTTTCCTTTTTCAGCCAAGGTATTACCAAAATACCCTTTATGAGTGTGACCCATCTGCTTTGAGATCTTTAGATAGACCCGAGTGTGCCGCCTTGTAGGGTCGGTCGGTGACTCAATGAGTACCCAAAATCCTATCCTTTCGGAGACCAAGCCTTGAATTTTGATAGCGGTGAAGGCCTTCCTTAGGGGCCGAAATCAAAGCCGCACGAGGCGTCACCATTCTCTCACGTCACTTGTGTCAACAAGAGAGGCCGTGGGGTCGGCCGTCGCCTCTCCCGCTCCCACTCAATATTTTTGAAAAAGTGGTGGGTTTATCGATCACGTTTTGGACTTGATGTTACATTAAGGAACAATAAATCATAGGCCCGAATGTTGTCGGTTATGTGGGCTAGCCCACCCAACCTATTCGTTAGAACATATGTGGCCGTCGGACGGGTCAAGGCTAGAGAGCTCCGTTGAGCCGTAGTGGCTCTTCGGATGGCTCGATGCTGCACTTCCGTGCAAACGCCACACGTGGAGGTGAAGCCAATTGAGCCGTAGCTACCGTTGACCACCCAACCGTGGTTAAACCACTTTCGAACCTGCTTGCCCGTGATTATCCAATCCTTAAACATCAAACATTCACGTAGACACTACGGAACAAAAACGTAATCTCGCCTTAGGTAAGGTGGAATTCACCGAGAATCCAACACCTTCACCACGAGGTTTCGGGATTTTACTCCTTATGCTTTCGCAGAGTGGGATTCACCGAGAATCCATCACCCAACCTCGACGATGAAAAAACCCGTGTTCCTCGGTTTTTACCCTAATTAGTTTCTAATTAATATCAAACAATTAATTAAAACTAATCGTGTGTTTTATACATGCCTAACTAATTCCTCGAATTAATTTCTACATGTATGCATATGGAGTGGAATTCATGATATGATGCATGTCATGGCAATTTTCCGGTTCTACTCATACAATCTACACATGTATACTAGTGCGGAAAATAAACAACGAGATGGACCGTTGGCACCCCCGTAACTAATCTATTCGAAAATAAATTAAAACCCTAATCTGCAGCTGTTGAGAATCTTCAACGATCGGCATATCAAACGAACTTGGATCGTGACAAACTTTCCAGATCTGATCTTCATTCTTCGGACTTCAAGATGGACGGTCGGATCGGAGCTTTGACTTGTCAATCTTCCTCAGTGAGCCGCCCAACTTGCTGCTGAAACAGACTCTTACAGCAGCGCATCATATACTTCCCGAGGCCGATCGGGGATCATAATGAATCCCGATCGTCCTGAAAATTTTATCTCACGTCCAAAACTCCATGATATGCGATCTGACCGGTCGGATTTTAATTTTAACGGTCCAACTGTTCCCAGAAAATCGAAGAAGTCACAGTTAGGGTTTCTGTGAATCCTGCGTTTTTCTGTTACAGCAGCCACTTCGCAGCAACGAACGGATACCCAAACGGACTCTGATCAACACCAAAATTTGTGGGATTGTTCATCAACTTCTATTCTTAATTATGACCGGAGGGATGTTCGTTTTAACGGCTCAAACAACGGAAAAAAACGAAAACACTATACAGCTGCTAAACAGATCTATTTACAGGAGATTAAACTTGCAATAATAAATAAATTACATAATTTCCTATACTCATATGAACGAATTTTCATCGTTTATATGAGTTTACAATAGATCTAACGGGAAAACGGTGTCAACCCCAATCCATCTCTTCAACCACAACAACTAATCATTATCAATGCATAAAACAATAAATAAAATTTACCTACATGCAATTCCACTCCTTTAAATCGTTTAATTATGATTATGATTATATAAATCGTGGAACCTGTCTCTGATACCACATGAACGATGCAGGTTCTTAGATCTAAGCGAGTTAGATCTACGCGCAGCGGATGGATCACGACTTATATATTACAATACATAATTAAAGGACTTAAACTACTACAAGGGGGTTAAGATCAAGTTACCAATAGTAGGAAGAGAAGCCAAGATCTTCCGATGTGTTCTCCAAACGGCGGTTGGTGGACACCCTTCTTGATACATAAACCTCCTCGATATGCAACACCAAGAAAAACTCCAAGTTTTTCTTCTTCTAGAACCCAAGACAAGAAAACTAATTTTTCTCTCTATTTTGTGGCAAGGGTCGAAATTTTCAATGTCAATTTCCCTTGGAATAACTCTCCTTTTATAGGAGAGTAAATCCTTGGACTCCAAGTATTAATTAATTAATCAAAATAAAAGAATATTTTTCTTAATGACTAATTGTGACAAGCATTGACCAATAGGAAATCAAATAACAAGTCATCCAACCAATAATATAACAAAAATATCTTTTATTTTCCACATCACAAAAAATAATAATTCTTGTGATAATTAATAGATTGAGGCGCCACATTAGGGTTAAAAGCCCACATAAAATGTCTTTTATGTGTATTATATTATTTAGCCCAACTAAATAATATCAATGCATATCAATTAATCAGCCCAGCCAATTAATTATCACAGAGGCCCAAGTAACAAGATTATTAGTCCGAATTACAGAAGCCACATCGGGGACCATGGACCTCTAACCAGTAGCTCCAATAATTAATTATTCGTCGAACAGAATAAGTACATTAATTATTAATTCCGGGATTACGCCACCATAAATCCGAAACTGAACTCTACCGATTATAGATGTATACTTATACTCAACCCATAGAGTGAATAAGCGTCCATTGATATAATCACTACTTACGGATTAACCCTCCATAGACTCGTCCATTCTCGAGTGGGAGTCTCCGTGAACCCGACTCGAATATCTTATCCTTATTTACCATTAACCCCTAATGATCAATTAGCACACATATCCGACTAGTAGCTAATTAGTCAAATGTGAACTCCCGGGATCGATCACTTTCTTAGGGCTAACAAATAAGGGGACTGTCTCTCTACTTCCCGCAGGAAGGAATAGATTCCATGTCTGTGAAAATCAAAACTACTCACTCATCTGGAGATAGTTCCAATGAGAAGTGGCTTGGAACACATATTAAAGTGAACCGTAACTAACACATCAAACACTACCCCGGACAAGCAAAGATCCCGTGATCACCTCAGATTAAGGTTGATCCATATATGATTATCTAATGATTTAATAAGATTCCTCGATTACGGAATTATACCAAGAAATACAGATTAAATCGGTCCAAATTTCTATATGAATGCCATCATATATAAATGCCCCACGTAGTACCCTCTCCCGACAAATCCGGAAAAGACTATCACACCCTAAGGTGTTCTGGGCGCATTATTGGTGTTTTAATCAAGAGACCCTAAACTCTGATTAAGTTCACCATGGACTAACAGTTTAAGCATATCTCCACTAACTCAATCCTCACATGTAATCCATACACTGAGTTAAGTGGTTACATACTGATATACTTAGGGTTTGCAGCAGTGTATTACTTACAAGCACAAAGCAAGCAATAAGGTGAGATAAATTCTGTCATCCATTAAAAACAATTACACAAATTGTCTTTCGGGCACTACACCTAACAGCAGCCAAGGCAAAACTACCCTAGATCTCTGGAGACAAAGTAACGACTCAGAAGATGGTGGAGATGATCATGATCAGGATGATGGTGATGATCATGATCAGGATGATGGTGATGATCATGATGACAATGATGATAATGATCATCATGATGATGATCTTGGTACAGACAGAGAAGAGGATATTCCTGCACTGATGCAATTGATGATACCACTCTTCTCCGTACATTTTGAAACCACAAGCATCCAACAAGTCCACAACTCCAAAGAAAGACACCCACTCAACCGTTGTCTCAGAACGCGTTCAAATTGTGACAAAGACAAACATTGTGGACACCGGTTCAATTTCTTTGCCACTCCACCAACGCAACCCCCGGCATAGAGATAGGGGAACAACAGCTCAAGCAACACCAGCCTACACATCTACCCAAATACTTGAAGATCTAGATGTGCATGCAGATGTCACCCAACATCAAGACAAGACACAAAGAACTGGACTCCGAACCACCGTGGCGTAAGGCACAAACTCTCTCAGCTGACCACTGGCATTACAAATGAAACTTTTGAGAAAGCGGCAGATCTTCTGGCTGAAGAATTGGAACAGCAAGCTATGTATCTCAGATCCATGACTTCAGCTTTTAATGACAAAAGCTCCTCCATTGAAAACAAGTTTCAGGCCATTGCAGAATACATTGATGCACAAAATATTGTTGTTCAACAACAAGGAAATCTGATGAAGCAACTCAACATCAATATCACTAACAGTCTTGCAGGCCTCAGGCAGCACATTTCCCAAGAAAACGAATCAATGGCAGTAGCCTTTGGCACTAGGTTCCGTAGTGTCAATGAAAAATTGAATGATCATCACAACAGATTCACATCTATTGAATCAAAACTTGATTCTCTGATTGGAACGGCAGAGGCCACCAATAGCATCCTACTCCAGCAAAGGGATGATGCTGCCAAAAAGGGGGAAAATCAGGATAAGCCTGAAGGATCAACAATCAGACCCCCAAATTTCACTGAAGAACAACTGAGAGCAAGAGACAGAGAAATAAGGATCAGAAATGAAGCAGAAGAACAGCAAAGAAGGGTCAGAGAAGAAAGGGAAAAGGCCTTAAAGGAACCCTGCATTGGACTTCCTCATCCTATGCAAAGAAGAGATGATGATAGAGACAGGTCCGGCAGACAGCAAAGGCCTGGATCTAGTCAGCAAAGAGGATCATCCAGTCAACACAAACTCAGCACCAGAGGAAACACCAGCAGAGGTAGCAGTAGCTCCAAATATTCTGGGGAGCACAGAACTTACACTGGTCACCAAAGCAAAGCAGAATATGATGCAGATGTACTGGACCATGTAAGAGAATTTTTCAGAGTACAGGAAGGACTTTATCCTCATTCCTCACAAGATGAAGCTTGGGCTGATTGGCTAAGCTATCAGGATGAAAGGATGAGAACTGATATGGCCAAACTCTACAATGAAGTCAAAAGAGAATTTGCACTTCTCAAACAAACCAACAACAAACCAAGCTCAAATGCATACCAAGATCTCAAAAAAGGACCGTAAGACTTGCCACCGAACAACAAGAAGAATTCAAATATATGACAAAATTCTTCAATCCTATGGGGAGAATGGAGAAACAGGAGCAGTGGAGTCTCTACAAAAGCCTCAAGTTTGCAGATTCACATATTGCTGAGGCTAGGGAAAGACTTGAAAAATATTTTGGAGAACCTAAGGCAAATGAGACCATGCCTGATTTCAACAGACTTTTTGCCAAAAGTGTTTTCCAAGGTGTATCTGAATACACAGCTTTGGCTTACTGGAAGTGGAAGTTTCCAGAAATTGATTGGAAAGACATGGAAGAGGTTCAGACTACAAAATTCAAGAGGTACAAGGCTGAATTGAGCAAAATGTAGTTTGTAACACTTGAATAAAGTTTTAGAACTTATTACCCTATGATGGATGAATAAAATTGTTGAGTTTTTATTCTGTTGTTTATTATAAAAAAATTTGATTACTTATGTTCAGGCTTATGAGGGTTTTGGCATCATCAAAAAGGGGGAAATTGTTAGGAACATTTTATTATGTTTTGATGATGGCCATACTAGCTGTTATAGCAAGCCTGAAATAAGTTAGAATTCTCTGTATAAGTCCCTACTTAGAGTCTGACATGTTGTATAAGTTGAGTCAGACAAGTATTGTACTAGTTGGTAGAACGGAAAAGCAAAAACAGATATTCGGCAAAGTGAAGCCAGCCAAGCACCAGCAGAGAAGTAATGAAGACATTATGGTCTGACTTATAACCAAGGAAGTCTGTGATGACCTTGGATAAGTCTAAGTTATGTTTCAAGTGATGAAACTCAATATTCAAATATGGTGTACACTGGTCTCACCCAAATCAAGGACCAAAGAAGTATAAAGATTCTCCGAAACTAAAACAAAGAAGAAAAGTGAATCGGTGAGTAAACCGACTTTCGCAAAGTGAAAACAAAACAAATGAAGAAAGAACTAACGGCTAAGTCGGAAGGCTCACTCGACCGCTCAAAACGGCGAAGTAACACTTACCGATCGATTTGATATATGTTGAAGATATCAAGATCATGCATTAAATACACAATCAATAGAGAATCAATCAAGGATGGATTTTCTCGCTATACGCTTGAAGAAAGAATCCGATCACCGAGATCAAGGAGAATGCAATTAAGGGGGGAATCAAGAATAAAATCAAGGATTATTCCTCATTAATATAGCCAACGGACGGAATTTCAAAACCAAGGTTATTCAAGGCTATAAATAGAAGGCATTGACGTAAAAGAAAACAACGATTCAAAAGAAAGAAAGCGAAAAACCCTCACAATTTGAAAAGCCTTCTCTACTGAACTTACAAGGATACATCTAGTGATCAACTCAAATATCGAGCTACAAAGTCATACTCGTAATTGAGATTGATCAAGCAAGTGTGTGAATCACATTCACATCAAATCAAGCAAATCAATCGAGGCAATCTGAGAAGGAGTTGAATCTGTGATAGCTGTTGAAGGATTTTGATCTTAAGGAGCAGCAAAAAGGAAGACTGAATCACTGAAGCTGTTGCAGTCAAGGAGTGATAGTCTTGTAGATTGTGAAGCTTGGGAAGCCAAGGACAATCATACTATTGTATCTGTGAAAACAATAGTGAATTCCTCCGATCATCACAGGAGAAGAGTGGATTAAGGGATTACACCACCCTGAACCACTATAAGCCTTGTGTCAATTTAATTTCTGCAATTTACTTTACAGAATTTATTTAATTTGCCTACATCATAACTTATATCTGTGATTGTCTAAACTGATTTGAAAACAACATAGTAAGAAGGGACTTATCCGCTACCCAAAAGCTTTTAAGTAAAAGAAAAGTTTTTGAAACTCCACTATAGTCATTCACCCCCCCTCTCGACTATAGTTTCACCCTTCTCTGGGACCAACACAACTGTATTGTCATTAGTGAAAGAGGTGATCAAGTTGTACTTGCTGGTAGAAGACAACAAAACATGTATGTTGTGGATTGGTCTACTGCAGTTCTAGAAACCTGCCTGATTGTGCATACCAAGTCTGAACTCAATTGGTTATGGCACAAGAAGTTGAATCACTTAAACTTTGATGATATCAATCAGTTGGTGAAGAAGAAGCTGGTGATTGGTTTACCTGAGATCACATTCAAGAAGGATGCTATATGTGATGCATGTCAGCAGGGTAAATAGATAAAGTCAAGCTTCAAGTCAAAAACCAAACAATCAACTAATAGAGTGTTGGAGTTGATGCATATGGATCTATTTGGACCAATAACTCCAACAAGTGTAACTGGAAAGAAGTACACCTTAGTGGTTGTGGATGATTATTCAAGATACACTTGGGTGGTTTTTATGAACAAGAAAAGTGAAACACTCCAAAGCATGCCTAATATTTTGAAGAGATTACAAAATGAGAAAAGTTTAACAGTAATAAAAATAAGATCGATCGTGTCTTGAATTTCTCAACAAAGTAATAAGAGAATATCATGTGAATGAATGGTGTACTACATCAACTTGTCATTGCTGGTACACCTCAAAAAAATGGGGTTCTTTGAAAAAGAAAACAGGACTTTAAAGGAAGCAGGAAGAACAATGATCCGTGAAGCATTGCTACCTGAAGATATTGGGTTTGGCAATCAATACAAAGATGCTATACACAAAACAAAACATTAGTAAACAAGAAGCTGCTGAAGACACCTTATGAGGTTTGGAATGGAAGGAAACCTAACATATCCTATTTCCATCCATTTGGAAGCAAGTGTTTTATCCTAAATCATAAAGTTCATTTGAAAACATTCCAACCAAAATCAGATGAAGGAATTTTCTTGGGATATTCTTCAGTCAGCAAGGCATTCAGAGTCTTTGAACAAGAGATCACTGAAACATGAAGAAACAATCCATGTTGTGTTTGATGAACCTAAGTTTACTGGTATGGAAGATGAAGATTGTGAACCTGCTAAGAATCAACAAGTCACTGATCCAGATTGTGTTGAAGTTTTGGAAAGATTCAATGACTTAAAAGTTTCGATATCGCCCCTCGCCAACACCCTACTCGGTAATGTTACTGATGCAACAATGAAAGGCAGTTCAAGGATCTCACTGAACCCCTGTAGAAGAAGCTACCGCAGACCTATCAAGATGAGGTTCCTGATAATCAAAATAACCGTAATCCACAATGGTTAAGGAATCACCTGTTGAACAAGTTATTGGCAATGTACAAAGAAGGTGTGAGGACTAGAAGACAACCTGGAAGCTATGTTTACTTGTTTTCTATCTCAAATGGAACCTAAAGTTGTTGAAGAAGCAATTTCAGATCCAGATTGGATAATTGCTATGCAAGAAGAATTAAATGAATTTGAAAGAAATCAAGTTCGGACACTAGTTGAAAGGCCAAGTCATGCAAATATCATTGGTACTAAATGGGTATACTGAGAAATAAACTTGATGAATCTGGTACCATTGTAAGGAATAAGGCCGACTAGTTGCAAAAGGCTATTCTCAAGCGTAAGGAATAGATTTTGATGAAACTTATGCACTGTTGCAAGATTGGAAGCTATCGATTATTCTTGGCACATGCCGCATATAAGAACTTCAAGTATATCAAATGGATGTCAAAAGTGCATTTTTGAATGGCATTCTAGAGGAGGAAGTGTATGTACAAAAACTCCGTGATTTGAAGTTAAAGATCAAGAAGATAAAGTGTACAGACTCAACAAAGCACTTTATGGATTGAAACAAGCACCAAGAGCATGGTATGAGACTCTATCTCAATTCTTGGTGGATAATGGTTTTACAAAAGGCACCATTGACAAGACACTTTTCAGAATCAGTGAAGGGGACAACACCCTGCTGGTACAGATTTATGTTGATGACATAATCTTTGGTTCTGAAAATGACTTACTTTGTGAAAAGTTTTCAAATCTAATCAAGAGAAAATTTCAAATAAGTATGATGGGAGAAATGAATTACTTCTTGGGATTGCAAGTTAAACAAATGAAAGATGGAATCTTCATTCATCAAACCAAGTATACCAAGGAGTTGCTGAAGAAGTTTGGTATGGAAAATAGCACTAAAAATTCAGCTCCTATGAGTACAAATATCAGATTGGATGAAGATAAAGAAGGCAAAGATGTTGATCAGACCTTATACAGAAGGATGATAGGGAGTCTGCTGTACCTAACTGCCAGCAGACCTGATATATCCTTTGATGTAGGTGTTTGTGCAAGATTTCAATCAAAACCTAAAGAAAGTCACTTAGGTGCAGTCAAAAGAGTTCTCAAGTACCTAAAAGAGACTTTGGGAGTAGGGATATGGTATTCCAAGGATGGAAGCTTCAAAGTTTTATCCTACTCAGATTCTGATTATGCTGGATGCAAAATTGATAGAAAAAGCACCTCGTGAACCACATCGCCGCTTAATGGGAAATAGACTGGTCTCCTGGTTTAGCAAGAAACAGAATTCTATATCAACTTCCACTGCTGAGGCTGAGTATATAGCTGCTGGAAGTTGCTGTGCACAAGTATTATGGCTAAGACAACATTTAAGGGATTATGGAATTGAAGAAAAGGAAATTCCAATTATGTGTGACAACACAAGTGCAATTGCAATCACAGAAAATCCTGTTTTGCATTCAAGAACCAAGCATATTGATGTGAGACATCATTTTATAAGAGATCATGTTGAAAAGAAAGATGTGGCGGTTCTATACATCCCTACTGAAGATCAACTTGCTGATATCTTCACTAAACCACTTGATAGTGAAAGATTTGCTAAACTAAGGACTGAACTTGGAATTATCAACGTTGACTAATAATCAGCAGTGTACTGGAATTCACCACGGGGATTAGTATTTGCTATGTTGGGTGAGCTCACTTAGCAGACTAGTCATTGGTATCAACAATTCCATGTACTTATGTTTGGACAATTGAGCAAATGAGGTTGCCAAGGGGATTGGTCTTTGTCATGTTGGGTGAGCTCACTTGACAGATCAGTCATTGGTATTAAACTTCATATTGTATTATCAATTGAACAAAATTAGAAGAAATCAAGGATCAAAGTGAGTCACCTTGTCGCCAGGTCACACCCTTATTAGCGATCACGAGCCAACCTCCTCGCCGAGCCAACCTGCGCCGAGTGGAACGTTACACAGTCAAAGTTATGAAAGTCAAAAAGCAGAATTGGCGGGATATTTATTCTATCCTTCATTACCACAGTTAACATGATCTAACGGTTATCAGACGTTATGGAAGAGTTATGGAACACGTGTCAAGACAGCATTTATTCAGATTAATCGTGGTTAACATCGATGTACGTGCAATGACAGTTGCAACTACTCACTGTCTATATATTCAGTCTGTTACACAACAGATTCTCTACTTGTAAAATCTGCTTTATCACTGCGAATTTCACACTGTGTGAACACAAATTCTTAATCTATCTTCTCCATCTCATTCTTCTCATACAAATGGCGGAAAAGATTGATGTCCAGATTGAAACGAGCCAAAGTGTTAGAGGCTTTGTTGTGGATGCAAACAAAACAGAATTGGCCATTAAAATTGGTAGGAGAATCAGGAGGTTTGCAGGTTTGGAGAACATACTCAATATCAGATTAGAAACAATTTCATACACCAATGTTATTGATTTCTGGAAGAACATGGTTGTGGAAGAAGGAACTGAAGCATTCAAGACAACTGTGAATGCTGAGGAGATTGAAGTTTCTCCTAGTCTACTGAGGGAAGTGTTTGGGTTTGAGGAAGTAGTTGACGGTCCAGTAAATCCTGAAGCAATGAGACTGTCCAAGATGGCTTTTGTTGATCAAATCAAGACAAATGCAGCCACCAAATCCATTCCAGGCATCAATGTGGAACACATTGGATTTGAGTACAACCTGCTGAGCAAGCTCATTGCAAAGAACATACTTGGACTGGTTGGGAGTATGGACACTCTATCAGGACCCAAGATAGAGTTGATGATGATCATTTGCAGGAGTATGAGATTTGACTGGGCTGGTTACTTCATTCATTACATGAAGAAGGTAGCCAAGGAAGATAAAGAGGGAAAAAGGAAATCCAAGGCCTTTCCCTTAGGATTAATGGTTCAGACCCTGCTGAATCATTTGGAGGTTCCTCATCTTGAACCTGAGAAGATCAATCAGTCTAGATACAAGAAGGAAATTGATTATGCTATTCCTGGTCTAGATGATGATGAAGATGTTGCTGACCCTGCTGCTGATGATGATGGTGATGCTGGTGGTGAGCAGGTCAAGCAAACTAAAAGGAAACCTACTAAACCTGCTGCATCAAAGAAAGCTGCTGAGAAAAGAAAGGGTGCAGAAACAAGGAAGATAACTGAAGTTTTAAAGCCTTCAAAAAGAACAAGGAAGCAAACAACACAGACTGCTGAGTCTGCTGAGGGTTCAGTGGAGGTTACTGACCCTGCTGTTGCTGCAAGAAAAACTGTTGTTGAAATCTTGAGGGAACAATAGAAAGAAGATAGTAGAAAGAGGAAGTCTACTATGGTTGAAAAAGATGATGAGCCACTTTCCAAGAGGGTGAAAGAAATCACCCACAAAAAGAAACATGGAAAGGGGAAAGAACTAAAAAACTTGGAGGCTCAAAGAGTTCAAGAGGAAGCATCAGTAGAAGAGGAAGAAGAGGCTATTGAGGCTGAGCCCTTGACTATCATCAAGCCTGTGGAAATTACATCGACTCCTCACCAAGAGGTTGTCAAGTCTCTCAAGCCGACAAAGTTGTTGTTGAGCAATCTGTTGAGAGATATACAGCAGCTTCATCGACCACCGAGCCTCTCTTTGTAGTATCTATCAAGACCCACAAAAACCAAACCACTAAACCTGAACCTTCTGTGGTAGTTGAAGACTTGGTTGAAGACCCTGCAAGTGTTGCAAGAACTCAGGGGGAAGAGCAGTCTGCTGCTAACCCTGCTGATGAGCATGTAAGTCAGGGGGAACCAAGTATTGTACAGATGGAAGTAGTAGGTACCAATACACAACCTCAGCAACCTACTGACTTTGAGGCATCTGTTGAAGAAACTTTGAATCAGCTTGTTGGGACCTTTGGAGGCCAACAAGGTACTGAAAGAGCTTTCAGAAGATCGTTCATGCCCTTTGAAAGGCATGTGAAAGAAAGGAAGAAAACTGAAGAGTATGTAGATCCCAAACTTCAGCAAATTGCTGACTATTTCCAATGGAAGTTTGGCTTCTACAAGAGACAAAAGCCAGCTGATGAACCTATGACAGATTTTGAAGAATGGGCTTTTAACAAATTGGGAGTAGAAAATTTGTTGGACCTAGTTGATACCACTTTGCTGCAATCTAGATTAATGGACTTATTTGATGAACAACAGAAATAGGAGGGTATCAAGTTTAGGGATCCAAGAGATGGCAATGATGACTCATCCTCATCATCAGATTCTGGAGGAGATTTTCCCTTTGGACCAGGAGGAACCAATGGGACTGCACTGTTGAAAGAACCACATGTACAACATTCCACTGATACTGGTAAGTCTGCTGAGGGCCAGCAGACTGGAGAGATGGATGAGGATCTACAGGATCTCACCATGGATGATCTAGAAGCATTAATCAATGATGGAGTCAGTTTTAGTGCTAGTAGGCTAGCTGATGAACCAAATACATTCCATGTCGTAGAGCCTCTCGCACAAATCAAGCTCAAAGAGAGTCTTTGGTTTGGATGAAGAGAAGGCCATCGATCACAATGAACCCAAAGGCCGGTTCGGAGAGTCAATTCAATATCAACACTGGATTGACACTGAGGTTGTACTAATCAAAACAAAGAAACTCTTTGAGAGGATCAACGATTTGGAATCATTTCAACAAGAAAACATGGACATATTTCCAGATCAAGTGATTGTGGCATTTATTGCATCTGATCCAAGAGTTGAAGAGGAGGTACAGGTTGCTGGGTTACAAACAGCACCTGGACACAGGTTGGAACAGGAGGTACAGGCTGCTGAGTCTCAAACAACACCTAGACAAAGGTTGGAACAAACTTTGGGTTTGGAGGAAACCCCTGTTGCTGAAGAGGATGCTGTAGTGGAGCCTACTGGAGTCAAGACCACTGAAGGGAAGGATGGTCAGCAGACTACTGTTGATATGGATGAGCAGCTGCTGGACTATGACTTCAGTGATGAAGAGTTTCAAATGCCTGAAGAAGAAGATGTTAATGTTGATCCCCAATAGGCATTTGTACCTATTTTTGAGTAACCTGCCATTGATCCTATACTGGAGGAATATCAAGGACCTAACCCTGCTGGACTTGATAGGAGTTGGGCAATAGTTATGAGCAATCAGAGGCCACAATATAATGTGGAAGAGCCTGCTGATAGTACTGGTGGAAGAATGATTGGAGGAGTGCCTGAGGAGGTCTTGCATGAGTTGAGGACTGTAAGGAATGACATGCAACAGTTAAGGACTCAACTGGACAGACAGGAAGATAGATTTGAAGAACTGATGAAAATGGTAAATGAAAACAGACAATCTACTAGCACAGTTGCTTCAAACTTCACATCTACTCAAAATGCTGTGAATGATCTGATACTAGATGTGAGGGGCATCAGGGTTGGAAATACTGCAAAAGATAAGTTTCTGAAAGACCAACTTATTTCCATCCATCAGAAACATGACAACCTTGTTGCTACACTGAGCCTCTTGAGCTCGCTTTGCACACAACAACTCGCCAGTGCTCGATCCTAAACTTATCGAGAGAATAACCTGCTGGAGCAAACAATGCAAGGAAGGATCACAAATTGATACTAGGATCAAATCATTGAAGGACAACTAAGCAACCTAGTTATCACACAGAAAGTGTGCATGGCCTCTTTGTCGGTTTGTTGATGATGTCAATAAGGGGAAGAGGCAACAACGAAGCAAAAAGAAGCCGCTGCAATTTTTGCAAAGAAGAGATGGGAAGTCGATACAAATGCTTTCGAGACAACCAAATACCGGCGGACTTCCACTCACTGATGAGCTTCTCCAACAATACAAGAAGGTATACAATAACAGCATAGACAATATCATGACAAGGGATTTCATGAAGGTCTGAACTCATTTTTGGGACTTGAATTTTGGGAAGCAAGAGTCAGATCAATGTGGATCAAACACAGAGGTGGTAGAAGTGGAATAGGTATACCTACCACAAAGGCAAAGGACTCAGTGAATGAATTCAAAGAAGTGTATATGAGGTTAGGCTTCAGGGTAAGTCAAATATCCCTTACTCTACCTGAAGCTTGGCATTGGTGGAAACAAGTAAATCCTCATATTGACTTCTATCTGATTGAGAATGATTGGATGAGAGATATGGTAAGAGAAATCAGAGAATATCAAGAACAGGCTGAGAAAGCTAGAGAAGAAAGGGAAAGAAGACAAAGAGATCAAAGATACTTTAACCGCATTATGTTTTTTTTTTGATTCTTCTAGATCAGTAATATCTTTGAACACTTGATTATAATGAAAGATGACTATATTTGTTCTGTTTTGTTTTATATCCTTTTGCTTTGCTGTTAGGTGAGGTATTGGCATCATCACCAAAAAGGGAAATTGTTGGACTTATTTTTTAGTTTTGATGATGAGTGCCAGACTAGCTGTTATAGTGCAAAGGCAAAAAGATGTCTAGATCAAATGTATAAGTTTATTAGAGTTTGATTCATAAATAGGTTTGATCAAACAAGCACTCAGAATGGTGGTCACCGAGCTTTTCAATGAGACTAGTCAATATCGAGGGGTAGATAGGTCGAGAGAATAGTCGTGGAACTCTTTGAGACCGAAGACCAAGGTGAGGGCTCAAACTCAAAGTGATGTAAGGCTAAGGGATCAAACTTAGTAATTAAAGTCAAGGATATGGAATCAGAATTTAGGCAAGTCTGTGATGACCTAAACTGATTCCATATCTTTGACTTTAATTACTAAGTCTGTGATGACCTAAACTGATTGCATATACCTTGTGTACAAGGTCTAAGTTCCATAAGTTGAATGATGTTTGGAACTTGGTTATATTCAAAAAGGTGTAATATAACTTCACAAATAAAAGTTAGATAAAAGAAGTCAGCTGCATTGTATTTTATACACAGTGAATTGGAGTTCAGCAGACTGACATGTATCACAGCAGACTGATGAACCTGCTGATGAAATTCCTCGGGTAATTCAAGATTACATTGAAAATGACAGCCAACTACCTCTGATTCATCTAACAAATCAAGGGCTGAGATTAAACAGACGTTGGGATGATTCAGATTATTATCCAATGGATACAAGTCAAATGGTGGATGATCGCCTCACAAAAAGAATTTCGACGATGTCGACCCTATGAATAGTGACAGAATGCAAATCAGATGGGACAAAAACAAGGAACGGTTACATTTGAATTTCAAACACAAGTCACATGTTCTCTTACCTATAAATAGAGGACTTTCAACTCAGAAAGAAGATGATGAATTTTGATAAACTTTGAAGAGATATTATTCTGAGCTGAAAAACACCCTGCTGAACCTACTGAACTTAAAGCTAATGATCCAGAGAAATTCTTCAAGTGTATTCTACATTCAAGCTACATCAAGCAAACACACTTGAAGACTGCAAGCTGCTGATTATATCATCCTAATCAAGCTGGTGCAACTGAATCATTTACTTGATTCAATCTTTATTTTATAAAGAACTCTTGAAGACAAAGAAGCACTTTGGTGTGAAAGATCGTTGTTTGTGGTGGAGTGGTGAAGAGGCAATCCTACTCTTCAAGGACCAAAGTGGAAGACTCGGAGCAAAGCAATCCTACATGTTCCCGATTTTGAGTTTGTGAAGCCATAGTTATTGGTGAAGGACAAGCAACTTAGGAATCTTTGTAATGACTACATCAAAGATCTCTAGTGAATTTCCTCCAACATCACATGAGAAGAGTGGACTGACAGGATTACACCACCTGGAACCACTATAAAAACTGCCTACTTACTTTCAGCATTTATATTCTGCACTTAGCTTATTTTACACATCAATCTCATCAAACTAGCAAATCAAAATCACACACTTGCACTACTGAGTATCTAATACTTAGTATCATATTTAACAACAAGTATCAAGGCTTAATTTTGATATAATTCCGCTGCACAAATTCAGCAAACTCAACTATCAAGAGACTCATCATTATCAAGAGTTCTCAAGTCTCAAAGCAGACTCTCAGTATCACCAGTGCTTGAAGTTGCACTTTCTTAACTCCAAAGTTTTAAGTGTTAAGTTTATTCACCCCCCTCTAAACTTAACCAAAGCCTTTTCAAGGGACCAACAGATAAACATAGAAATAATCCCATGATATAATTACATTGATCCTGTCATTTAAATTCATCTGTAATTATCCCTAAATTAGAGGTATTCACACATAATAATCCTTAGGTGTTAAGAAGTAAATCCTTGTCCAACAGGAAAAGGGACGAGACGTCATCTGTATAAACTATCGCTAAGGAACTACGAAGAACTTGATTCCAATTACATATATTGGATACGTAGGCAACTTGGGAAAATCTCAGGCTCAGTCTAAAATAAACACAAACCCCATCATTTTCTTCGATTGTTCTTGAATTTAATTTTCAAAAAGGTATTTAAACAACAAATTTATTAATAGACTAGATCCAGCTTCGTCAAGTACATTACTTAAAGAATTACCGATTAAAGGAGAGATTAGTTTATGATCAAGGAACGCATTGATTAATGGGACAATTATTGAAAAGGACACATATTGGACTTAATTAGGTAATAAGGACACTCAAAACAAACACTTAGTTATAAGGACAAATAATTCACAAACGGACCAAATTAGCCCTAACAAAACCTCTATAGTTATGAACCATTATTCATAAAACTTGAAATGGATACATGCACGACTACGCTTCACAAAAACGGAGAAAAAACTAAAAATCAATGATTGAAGAAGAAAAACAGCAAATTCCGGAGCCAAATCGGATGAAAAATCAAGGAAGAAGCAGTGATCATGTAGAAGAAGTCTCGATTCATACAATGACTGAACAATGGCGAGGAGGAAGAAATTTATTTCAACAGAGAAGAGAAGAGCAGCACAAAAATCGAAGAAAAAAGGAGCAAAAAAGAAGAAGAAAGATGCGTAAGTATCTATTCAAACTGAACATGCAACAAAAAATACGATTTTCTCTACTGAATTGCAAATTTAAGGCACTAGTGTAGACATTGGGTGAAATTGTAATTGAAATCATACTAGAGAGTGTTTTCTATATTGCATTATAATGTTATGTAAAAGATGAAGTCACTGCATTCTGATGCCAATAAGTTTTGTGTTTACGTGCTTAGAACTAAATTGCAGTACATACTAAAGAAATATCATGTCACTACATAAGGAATCAAGGGTTTGTGTTTTTATTCGAATGAAAACTCTGATGTCACTACATAATAATGTTGAAAACATCATGGCATTGGACTCAAAATAAGTAGAATGTCATGTCAATGAATAATGAGTCCAGTTTATGTAAAGTTGTTGAAGTGCAAACATCATGTCACTGAAAAAATTATGGCGGAGGTGTAGAGATTGGCCGAAATTGTAATTCAAATCATACTACAAGAGTTCTAAGTGTTTTCTATACTAAAATGCACGTCAATGAATCTACAAAAAAGTATATGCTTAGTTTTTGATGTATAAAAATGGAAATCACTATATTCTTATGCCAATAAGTTTTGTGTTTACATGCTTGGAACAATATTGCAGTAAATAATATAGAAATATCATGTCACTGCATAAGGAATCAAGGGTCTGGGTTTTTATTCGAATGCAAACTCTGATGTCACTGCATTATAATGTTGAAAACATCATGTCATTGGATTCAAAAGAAGTAGAATGTCATGTCAATGCATAATGAGTCCAGTTTATGTAAAGTTGTTAAAATAAATTTTTTGATGTCGCTGCATTATAACCTTGAGAATATCGTATGAGTGAGTACACATCATTTTGGAAAATGGCATCTCACTACAATGACAAGCTTGAAAAATATCAGGTTATTGCAGGCATAAGGTTCAAATGCCACATAAATGCATTATCATTCCATTGAAAACACAAAAACTTACATGTTACTGCATGAACTAACTCATGTTATTTTTGTTTTTCACAGGATGAGAGAACAATACAGATCTACACTCAACAGTATGCACCAGATATTCAACGAAATAGATGAAGATATAACAGAAGAGCATCGGAAACTAATGAAGAAAACTCCATTTAGACATTTGTTTGCTCCATTTGAAAAGAAAAATATTATAATGGAGAAAAAGAAGAATGGTATGCTGGATGAGCTGATAATGGCATACAACAAAGAAAATGGGGGTTTCAATATTGGAAAGGACCATCACATTCCAACAAGAAATGATGTGAAGCACATATTTGTGATAGAAGTTGGAAACAAAGAGGTAATGGACATGAGCAATAACGTAAAAAAGCAGATATCAATGCAAAAAACATTTTTCTTTGATGTTGAGAGAATAAAGATAAGTGGGGTCAAATAACTAATGAAGGAAACGGTAAAAGAAACTGATTCAACATCAGTTGAAAACACGGTGAAACTGCCGTGGCTACTATTACTTGCAACAGTCTTCTTTGCCACCTCAGGGCAGAACATACCATGGTCATTCCTATACTATGTGGATGACTTGAGTAATTTAGGTTCATTTGATTGGTCAACTCATACACTCAAAGAACTGCAGAATGGGCTTAATCGAAAATGGTCACATGCAAGATATGTAAATGGATGCACTGGGTTCCTGCTGGTATGTTCACTCACTAAACATTTGATTATAATTGTATTTCATTATAAATGATAATTGGAAACAAATTTCACTGCATTCTAATACATATTTACCTACTGTTGTGTTACAGTACTGGTTCTGCAAGCACACACACATCATAGAAGATCTTGTCAAGCACCAAAATGAAAAAAGTGCAGCACAGGGAAAGAAAAGTTTGGCACACACATGGATTCCAAGGATAAAAAAATGGAATCTAAGAAAACTACATGGTATTCGAACAAAAAGAAAGCTTCAACACATGGGCGAACATCAGGTAAATAATAACAAGTGCATTAAGAATGTCATTGTCTCACAAAATTCAAGGTCACTGAATAGTCACTGCATTGTTATTGCATGTCACTACAATGAAATGCATTGCACTGCATTTTCATTGTAGTTCTTTATTTAATAACCTAGAATACTTGTATGTGATTCCACGATACAAGAAATAACTGAATACTTTCATAATGCTAAATAAAACAGTTCAATGCTGAAGAATTGACTCCAACATTGACTGAGTTCCTCCTCATACAAAGCTTGGCACAAAACCAAGAGACATGAAGCAGTCACAAGTCCAGAGATGATGAAATGACAGCTGAAGAGGAATAAAGAAATTCTGAAAGTGATGCTAATGAAGAGGATGAAAGAAATTCTGAAACTGATGATCATGAAGAGAATGAGTGTGGAGAGGATAGCATGGAACAGAAGGAAAAGAGAGACAATCAGAAGAACATGAAAGAAATTCTGAAAGTGATGAGCATGAATGTGCAGAGGGTAGCACGGAAATAGAAGGAGAACATGGGCAATTAGAAGAGCATGAAACATATTCTGAAAGTGATGATATTGAATCTAGAGAGGATGGAATGGAAGCAGAACCAAGTGAGTGGCAGTCTGAAGCCAATGAGGAAGAAATGGAACCACAACAACACATTAAAAAGGTACAAGAACAACACATTCCTAAACAAGCACACAAATCTACAACTAAATATGGAAGTACTCCATCATTCAGATTGCTGACACCAACACCATCACCACCAATTGTAAAACTACTTTTTCCATTTTTGCCACCAAAGACAATGAAAATAAAATTATGTCACTGCACTTAAAATTCACATTTGCTACAACTGGTGCAGGATGTGCAGGATGATGTTCAAGAGATAAAACAGCAAAATATCACCTTGTCAAGTGCATTAGAAGATGCCAACATCAAAATTGCAGAACTCAAGCAAGCCATGGTAATGACAACTACAAAGTACTAAAAGTCCCAATGTAGTGACATTACATAATGTCACTGCATCACATAATCTCACTGCAAATATACAACAATGGTTACACTAAGAAGGAACTTGATTTACTAATTATTGTACTTTAAAATATGTTTGCAGGCAAAAGACAAGAGTGATCAAGCAAATGTTGACATGATGAGGAAAAGAATTAAAGAGCTACAACATCAGAATCTAAGTCTGGCATTGAAAGTGGAAGACTTGAAGCATGCAGAAGTGGACATCTCGAAGAAATATAAAGAACATAAAGCAAAGTTTGCAGACATCGATGAGACATTAGATGCCACTAGTGCTGAAAAACCTGAGTTAGGGATTGAAGTTAATGAATTGAATGATAAGATTGCCATTGCATTGTCTACCATTAACCGGCAAAAATAGAACATAAAGGAAAAAGATTTGTACATCAGCAATCTATTAGAGAGTTACAATGAACAAGGAGTTTCACAGAAAAAGATGGTTGATATGTTGGAAGAGGAAGAGAAAATTAGAAGACTGATGCAACAGCTTAGAGAAATGTGGAAACACTTGAGCAAACATTATTCACCAGGGCGACCACAATCGGAAATTTGAAAGCTGAACTTGAAGGTAAGAAAGAGAGCAATGAAAGCCTCAAAGAGAAGATGCAGAGCCAAGAAAGAAAAATTGAAGAACTGGGAAAAAAAAGATTCAAGCATTGCAAGATGAAATTGATAACATTGCAACTCATCTGGTCACACATAATTTGGAAGAACATGATGATAGTGATCAACACACTCCTGCTGCACAAAATCTTGCAAAACCTGCACGACAACTACGACCTCGTACTCATCAACGGACCCCAGATTTCACAATTGAAAGGGGGTGAAGAGAAATGCAAGAAAGAGGAGAAAGAAAGAGGATCCTGATTTTCAGTATGCTGAACAGAAGAAGAAAAAGAAAGCTCAGAAAGGGAAAGAGAAACCTTACTACATCCCTAATGAAAATCCAACGTTTCAAGGAAGACTCATAATCCACAAATACAAAGATCAATACTATTGTGGACCATACATTCTTCCGGATGTATTCAAAAAAATTCAAGATTTAGACAACGATGGAGGCCAAGGGTAAGCATAAATTACTTAACAACAACATACAAAATCAAACTTCTCGATATATTGAATACTAACAATAAATTACTAAATGCAGGGCTGTAGTATGGGCAAAATCACTCGGCGACTACCCATATGTGACCGTCAACTCGACAATGAACGTTCTCAATGATCTTTACATATACGAAATGGTAAAATTTTACTGTCACTGCATCATAGTCTAATTCTATCTTACCGTCACTGCATCTTAGTCTAATTCCATCTTACTCTCACTACATTATTTGATTCCACTAAATTATTTGATGAATACATAAACTAACTTAGCCTAATGAAATTTGCAACAAGTGATTCAAGGATTCATTGATCTCTTAAAACGTGCACATTTAGTTAAGCCTAACAACCACATATTCAGTATAGGCTTATGGGAATGCATACAAAACTGATTTGAATAACTAGCTTCCAGTTCACATTCATAATCTCATGAACATGCAATGTGTAGGCAATATTTGAAGAGATTGAGTGTGACAAAACCTATAGAAATCAGAAAACGATCGAGATGCTAGACATAATACATCAAGGAAACAAAATTTTCCTACCGTTATACTGTATGGGATTAGAGCCAAGGCCATACCACTAAGTACTCCTAACATACACTTGAGGAGACTCTACCTGGAGAATTCATCATTCGGAACCGGTGAAGCCAGAAATGCCCAACGTATTCATTAAAGAGTGCGAAATTACAGTAAGTTATCAAAGAAATCATGATAAAAACTGCATTTTGTGTCACTGAATTTACTTTCACTGCATTGTCTTCACAAAATCATGCAATATAACAAAAACATTGCACATGTACTACTCTTATTTGCAGTTAGAGATGCTTTCACAAGCCATTGTACCAAACAGCCAACAATAGAGAATAGTAATGAAAGTGGAAAAGGTTGAAAACCTACCTTTACAAGATAATCAAACGTAAGTCAGAATGCAATTCTTAACATAATGACCATAACTAAAGATACACAATAATAACAGAATCATTTAAATATAATGCAGGAACTGTGCCTTTTACTTGTCATATTACATCTACAAGCTAGACCAAGATTTGAAAATTCCACCACAACTAGCAGATGAACAAGTGCAGCAGTTCAAAGGAATGATTCTAAATTCATTAGTGCTTCACATACTTCACATACGGAACTAAAATAGCTGTAGATTCTACTTATTTTGACTATTCTACTTGTTTTTCTATGTTGATGGTCAATCATTTATATGAAGTAGCTGAAGAGTAGACTATCATAAGGCAGTAAGAGTTTCTGGTTATGGTTCATTTTGTTTAGACAAATCATAAATGTTTGATGCTTCATGTTTTTGATAAAATGATAGTAAAATTTCTAATTATTGTGCATTCATCTTTAACATTCAAGTGAGTGCATGAAAACAGTACCAAGACAACGAATTAAATGTGTAATGCATGTTAATTCAGATGCAGTGACAACGATGTCACTGCACTCAGTACAAAAACATTTCAATGCATTCAGAAAACAAATACAAAGATACAAATGACACTAACACAGGGGGGATAAAAAGAATTTAAAAATGAATTCACATTCAGTATATAATAAAGCTCATTCTATATAATGTTATAAAATACAAAAGATTCAATGGTTCATAATTACTAATTCATGTTTGATGGTTCATTGTATTTTGAAAAATTGGAAATGGTTGATGGCTCATGTTTTTGTACATTGATTTCTAATTGTTTGTGCATTGATGTTAACATTTTAGGTATAAAAAAAAGGGAATTAAATGCATTATAATTTCTATGCAAAATGCATCTTTATAAAGATGCAGTGACACTGATGTCACTGCATTCACTAAACAATCATTTCAATGAACTTACTAAACAAACACCACTAAACAAACACAAACATAGAAACATCACTAACACATTGTGCATAAAAACTACAAATGACTTCACATTAAATATATAATAAGCTCTTTACAATGAATACAATAGCAACTGAATGAATTAGAACTCTTGGCAGTCCATAAACATAAAAATGCAGGCACACTCAAGTCACTTCATTCATTACATATTCAATTGAGTAGAAATACAAAAACACCAATGACAACCATATATCCGGAATAAAAAGGATTACAAATATCAAAGCAATAAGCACAAAATACATAATAAAATCAGTGCATTAGTAGTGAACTCAATGAGCATACAAATGTAATAACAGTAATGTCACTGCATCAGAGAAATATCACAAATCATCAATATTAAATCCAAAAGTCGATGCTTACAAAACCAAAAACATAGATTAACTATCGATTAAGACGAGCAAAACAAGTCTTCTTATTATGATGGCCAAAGGCATGACAACAACCACATTGGATAAGACGATCTGACAAGTCACCACGAGATCAAAGATGCTTCGTCCACGGCCTACCAGGCTATTTCTTCAGAACGGGTGAAAGCACAATAACATCTTCAGAATTGTTCTTAAAAAATGGACCACGAATTGGCTGTACTCCAAAATCGTATGAATCAACATAGGACTGTGTCAAAAAAAACAAGGATCGACGTGCTCATTCAAAGGAAAACCTATACTCCTTATCACAGCCAATCCATGAATACACGGATAGCCATTCCGCTGCCACTCCTTGCATGAGCAAGCACGGATATCTAGATTAACACTTGCCGGCGGAGATGAAAAAACCTTATACTTATAATAACTACAACTAGCAACACCAAAGCAACTCCCCGAATCCATCAGCTTAGACAAAATAGAATCAACTATTGGACAGATCAAAGACTTGAATGATGCTGCAGCAGCACGCTTTTCTGAGAATCTTATCATGATCTTGATACGAATTCCATCAACCATATTCAACATAGGAAGGTTCCTCTCCTTAAATATCCAATCATTAAACGACTCATCCAAAGTAGAAGCAGTATGACCATACCGACAACTTTCAAAAGAAGCATTGGCCAAATCCTTCATATCTAATTTCGCAAAGAATGTTTCTGCACACTCTCCATCTTCAAGTAACATATCACCCATGTACTTGTCATACTTTTCAACAGTTGGAGCATAAGAACATTGGTAAAACAAATGGACCATTCTCTCATGCAAAGATTTACCTACAAATCTACCACTGAAACAAGTCTTCAGATTCAACTTCAACTGGTAAATACAATAAGAATGAAATGCACCAGGAAACACTTCCCATATAGCATCAAATAGTCCAGGATTCCTATCGGTCATGAATGTCATCCGACGAACTGGTGTAAGCAAATACTTCAAATGCAACAAGAACCGTCTCCAATTATCGAAAACCTCAGAATCAACGACACCATAACACAGAGGATATATTCTTGCAACAATATCAAATGAGAACATCATGGCAAAATAACATAAAAGCAATGTCACTGCAACACAAATGATAACTACCAAAACAAGAAAGTGCAAAAACACAATCATAACACAAAAATCAGAAACTAAATACAGGGACAGTTGATACAGGAACTCAGAAAATCAGGTATCAGAGCAATGCCAATGGAAAGTAACAAAAAACCCAACTCTCAAAAAATAAAATCAAGTGTCACTGCAAAACTCAAGTGTCACTACATAAAAGAAAAACTGTCACTCAAAATAAGACATACCATTCTTACCGTCCTTCCCAGTTGCACCCAACAAATGGCCAGCCTGATTAAACTTCAAATGAGCCCCATCAAGAAAGAGAATTGGTCGACAATACTTGAACCCATGAATACAAGCATCAAACGCAATAAACATCCGTTGAAAACGACGGGATTCAGGATGCACCTCTAAAATTGCAATATAACTACGATTCGTTTCACACACACTATTAACATAACCAGGTATACTTCTGATTGACGTTTTAACATCCCCATATAATGAATCCCTAGCTTTGTTAACATCAGACCAAGAAACAGCATAAGAAACTGCACGCCCATGATCAGTACCGGCCAAAAGTCGCAAATTTGATGCAGAAAAACTTGAGTCTTCACGAACCTTATGAAGAACAACCTTCAAAAGAAGATCAAAAGTCATATGACGATCTTGCCTAAAAGATCTCGAAAATGTACCACAAGTATGGACATTGCACAATTGAGTTCCATAAAAGAATCCACTCGATTTCTCTTTTGAAGCACGCACATGGCAACCACATTTGTTTCATTAATCTTAGCACAAACAGCATAAATCCTACAACTATCATTCTTCTTATACACATACTTAAAACCAGTTTCTATAGACAGCTTTTGAAAGCACTCTCTAAAATCATCTGCACCACCAACAAACAGTTGACCTTCCTTGATTACTATTTTGTCCCAACCAAAAGTCAACACATTACTATCAATCGAAGATGAATAAGACGATAACATAGAAACTTCATCATCAACAACATCCTCGGCTGCAACACAACTACCGCCATTGTAAGAAGATGAAGAACCAACAACACCATTCCCTACAACCTTCACTTTAACACGCTTAGCACTATAAGATTCAGCAACAGAAATCATGGCATGCACATCATCATCAGAACATAACAGCCACTTGGGATTATCCGGCAACACATAATACAAACTGATACACATATCCTTCAAATCCGTCCACTGATTTGAAACTCTATCATGAATAGAATTTAACGTAGTATTAGCTGTCACTGTGACAACACACATCTCTTCCTTATAGGTGCACATAAGAATCAACATTGTAAAGACAATATAATCCTGCAGGAAAAAATAGAATATGTCACTGCAATGGAGAAGAATGTCACTTCAATGACTACCTCACATGAATACGCATTCCAAATAAAATCAAACTTAATTCAGTCCAATAAATATTCAATGTCATTCTCATATATCCATACATTAGATCAATACTGAATATATCACCTAAAAATAACACTGTTCCCAAAAAAAGTATATTTCAATACACAGCAGACAATGTCACTGCATAACAGATGAATGCCACTGCATACACTACATCACCTAAATAGTCATTAAAACTGAAATTTCCACTACACTAATTACAACATTCATTCAACAACATTGAAATATATGACAGTCTATCCTCAATACGGAATAAATCACAAAAAACATAATATAATCTCAAAAACAAAGAGTAAAGCCAAAAGAACATGACATGTCACCGTGTCACCAAAGTAAAACTCTAAAAAAACTCTATTTAGATTGCAATCAAAATTCATGTACAGTATATTCATAAAATTACAAAAAGAAACATCAAATTCACATAAAAAGAACACTCATACTAATTCCATCTGAAAATACACTTCCCATATTGCAAAAACCATTCAAAAAGAACGATTGGACACTGAAATAACACTGACTACAGAAAAAAGTCACTGCATACACAACGCCTTATAAACAAACATAATACAATCCAAATAAGAAAAGCAACAATGCATATTCAATGAATATACAAAGAAAAACAGAAACACTCATTGAAAACAAGAATCAAAATCATTCAAACTCATATGCAGTGAAAAAAGGTGCAGTCAGAATGCAGGAACAAAAATCATCCATACTGTAATGAGTAAATTACAATAAAAAAAAACAAGGTGCAAAAATATGCATAATTAAGTAAAAGTAATAACCAATCTCTAAAATTACCAGAAAAATTGAAACAGAAGATGAAAAACGAAGTTTGATGATTTACAAAGATCTAAACAACGAATCGGCCGAAAATTGATGAATCCGGAACAAAATAGACACAGATGGTTCAATAGCGAATAGAATGCGGCGAAAAATCCGATCAAAAGAAATTGCATAAGAATAGAAGAAGAAGCTCCAGATCGAAGAATAAGCCGTACGAACAAAAATAAATGCAATAGAATCATCATTAAAGACGTCTCATATGTAAAGGGCAAAAATGGAAACATAAAAGAAATCCGTCCTTATAACTAATGATCTTTTAAGTGTGTCCTAAGTGCATAATTAAGTCCAAAAACACGTTCTTAAAAAAATAACCATTGATTTATTTCTGTGTGAGCGGCGTAGAAAATTGTTGTATTAAATTATTGATATTTCAAAATATTTATTTTTATATTTATTTTCAAGATAAATGTAACGCCCCGTTCCCGGACACCGAGTCCTCATCCGGAAAAGAAACGTTCGGCACGTATAAAATAAAAATAAATTCACTTTATACGTAAGCTTCTACTACGTCGTATCAAAAATAAGCAAACGGAAGCAAAGACTCGGGTATAAAAATTTCCAATCATCCAAGAATAGAAACAACATCTAAAGGTGGAAATGTAACTTATTACATTCAAGGAAAATACGATAATCCGAAAGAAATGTATGATATTCTCAAAAGAAACGTAACAGTACTACAAGTCTCGAAAGACCAAAAGTCTAACACCGTCTAATGAAGAATAACAAAATAATAAAAGTAAAGTCTTCAATGAGGCGTCTTCAAACGTCATCATCGAACTCCTCCTCGTAAACATTATCGACCTGTTCGTCTTCTCGCCCCCAAACACATAGAAAACATGCATTTGAGGTTAGTACAACGTACTTAATAAGAAAGAGAAGCCATGGGAACAATTACAATTTATAAAGAAAAGATATTTAAAGGTTTAGTTGTTTATGTTTGACCGACTCAGTCTAGGGTTCATCTCATGTCCATAACCATGAATTGACTAAACATTTCTACTTAACTTATCTATGTTACAACCGCACTCAAGGGCACTACGCGTATCCACTTTTAGGACACTCTTGGAAACATATTAGTGGATCACACCAATATCCACGGAGGCTAGAATAGGTAGGCTCCGATAGTACGCACACCTCAGTGGAGTCCCTCCGTACTTAGGGTCTTTTTGACCTACGGAGTTCTCCCACCTTCAGAGGTAGCACACACATCGCGATATAGACTGGTGCCTATCCAAGAGAGACATGTTGTTTAATCTTTTACTAGCCAAATACGTAATTTTATTAGAATGATTAACTAACCACCTATGTGTTTTCAATTAATCTCCCTAACATTTTCTACTCTCTTCCTAGACCACTAGACATCAACAAGGCCTAGCAATTACACAGACATTGATGAATGCTAATTCACCAAAGCACAAGCCTATCATGCTCTTCCGACAGATCCGAACTTCAACTCCCTTTAAGAGTACATTCGGTGTTTAACTGAACGAATCAGAAGCTCAATTCAGGCTTGCTTATGTTAACCAATGATATCACATCATAAATAAGGGTTTAAAACAATAATAATATGATTATACAACCTGAAACCAAACTAGAATGATAAAACCGTAAAAACAAGGTAAAAGAGGCCAGACGCCCGTATGAAACCTTATGGACGCCCGTCCGTAATCAGACGCCCGTCCACTAAAACCCAAACGCCCGTCTGCCAAAAACAGCTACATCCTGAATCAAAAATCTCACCTCAGACGCCCGTCTGCCTTATGCAAACGCCCGTCTGAGCTACTAGGGTTCCGAACGCCCGTCCGCCTATTGCAGACGCCCGTCTGCCTGGTTTTTTCCCAAAACGCTAAGATTGTCAAAACTCGATTTCTGAACCATTTCTAACCTAATTAACATCAAATTAAACACAAAAACGTAGAAAAAACATATCTAATCATCCCAAGATTACCTAGGATCCTTCATCAACGAAAAACACATCTTTTACTAGCATCTACACGTCTCAAAAGCATAATCTAAACTTTACGAATCATAACCGAGATCATAGGAAGAGTTTCTTACCTAATTGCAGCCACAAACCAGATTCAAACAGCCTTGAAAGTCTGCAGCCCTTCTCACAAAACTGATATCCAAACGATGTCCTTCTCACGACGATTCCAATTCTCGAGTCTGATCTGAAAACGGTTCAACACCTCTTAAGATAATTAAAGAACTCCTTCAGCCCTTTTCTCCTCTCCAAATTGCACAGAGATGAGAGCGTAAAAACTGATTTTCTGATTTAGTCTAGGTTATGGGATTATTGTGTGTAATTTTCCTTAAATACCAATTTCCCATAAGTCCCTTTTTCCTTAATTGTCCTTTAATTAACAAATAATCAGATTTCCCTTAAATATATATATAAAATTCGAAAATATATATATACATACTCTATTAAATACTTAACTCCCATAAAAGAAAAGAAATAATAATATTTGTTTTCGCAAAATGACACGTCTGCCCTTTCCCGAAAATCGGAATATTACATTCCTCCCCCCTTAAAAGGAGTTTCATCCTCGAAACTAGAACATACCTGGTAAATCCACGAACTCTTGGAATTCACTGATCATATCATCTTCAACTTCCCAAGTTGCCTCCTCGGGTGAATGATTGCTCCACTGAACCAAAACTAATGGGATCATCCGTCTCTTAATCATCCTTTCCTTCCTGTCCAAAATCCTGATCGGTCTCTCTTCATAAGCAAGATTGTCTTGTAGAATTTCTGGATCAATTGTAGTTTCGACATCATTCCTCATCAGACACTTCTTCAACATCGAGACGTGAAACACACTATGGACCCTTGACATCGATTCCGGTAACTTAAGCTTGTAAGCCAACGGTCCAATTCTTTCCAGAATTTCAAACGGTCCAACATACCTTGGACTTAGCTTTCCGTTTCGTCCAAAGCATTTCACTCCCTTCATCGGCGAAGCTCGCAGATACACTCTATCACCGACTTCAAACTCATGTGGTCTTCTTCTAACGTCTGCCTTTTCTGCCTGTCTTGTGCTGCCTTCAGATTCTTAACCAACTGAACCCTTTCCTTAGCTTGTTCAACCATTTCCGGCCCTGTAATCTGTCTTTCCCCGACTTCATCCCAAAACAGCGGCGTTCTACATCTTCTCCCATACATAGCTTCAAACGGTGGCATGCCTATACTTGCATGATAACTATTGTTGCAGGCAAACTCCACTACCGGTAGCTAATCATCCCATGATCCACCTACTTCCAAGACACAAGCTCTTAGCATGTCCTCGAGTGTTTGGATTGTCCATCTGTCTGAGGATGAAAAGCCGTACTCAAATCCAACTTAGTTCCAAAAGCTTCTTGTAAACTCTTCCAAAACCGACTGACGAATCGAGTATCTCGATCCGAGACTATAGAGATAGGAACTCCGTGTAACTTCACTATATTATCCAAGTATAGTGTCGTCATCTTCTTCAAAGGCATATCAACCATATACGGTAAGAAATGGGCAGATTTGGTCAATCTATCCACAATTACCCAAACTGCATCATGTCCACCTCTTGTCCTTGGTAAACCGGTGATGAAGTCCATCGTGATCTTATCCCATTTCCATTCGGGGATATCCAAAGGTTAAAGCATTCCTCCTGGTCTCCTATGCTCTGCCTTCACCTTTTGACAAATATCACATTCTGCCATGAACTTGGCTATCTCTACCTTCATCGAAGGCCACCAAAACTTCTCCTTCAAGTCTCGGTACATCTTAGTAGCACCTGGATGAACTACAAAAGCAATCCTATGTGCCTCTTCCATAACTCTCTGTCTCAAGTCGCCAACATTAGGCACACACAAACGATCCTGGTACCAAAGGTTTCCATTCTTATCCAAGACATAACCCACTGTAGGTTTCTCTCTAGCAACTCGCTTCAAATCAACCAAAGCTGGGTCTTCATCTTGCTTTTCCCGAATGTCATCCATAAACATAGATCTTGCTAGCAACGGCGCCACATACTATCGATCCTCAATCTGATCAAACCTGCTGATTTCCAGCCCACATAACCTTTCTGCCACATCTTCGACGCTTGAAACTGCAAACACTGGTTTCCTGCTTAAAGCATCTGCCACTACATTGGCTTTGCCTGGATGGTACTGGATGTCCAAATCATGGTCCTTCACGAACTCTAGCCATCTCCGTTGTCTCAAGTTCAGATTCTCTTGTGTGAAGAAATACTTTAAACTTTTGTGGACGGTGAAGATCCTTGCCTTAACTCCATACAAGTAGTGCCTCCAAGTCTTTAATGCAAACACTACTGCTGCCAATTCTAAGTCATGTGTCGGGTAGTTCTTCTCATGCACCTTCAACTGCCTAGATGCATAAGCAATCACTTTCCCTCCTTGCATCAACACACAACCTAAACCCTGTCCCAAAGCATCAGTGTAGACATCGTAGTTATCAAAATCTCTGGAACTGCCAACACTGGGGCCGTAGTCAACCTATCCTTCAAGGTATGAAAAGCTGTATCACACTCGCTGGTCCATTCGAACTTCACATTCTTATGTGTAAGCTTAGTGAGTGGAATAGCTATCATCGAAAAGTCTTGCACGAACTTCCTATAGTAGCCAGCCAAACCAAGAAAGCTCCTTACTTCTGAAACTGTGGTAGGTTTAGGCCATTTCTCAACTGCCTCAATCTTCACTGGATAGACTTGTATGCCATCTCCAGAAATGACATGACCCAAGAAACTGACTTGCTTCAACCAAAAATCACACTTCGAAAACTTAGCAAACAACTGATTCTTCTTCAAAGTTTCTAACACTATCCTTAGGTGTTCCTCGTGTTCTTTCTCATCCTTAGAGTATACTAGGATGTCGTCTATGAACACTATCACAAACTTATCCAAGTATGGCATGAAGACTCGCTGCATCAAATCCATAAATGCAGATGGAGCATTAGTGAGTCCAAAAGGCATAACCAAGAACTCATAATGTCCATACCTCGTACTAAAAGCCGTCTTCGGTATATCTGCCACTTTAATCTTCAACTGATGATAACCAGACCTAAGATCAATCTTAGAAAACACTTTCTTGCCTTGCAACTGATTAAACAAATCATAAATCCTCGGCAAGGGATATTTATTCTTGATGGTAAGGTTATTCAACGCTTTGTAGTCAATACACATCCTCATGCTACCATCTTTCTTCTTCACGAACAAAACAGGGGCTCCCCAAGGCGAATTACTGGGCTGAATTATATTCCTCTCAAGCATATCCTTAAGATGAGCTTTTAATTCCTTCAGCTCAGCCGGTGCCATTCTATAGGGTGCCTTAGCAACTGGTGACGCTCCCGGTATCAACTCGATTTCCTTATCCGGCATGTTTCCCGGTAACTCTTCCGGAAATACGTCAGGGTACTCCCTCACTACAGGAGTTTCTTCTAACTTAGGCTTCACTTGTTCCGCATCCAATGCGTACAACAAGTAGCCTTCACAACCTTTCTGACAAGCTCTAATTGCCTTGACCGCTGAAATTATCGGATGTCGCTTCTTACTTGGCTTGTACATATTCCCTTGATACGCCTTATCTGATTTCCCGGGTACTTTAAAGGTCACTTTCTTCTCTCGGCAATCTAAGTGAACACAATTCTCAGATAGCCAATCTATCCCAAGAATCACGTCAAAGTCCGAAAAGTCTAAAACTGTGAAGTCGCTCTTGCATCGATAAGATCCAACTCGAACTTCCACTTGAGGTATCATCCTAGTTACCTTTGTTACCTTCCCTAACAGTGTAGTTATTTCCAAAGTGTTTCTCAAAGGTTCCGAAGGTAAACTCAACTTCTTAGCTACCTTGGTCGACACAAAGGTGTTAGACGCTCCCGTATCGAACAAAGCTCTGACCACTAGATTATCTAACATTATCGCACCTAGGATGCATATTCATTCATTTAAATAAAGTTACAGCATGAATAAACGTGCTATAAAAATATCTTAATAAAATAAAATAACAACGAGGTACCTGAGATAACATCATCTTCTGATTCTGCATCTCTTGCATCAGCTGCAAAAACTCGGACTGGCCGGCTTGGGCCGCTTCTACCGTTTCCCTGGCCCGAATTGTCCTTGTTTCCTCTGTTTGGACATGCTCTAGAAAAGTGCCCTTGCTCTCTACAAACGTAGCAACCATTAGTATTTTGCTTGCACTCCCCCGAATGATTTCTGTTGCACTTAGGACAAAGGGGTGCACTGTTTGGGGCCTTAGCTGCCGTGGAAGCTGTTGTCTTCTTGACGTTCTGCTGCGGCGCTCCCCGATAATTTCCCTGACTAGTCCCAAAGTTCCGCTTGTTTCCAATGACAACTGTGGCCTTCTTCCTGAAGGTCTCAACCTCCAAGGATTTGTTTAGTAATTCCGCCATGTTCCTTGCTGTAAATCCCAACATGCCAGACTGAATCTCATAAGCCAATCCTTCCTTGTAAAGGGCCATCTTCCTTTCTTCCACTTTCATAAGCTCGGGATAAAACCGTCCCAACTCATTAAACCTATTGGTATACTGAGATACCATCAAATGATTACCCTGCTTGAGTTTCAAAAACTGACTTGCCTTTTCCGCTTGCACTGTTGCCGGGAAGTACTCGTTGAAAAACATAGCTTTGAAAGCTTCCCAGTCTGTGACCTTGCCATTTCTACTCTGTATAGCATCTATCCAAGCTTCTGATGCGCCCAAAAGAAAACTAACTGCCAGTTGTGCCATCTCGGTCTCAGGCATATGAATGTTCCAGCATGCCTTCTCGAAGCTCCTTATCCATTCCTCGGCCTTTGAAAGTTCAACGTTTCCATAGAAATTCTCATCCCGATTCCTTCTCAACCTTGTATACCAATCCACATCCGGTGCTTGCTCAAATGCCGGTCTCACGGGTGGGTAAACCGGAGGATAGCCGAAAGGTACTTGCTGCTGGTACAACTGTTGCTGAGGGTAAACTAGATTCGCTTGAGGTTCAGGCTGAAAAGGGTAGTATCCTTGGTGGCAATTCTGATGTTGCTGAGGAGTTGGCGGAGGTTGATGGAGACCAAATGGTGGGTAACCAAAACCATGCTGATGGTCGAAACGCGGTGAAAGTGGTACCATAGGTCGGGTATGACTGCGGCGCAGGGTGGGTAGAAAGTCTGCGGTTGTTGGTGAAACACTAATGGTGAGGGGTGGCTCACTGGTGGAGGGTAAACGCTAACTGGTGGAGGATAAACGGTTAGCTGATGTGGGTGGTAGCTTACCGGTGGCGGTACAAATCTTGTTGGAACATCGCTTACCAATGAGAACTGAGCTGAACTTCCCACGTGCCATCGTGGAGGTTGCTCCTGATGAGGTCGCGGTGACAAACCCTGCTGAGACCTTGGGGTGGGTGTCGCAGTACAAGGTGGTGGTGATAAACTCCACTGAGGTGGTGGAATCTGCCTCACAACACCACCTCCCACGACTGGTGTCGGACTTTCCCGACGAACTCCAGAAGCCTCTGCACCCGCTCCAGTTCTCGTGAACACCATCTTGATGATCAAAGAAAACTAGAACGTTACTAAAAAGTCTAGAGAAAACTTATCTTAAAAGAAAGGAAGCCTAAAAGACGTTTTTTCTCTGATACCAACTGTAACGCCCCGTTCCCGGACACCGAGTCCTCATCCGGAAAAGGAACGTTCGGCACGTATAAAATAAAAATAAATTCACTTTATACGTAAGCCTCTACTACGTCGTATCAAAAATAAGCAAACGGAAGCAAAGACTCGGGTATAAAAGTTTCCAATCATCCAAGAATCGAAACAACATCTAAAGGTGGAAATGTAACTTATTACATTCAAGAAAAATACGATCATCCGAAAGAAATGTACGATATTCTCAAAAGAAACGTAACAGTACTACAAGTCTCGAAAGACCAAAAGTCTAACACCGTCTAATGAAGAATAACAAAATAATAAAAGTAAAGTCTTCAAACGTCATCATCGAACTCCTCCTCGTAAACATTATCGACCTGTTCGTCTTCTCACCCCCAAACACATAGAAAATATGCATTTGAGGTAAGTACAACGTACTTAATAATAAAGAGAAGCTATGGGAACAATTACAATTTATAAAGAAAATATATTTAAAGGTTTAGTTGTTTATGTTTGACCGACTCAGTCTAGGGTTCATCTCATGTCCATCAACATGAATTGACTAAACGTTTCTACTTAAATTATCTATGTTACAACCGCACTCAAGGGCACTACGCATATCCACTTTTGGGACACTCTTGGCAACAGGCTAGAATAGGTAGGCTCCGATAGTATGCACACCTCAGTGGAGTCCCTCCATACTTAGGGTCTTTTTGACCTACGGAGTTCTCCCACCTTCAGAGGTAGCACACACATCGCGATATAGACTGGTGCCTATCCAAGAGAGACATGTTGTTTAATCTTTTACTAGCCAAATACCTAATTTTATTAGAATGATTAACTAACCACCTATGTGTTTTCAATTAATCTCCCTCACATTTTCTACTCTCTTCCTAGACCACTAGACATCAACAAGGCCTAGAAATTACACAGACATTGATGAATGCTAATTCACCAAAGCACAAGCCTATCATGCTCTTCCGACGGATCCGAACTTCAACTCCCTTTAAGAGTACATTCGGTGTTTTAACTGAACGAATCAGAAGCTCAATTCAGGCTTGCTTATGTTAACCAATGATATCACATCATAAATAAGGGTTTAAAACAATAATAATATGATTATACAACCCGAAACCAAACTAGAATGATAAAACCGTAAAAACAAGGTAAAACAGGCCAGACGCCCGTTTGAAACCCTATGGACGCTCGTCCGTAATCAGACGCCCGTCCACTAAACCCCAAACGCCCGTCTGCCAAAAACAGCTACATCCTGAATCAAAAATCTCACCTCAGACGCCCGTCTGCCTTATGCAAACGCCCGTCTGAGCTATTAGGGTTGCGAACGCCCGTCCGCCTATTACAGACGCCCGTCCGCCTGGGTTTTTCCCAAAACGCTAAGATCGTCAAAACTCGATTTATGAACCGTTTCTAACCTAATTAACATCGAATTAAACACAGAAAACGTAGAAAAAACATATCTAATCATCCCAAGATTACCTAGGATCCTTCATCAACGAAAAACACATCTTTTACTAGCATCTACACGTCTCAAAAGCATAATCTAAACTTTACGAATCATAACCGAGATCGTAGGAAGAGTTTCTTACCTAATTGCAGCCACAAACCAGATTCAAACAGCCTTGAAAGTCTGCAGCCCTTCCCACGAAATTGATATCCAAACGATGTCCTTCTCACGACGATTCCAATTCTCGAGTTTGATCTGAAAACGGTTCAACACCTCTTAAGATAATTGAAGAACTCCTTCAGCCCTTTTCTCCTCTCCAAATTGCGCAGAGATGAGAGCATAAAAACTGATTTTCTGATTTAGTCTAGCTTATGGGATTATTGTGTGTAATTTTCCTTAAATACCAATTTCCCATAAGTCCATTTTTCCTTAATTGTCCTTTAATTAACAAATAATCAAATTTCGCTTAAATATATATATAAAATTCGAAAATATATATATACATACTCTATTAAATACTTAAGTCCTATAAAAGAAAAGAAATAATATTATTTCGTTTTCACAAAATTACACGTCCGCCATTTCTCGAAAATCGGAATATTACAATAAATGTCAAAGTAATTTATCTTATTTATCTGAATATTAGTTGGAAATATTCTTTTACTGAGTCAAATATTGAGATAAAAGCGACATCTATATCCTAAATTTGCGGAATTGGTAAGCAGAATATATCTCCCATTTAACGTTAGTGGCGTTGTGATTTTCCTAATTTTAAAAAGCGTGGACCCTCTCTTAATATTATGATTTCGGATATAAATTAGAATGTTTGTTTTTGGCTAAACACATAGAAGGTCATTCGACCCTTTTTCTATATATATATATATACTAGTCAAAAATCCGTGCTGAATAATGCACCACCGTAAAAGCAGCCCACGCGCGTGTCTGGGTGAGTTAGGAGGAAAAATATGCAAGGCCAAGACTGATAAAGATGTTGTTTTTGGTGTTATATATGGGTGAGTCCAAAATGTATCTTGAATTGCCTACGTATCATGTGTAATTTTCGAATCAAGCCTTTACGTAGTTCCCCGGAGCTATGTATTTATAGGCACATGTCCTTCTTCCGCCTCTAAACTTAGGGCGGTTTGGTCTATTGACATAAATACCCTTTAATGGGCCTTGCCTTGCCAAGTAAGTAACCACCGAAGGCCTAGAACCTGGACGAGGCCTTGGTCACGACTCGATGCTAACCGCAAGTGATCGAGGTGGGACACTCCGATCTGCCCGTTGTTGCGGTCTTCATATGTATAATTAATACAGACTTTTCTACATCTAGCTGGACCAATCAGATTATTCCACGTGGAAGGGTGAAATCCCGTATCGTCATAAGCCCTTCAGATCGGAGGGAAGCTCGTCTCGAGTGCTGATGTCGGATCTGAAAATTTGAATAATCTTTTCGATGCGCGGCCTTCTTTAGGCGGGAATATAGCTGTCCTCCTAGCCGATGTAGGTTTGCCGTCGAGATGATGTCACACCAGACGAGATTAATGGGTGCAGAAACGGCGTTTTCATTGGTCCACGTGGGGATTCTGTCATTGATTCTCGTGTTCCATGCCTTATAACTGCCCCCAAATCCCACCCTTTCAAATCATTTGGAGATTTGGAAGCATATAAGGAGCTCAAGACTTTGAAGTCTCTTATTTGCCATTTATTTGCCTCTGTTTTATCCGAAAACCGCAAGTAAGTCCTAATCTGCTCAAACTCTTTTCTTTTGTTTTTGTGTTTCTTCTCTTTTTTCCAAGTCCATGTCTAGTAGCGAAAACGATTCTCAAAATAGGGAAGAAGTTGTTGTAGCAGAAGAAGAATCGGCAGAGAGGACGGTCACCGAACAACCACTTGTTTCCGGTGAGGTAGTTGCCGGAGAAGAAGAAGAAGAGGGAGGAGAAGAAGAATCGTCTTCTCGACCTGCTGCAAAACGCCAAACCAGGATGAAGGGTCAAGGACCATACAGTTGCATATCTAATCTCACCCAGGAAAAAGCTAAGGTCGTATGTCTACGATACGGCATCCCATATTCATCCGAGAACATCAAAGTATCTCATGGTAGCCATCAATATGCATGTGATCCTCCTCACGGGTTCTGTGCCATTTACGAGGCGTAACTGAAAGAAGGGTTAAGGTATCCCTTCGATCCGTCCCTCATTGAAGTCCTTCGACACTACCAGATCTGCATTACTCAACTCGCTCCAAACGGGGTTAAGAGTGTCATGGGATTCGTGCTGGCGTGTCGGATCGCCAAAGTCGAGTTCTCGGTCCGGCTGTTCCGACAGTATTATGCAATCCAAGGCCTACAAGATGCGGGATGGTACACTTTTCAGAGGCGTCCTCTGGTCCCGGAATTTGTTAGAAGGGTGACATCGTCTCAGGGCGAGTGGAAACCCCATTTTTTCTTTATTCGACACGAGTTGGAAGATATCGACGTCCGTACTTGGTTTAAAAGGCCTAAGAAATGGCACGATAGGCTCGACTATGACCCCCCAGTGAGTGTAGGATTCTCGAGAGGGTTAATCCCGACGTCGCAACGTGAAACCTCCATTCTCTGTATCCATTTTCTGATGTCGAGACGGCGGGTCCGGGTGCTTATCTAGAACTCGATGAGGACGTTCGAGTCTTGCGTAGGATTTTTATACTCTGTCGAGTTGCTATACTTTAGTATTTTCTCTTTTTCTGTATTTGTTTTAACTATGTTCTGATGTCGAATTTTCTCTGTGTGCAGTGGAATATTTTTCAAAGTTGGAGGTCTTGGGCAAAGTGCCCGACCCTAAGGATACAGACCCCAAGAAGATTCAGGAACTGGCTGGCATCAGATCGAAGAAGCCAGTATCTGGTACCATAGTCTCCGGAGGTCAGAGGACTCCGGCTCGAGCTTCAACCCCTGTATCGACGTCAGACATTCTGAGAGACCAACCTGATGAGGCTCAGGTGACGGAGCAAACCGAGGCGGACCTCGTTCCGAGAAAGCGACAAAAAACTACTGAGGTGAGGCATGGGGTTGGGAAGGAAACCCACAATCTTGCTCCTCCCAGATCGAATGCGACCAACCCACTCCCTGGAGTGAGCATTACAGAGATGGAAGCCATGACTCCGGATGAGTTGCATGACTTTCTGATGAAAATCAATCGAGCTGTAAGTCTTCCTTTTATTTCTCTTGTCACTTTAAGACTTTTGTCTATTTCCGATATTAACAATTTTCTCTATTGCATGCTCGGCTAGCAGCTAAGGTGGAGATGACCAGAATCGAGCCTCCATCTGCTGTAATGGAGGAGCAGAAAGAGATCATTGCCATGCTGACATCCAATATCGAGAAGCAGAAAGCTAAGATAGACAAGCTCGATGATCGTCGCGCCAAGCTCGAGTCTGATATGGCAATCTCTCGAGATGAACTATCAAAAGCACGCGAAGATATATCTGCCAGGGATGCTGAGTTAGCCACAGTGAGGTCGGAGCTGGAGAGGATGAAGTCGGAGCTTGAGGGGACGAAGACCGAGTTGGCGAGGACTATCACGGGTCGTAACGATCTTGAGTCTCTTCTTGATGGTTTAACGACTCGCATGGAATCGGCCAGGAAGGACTTCCTGGCCTCTATGGAGCTTGAGAATGATCTATTGTTGCCGATGAGTCAGGGCATGAAAGGGGGATTTACAATGGCTCTCGACCAAGTCAAAGCTGTCGTCCCGGACTTCGAGGTATCCAGCATCGAGAAGGCCCACCTTTACGACCCTGAGGCCATCCATCGTTATGCCCGATATTTAACAGAGTTCAAGGCCGGTGTCTCCCTGTATGACAAGTATGTGACTCCTGCCCTGGAGGGAGATGTATCGGAGAACCTCGAGTCGGAGAATCAAGTCGACCCCAACGCCTCGTCCTCCCACCATCCGGCTGCCTGATGTTGTTTTCTCGTTATCTTTTTTAACAATTTGATTCGATTTGGCTGTAAACTTTTATTCGATCTGGTTGTAACAGCTTTTTATTTATCGATCTCGGAAACTTGGATTTTTTGAACCTCAATATATGCTTTTCCATTGATTATTTGTCTAGGGTGTAGTCTTTTTTGACTTAATTCCCTTGCAAAAGCTGCCTTGTGGGGTGTAGTCCTTTGGACTTAATTCCCCTATGGCCCCTCGAAGTGTAGTATGAGTACATGACTCATGATACACTTGGGTCTGAGTCGACCTAGCATTGTACTGCCTTATCGGCTAGACTTGGCTATTTGGTCGGAGCTCGATTCGACTGTCCTGCCTCGTCAGGCTTATGGGGATATCGAATTAAGAAGCCTTCACTCGTCTGTCACACATCGTGGTGCTTATGATCTGGTTGAGTTAGGTATCCTTCATGGGATCTTCCGACCGCCTCGCATCGTGGCTTATTGGCAGGTCGGGAGTGATATAAGCTCTGTCGGTGACTTGGCTTTTTTCACTGTTTTATTTTGACTCCATCATGTGGAGGGCTTGCAGATCGGAGGTGATATAAGCATTGTCAGTGACTTGGCTTTATTCACTATTTTATTCCAACTCCGTTGTGTCGAGGATTTGGTGTCGTGGTCGAATTTTGCACTTTTTCTTCTGCTCCCCTTTTCTTTTTTATATGAGCTTGTAAGTATAGCATAATTAAAAAAGAAAATTGCTTGAATAAAGAGCATTGAAATCAAATGTCGTTACAAATTATTAAGAAAGTAAAGTTGCAAATGTCATGAAATGATTAAGCAATTTAAACATAATATTTTCTGAGGTTGGTGGCGTGCCAAGTTCGAGGCACCGTGCTTCCATCCGACCTGCCCAACTGATACGATCCCTTAGGGTGCACCTTCAGAATTTTATATGGACCTTCCCAATTCGGCTCGAGCTTGCCTATTGGGTCCTGCCTGCTGGCTTTATTCTTCCTCAACACGAGATCTCCCACTTGGAAGTATTTATACCTCACTCTTGCATTGTAATATTGTGAGATCTTTCTTTTATAATTGGCCACTCGACGTGCCTCAATCTCTCTCTTCTCTTCGATGTTATCTTTTTCTAACCACAGATCGACAGAATTTGTCTCAACATTGTAGGCCAAAATTCGAGGCGATGCTAGCCCTATCCCTGCAGGTATCACTGCTTCGCATCCATAAGTCATGGCAAAGGGAGTCTCCTGCGTGGCCGAATTGGGCGCTGTTCGATACGACCACAGTATGCTTGGTAACTGAGCTGCCCAATCCTGACCTTCATCTTCTAACCGCTTCTTTAACCCAAATTTAATCTGCCTGTTTGTCTGTTCGACTTGTCCGTTGGATTGAGGTCAGGCCACTGAAGTCGTTTTCTGTTCAATCTTGTACTCTTTTAGCCAACTCTGCACCCTTTCATCTAGGAACTGAGTCCCATTATCCGAGATCAGATACTTCGGAATTCCAAACCTGTACAAAATATTTTCCCATAGAAAATTTTTGATGGTCTGAGCCCCGATGTCGGTAAGTGCTTTGGCTTCGACCCACTTTGTGAAATAATCAACCGCGACCACAACATATTTGAAATTACCCGGAGCTCAAGGTAAAGGCCCGACTATATCGACCCCCCACTCATCGAACGGCCATACCGATTCGATGGCGTTCATCTCCTGTGCTTGCTGGTGTGTCACCACATCATGCACATGACAATCCCTGCATATCATCACCAATCGGTTGGCATCCTTTTGCATGGATGGCCAAAAATAACCGGCTAGTTTGCATTTCCTTGCCAACATTCGAGCTCCGCAATGATTACCACAAACTCCTCGATGTATCTCTTCAAGAAGATAGGCCCCTTCTTCCGATGCGCATCGCATCCAAGGTGTTACAAACTATTTTCGATAAAGGACGTAGTCAAATAAAGCATACTTGGAGGCTTGCAGTCGGATTTTTCTGGCTTGAGATTTTCCAGACGGGAGAATTCCATCTTTCAAGTACAGAGCTATAGGGTCCATCCATGTCGATCCTTGGGTAACCGGTTGTACATCGACCTCGTTGTAGCTTCTTTCTGCTAACATTTCGACCAGGACCTTTCTCTTCGATTTGAAGTTCGATGCTAGTTTAGATAATGCATCAGCCCTTTTGTTTTCGCTCCGAGGTACCTGTTCGATATGAACCGTCTTGAACTACGATATCAAACCCTGAACAACTTTCAAATAACTCTTCATGGACTCCTCTTTTGCTTCATACTCACCTCGTATGTGATTCACTACGAGTTGAGAATCACTATACACCAGGAGATTCTCGACCCCCAACTTCGATGCCCGCTTCAAACCTGTAATCATGGCCTCATATTCTGCTTCATTGTTTGTGGCCTTGAACTCGAATCGAAGTGCATAAGGGAACTCTTCTCCTTTAGAACTAACCAACAATAACCCAGCTCCATCTCTTTCTTTACTCGAGGCGCCATCGACATAGATGGTCCATCGTTCCTCTTATGACTATCTATCCTGCTCCAACTGAATCGATAATCCCTCGGCTATGAAGTCTGACAGAGCTTGACCTTTAACAGCTGTACGAGGTAGAAACTCGATATCGTAATCAACTAACTCAACAACCCATTTGGCTAATCGACCCGATGTCTCGGGCTTTGCCAAAATTTTCTTTAGAGGTTGGTCTGTGACCACAGCAATGGGGTGTGCTTGAAAATATGGCTTCAACTTCCTTGATGCATGAACCAAACTCAATGCTAACTTTTCAGCAGGCGTATACCTGATCTCCGCTTCATGCAATGCTTTACTTACAAAATAGACTGGAATTTGTCCATGGTCTCCTTCTCGAACCAACACTGCACTCACTGCCTCTTCGCAGATTGCTAGGTAAACAAGTAATTTCTCTCCTTCCCTAGGTGAAGATAGTGTTGGTAAATCAGACAAATACTCCTTCAAATCATCGAACGCTTTCTGACATTTCTCATCCCATTGGAACGGACTCGCCTTCTTCATATCTTGAAGAAGGGTAGGGCCCTTTGCGCTGATATCGACAAGAAGCGATTGAGGGCTGCCATCCGACCCATCAATCGTTGCACTTCTTTTACGTTACGAGGTGCAGACATGTTCTTAAGGGCCTCGATCTTATCTGGATTAGCTCGAATTCCGTCTCTCGATATAATATAGCCTAAAAATTTCCCAGATCGAACCCCAAAAGTGCATTTTTCGGATTGAGTTTCATGTTTACAGCCCGCAGCACCTCGAAAACCTCTCTGACATCAACAAGAAATTGACCCATTGACTTGCTCTTGATCAATAAATCGTCTACATAAACTTCCATATTTCGACCTATCAGTCCCTTGAAAATTTTATTAACTGCTCTTTGATAAGTAGCTCCTGCATTCTTTAAACCGAAGGGCATCGTCACGAAGCAGAACGTGCCAAACTCTGTTATGAAGCCGGTTTTCTCTGAGTCCTGGGGGTCCATGAAGATCTGGTAATGTCCCCTGTACGCATCGAGAAATCCAAATACCTCGAAATCCAGTGTCGAGTCGACTAACTGTTCAATCTTTGGGAGCGGATACAAATCCTTAGGGCACGCTTTGTTGAGATCTGTAAAATCCATGCACATTCGCCAGCTTTCATCTGGCTTCTTAACCAACACTGGATTGGCTAGCCAATCCGGATAGAATACATCTTTGACGATTCCGGAAATTAACAATTTCTCAACTTCCTTCTTTACTGCCTCCTTCCTCTCAAGGGCGAGATTTCTCTTCTTCTGCCGTATCGGCTTTTTTTTGGGTCGACATTTAGTCGATGCACTGCTATATCTGCCGATAAGCCTGGCATGTCATCTGCTTTCCATGCGAACACATCTCGATACTCGACCAGGAGGTCGACCAAGGCTTTAATGTCGGGGTGTGACAACCACTTCCCGATCTGGACCCCTTGGCCCTCCTCTTCTTTCCAAACACGGAGCTCCTCTGTTGGATCGATGGAGACCCAGCTCCGATTCTCCTCTTCCTCAAGTATTAATTCCTCAACCAGCACTTGCCCAACTCCTTTCCCTTTAATTGTGACCAAACTACAATTCCTGGAAACTTCAACGTCTCCTTTCACCTCATGGGTACCATACCAGGTGGGGAACTTCATGCTGTTGTGGAATGTAGAAATAATAGCTCTCAGATCGTAAAGAGCAGGTCAACCTAATATCGCGTTATAACCCGATGGGGCCTTAACCACGACATAAGTCATTTCCATTGTTCTCCCCTTTTCTCCGTCTCCAACTGTAGTCAACAAACTAATCGATCCGACAGGATGGATAGCCTGTCTTGTGAATCCAAACAGAGGGGTTGACAATGGCACAATGTCTTCATCCTTCAACCTCATGGCCTTGAAGGCTGAGTAGTAAAGGATATTGACGTCACTTCCACTGTCGACACAGACTCTTTTTATCCGACCTCGGCTTATCACCGCCTCTATTACTAATCCTTCACTGTGACTGTGGGAACTCGGAATATCATCTTTGGGTCCATAACCCACCTCCGTTGTGAACCTAAGCTTCTTCGACTTCCTTGATCTGTTTGTAGGCTGTTGACTGGATCGAGCTTGATCTGACTCGTGTTCAGCGACAATCGTGTTGACATCATACCCGATGCGGTTATCCCGATGAGGGTCTCGATTATGATCCTTCCGACGATCATCCCGATGGTTATCTCTGCAGGTCGGCTCAGATGATCTATCTCGGCGTCTCTGAATATCTCGATACGGCGATCGATCTCTCTTTCCATTATAACTTTTTCTCTTATACTCCCGACGACCCTTTGGCTCGTCCTTCTCGGATCTGTCGATCACGTCGTCCAACCGACCTTCTTGAATACAGGCATCAATATCTCTCTTCAAATCAAAACATTCTTCTGTGTCATGCCCTACATCTTTGTGATAGTCACAGTACTTGTGGGTATTCTTTCTCTTCTCAAGATCTTTGGAGATTGGCTTAGGTGTTCAAGCGATATTCTTCTTAATCATGATAGCCAGCACCTCCCCCCGAGATCGGTTGAGAGGGATAAAATCTCGATCTTTCAAATTTCCTTTCTTTCCGAGTTGAACTGTGATCGGAGTTGTCAATCGATCGAACACATTGGACTTCCCTTCATCATTTTGACCCTTTGGCTGACCCTTGGCCTGGCCTCGGGTGTCACTCCTCGAGCTGAGGCCAAGTGAAATGGTGTGCAGACGCACTGCCACTTCACCTTGGCAAAAATTGTGAACTATGTTTACACATTCGTCCATATCATTTGGCATCTTCTTGGAAAGCTTATCATACAACTTCATGTTACGTAGACCTCCGACAAAGGCATTGACCTGCAGTGCATCACTGGCGTTATGCACTTTCATGGCCTCGAGATTGAAGCGCCTCATGAAATCAATGGTTGACTCTCCTTTCTCTAGCTTGATGTTCATGAGGTGGGTAGCACTAAGGTGGAACTTCTTGTTCCCGATGAAAGCATCTCGAAACTTCTATCCCAACTGTATAAAACTTGAGATCGACCCTGGCCGTAGCTTATGAAACCACTCCCGAGCTCGACCCGTAAGCAATGTATCGAATGCACGGCATTTCATGGAGTTGTTGGCATTTCTCAATCTCATCAATGATATATACCGATACAGATGATCCTCTGGGTCCGTGGTACCGTCATAGGGTTCCATCTTCGGTGGCTTAAATGACTCTGGCTTCGTATATATATATGCGATTGAACTCGTTTCGAATACTCTCATCGACCTGCCGTTGTTGGTTTTCGTGTCCAGGACGCTTCTTGGTTATGCTGATTTCTACTTCATCCTCATGCTCTTCTTGAGGATCGACATGCCTCTTCCCCCTGGCATTCTCAGTCTCCTTCCGACCCGGTGGGTCTAACAGATGTTCCTCAGGGGTGTTATAAATTCCCTTACCTATGAATGCTGACGCCACCACTCTTTTCAAGGCGTCTTCATCTGAAGACGCTAAATGATCTGCCATGTCTTGCAGCTGGGGTGGAAGCTGTGGCCTTGGGGGATCTGCCGCTGCAGGTCTAGATCCAGTGAGGACTTCTTGAATCTGGGATGGAACCCCTGCTGGATCTACATCTGTGTGTTCTTCGACCTGTGGGTTCTTACTGTTCGTTGGTTTCTTTCTTGCTGGTGGTGCCATTGCAATATTTTTACCAACTCACCGGTAGAAGGCCCTCCTTCTAGCGCCAAATGATGATGCTGAATAATGCACCACCGGTAAAACAGGCCCACGCGTAATCTAAGGGTGAGTTAGGAGGAAAAATATGCAAGGCCAAGACTGATAAAGATGGTGTTTTTGGTGTTATATGGCTGAGTCCAAGAATGTATCTTGAATTGCCTACGTATCATGTGTAATTTTCAGGAATCAAGCCTTACGTAGTTCCTGGAGCTATGTATTTATAGGCACATGTCCTTCTTCTGCCCTAAACTTAGGGCGGTTTGGTCTATTGACATAAATACCCTTTAATGGGCCTTGACCCCTTGTCCAAGTAACCAGCTGGATGGTGGGCCTAGGAACCTGGACTGGAGGCCTTGGTCACGACTCGATGCTAACCGACATGAGTGATCGAGGTGGGACACTTGCAGGATCTGCCCGTTGTTGCGGTCTTCACTGGTAGATCTCGTATTCGATCCGATATGTATAATTAATACAGACTTTTCTACATCCAGCTGGACCAATCAGATTATTCCACGTGGAGGGGTGAAATCCCGTATCGTCACACGGGGATAACAATATAGAACATTAAAGATTATAATATAATTGTGTGAAGAACGATAATATTAAGTTAGAGATGGAATGTCGTATCATAGAGAACTTGGATAATTTATCCACACATTGCATTGGTTATCTTAAGATAAAAAAAATTTAACTGAATAAATCGTGAAAAAAAAAAGATTAGTTTTGACCCCAAACGAAAATCAACATATGTAAGAAACACGCTCCTACCACAGACTCCTACTGTAGCTTCCTTCCTACGCATCTTAATTACCACTGTCCACCATCTCTAAGCCTCACCTCACCCCTCCCCAAAGTAAAAAACAACATATGTAAGAAACACGCTCCTACCACAGACTCCTACCATAGCCTCCCTCCTACGTACGCATCTTAATTACCACTGTCCACCATCTCTAAGCCTCACCTCACCCCTCCTTCTTGCCTCAACTTATCCCTCAACCTTACTTAAACAATAAAAAAGTCCTAAATTGTACTTAAGAATCTCTAAACTCTCTCAAATCATTTTTCAAAAAGAAATCATAATTAACTTTACATCTCCAAACCCACCGACAACCATAAGATCATTTATTCCCAAACACCGCATTTCAAATTATCCCCCGAACTCACCCATAAAAAAAAGAAAATAAAATAATATGCCCTACAACTAAATACACTTAGTTTAGATTTATCGGGTTTTCCAACCTGTATTTAAGGTGACTGTCGAAACCTATTACTGACCACAGTTAATTTTTTTTTTTTTCTGTTTCGGCCACAATTGAAATGACACAATATAGTAAAACACGTGTATGTGGATCATGTGCCATTTATAGGGGACTATTCTTCGAACTCATCCCAAACCCCCTCGATCTTTTTCTTATTAAAAAAAATCGTAAACCTCTTCATCCCCCACACCATACCCCACTTATCTTCACCAATGAAAATGGAGAGAGGTTATTTATTAGGAAAATCAAATTTCAAAAAGTCAAATTTTGTAATTATTGTGAAGTGTAAGTATTGTTATAAATAATGCAGGAATATAAGTTAATCGGAATCATTATAATTAAGGTAGGAATATTTGGGTTGAAAGTTACGTAATAATTGAAAATTACATAATTATAATTAATGCACGAATATTTGACTTGACATATTTTTTATTTTATTTATTTATAGGAATCATTCTAATTTTCGAATAATTGAAAAGTACCATAATTGTTGGGATGTTAATGGAATAGTTTTCGAAATAAGTTAATTTTAGGATTAATTATAATTGACACAGAAATATTAAATTGGTTGAAATTTTGGTAATAATTGAAATTGACATAATAATTTGGGATATGAATGACATAATTTTTGAAATAAGTTAATTAAAGGAATAGGTTTTCAATTTTAGAAATAATTGAAAATGACAAAGATGTAATTACATAAATCATTATAATTAGTGCATGAATATTTGGTTTGAAATTTTTGAAAAATTAAAACTGACATAATTGTTGGGATGTTAATGGCGTAATTTTTGAGTTAATGATAGAAATCATTATTTAATTATAGGAATCATTTAATTAATACATGAATATTTGGGTGAAATTTTTAAAATAATTGAAAATGACACAATTGTTAGGATGTTAATGGAATAATTTTTGAAATAACTTAATTATGGGCATAGTGTTGACATAATATTTATTCGATTTGGAATCATTACAAATTTTGAATAATTGAAACAACTTTAATTTTATGGGATGTTATTGGCATATTTTCAGAAATAAGTTAATCATAGAAATCATAATTTAATTATAGGAATAATTACAATTACAGCAGGAATATTCGATTGAAATTTTTGTAATAATTCCAATTAATGTGGTTGGAGACACATTTTATTTATTAGGAAAAACAAATTTGACAAAGTCATATTTTGTAATAAGTATGAACCATTAATGGCATGATTTTAGGTAACAAAATTTTGGAATGGTTATAATTAATGTGGGAATATTTGACTTGTGATTTTTCGTAATAATTGTAAATGACATAATTGTCAGGACTAAATCATTATACAGCATAATTTTCAAAATAGCTTAATTATAGGGCATATTATAATTAATGTAGGAATATTTGGGTTGACATAATTTTTTATTTGATTTATTTATAGGAATGGTTATAATTTTTGAATAATTGATACTGCCTTAATTGTTCGGATGTTAATTATTGGCATATTTTTCGAAATAAGTTAATCATAGAAATCATAATTTAATTATAGGAATAATTATAATTAATGTAAGAATATTCAATTGAAATTTTCGTAATAATTACAATTAATGTGATTGAAGAGAGAAGTTATTTATTAGGAAAATCAAATTCGACAAATTCAAGTTTTGTAATAAGTGTGAACCATTAATTTTGAGGTAACCAAATTCGATTGAAATTTTCATAATAATTACAATTAATGTGATTGGAGAGAGAAGTTATTTATTAGGAAAATCAAATTTGACAAAGTCAAATTTTGTAAGAAGTGTGAACCATTAATGACATGATTTGAGTAACTAAATTTTGGAATGGTTATAATCAATGCAGGAATATTTGAGTTGAGATTTTTCGTAATAATTGAAAATGACATAATTGTTAGGATGTTAATGACATGACATAATTGTTGCTGTCAATGACATAATTTCCAAAATAACTTAATTATAGGACATATTATAATTAATATAGTAATATTTGACTTGACATAATTTTTGATTTGATTTATTTATAGGAATGATTATAATTTTTGAATAATTGATACTGCCATAATTGTTGGGATGTTAATTTTGGAATGATTATAATTAATATTTGACTTGAGATTTTTAGTAATAATTGAAAATGACATAATTGTTAGGATGTTAATGGCATGGCATACTTTTTGGAATGGTAATGACATAATTCTAGAAATTATTTAATTATAGGAATCATCGTATTGCATAATTTTCAAAAATAGTTTAATTATAGGACATAATATAATTAATGTAGAAATATTTGGCTTCACTTAATTTTTGATTTGATTTATTTATAGGAATGATTATATTTTTTGAATAATTGATATTGCCATAATTGTTGGGATATTAATTTTGGAATGGTTATAATTAATGAAGAATATTTGGGTCAAATATTTGAGATTATTGAATGTGACATAATTGTTAGGATGTTAATGGTATAATTTTTGAAATAACTTAATTATAGAGCATATTACAAATAATTTAGTCATAATTATATATCTTAATTATATAAATCATAATTTGATTATAGAAATAATAAACAAACAGTTAAAAAGCAAAAAATAAAAGTTAATTTGAATAAAACAATATCAAAACATGAGGAGAACAAAAACTCAAATAATGAACAAAAACAATGTCAGCATAGGAAGAGCAAGTATCTCACATTTCCGATGAAAAATATTATTGTGGAAAAACAATAACAACAAAACTATAAAGTAGGAAAAAATATGAATACTGACCGTGAGAAATCCTACGCAAAATTTGATTCTTTGGGCGATATTCTAGCTAAATGGTGTCTCTGAGGCTGGGCTGCCAAAGCTATCCCGCATAAGTTATAAAGTAGGAAAAATATGAATACTGACCATGAGAAATCCTATGCAAAATCTGATTCTTTGGGCGATATTCTAGCTAAATGATGTCTCTGAGGCTAGCCTGCCAAAGCTATCCCGCGTAAGTCATTTTGGATTTGAAATTATAATCAAGAAAAAAAATATTATTGTGGGAAAACGATAACAACAAAACTATAAAGTAGGAAAAATATGAATACTGTCCGTGAGAAATCCTACGCCAAAAAAAAATATTATTGTGGAAAAACAATAACAACAAAACTATAAAGTAGGAAACATATGAATACTGACCGTGAGAAATCCTACGCAAAATCGGATGCTTTGGGAAAAATTCTAGCTAAATGATCTTCTGTAATCGAAGTGAAAAATTGACATTGATTCAAAAAACAAATCACCAAAATGAAATGAATACTACAAAACTATAACGTAGGAAAAATATGAATACTGAGCGTGAGAAATCCTACACAAAATTGGATACTTTGGGCAAAATTCTAGCTAAATGATCTTCTGTAATCGAAGGAAAAAAATTGATAGTGATTCAAAAAAATAAATCACTAAAATGTAGAAATGAATAGATGGATGAAGAAATGAAGAGGAATGAAGAAATGAAGAGAAGGTGAAGAAATGAATAGAAGGTTTGTGTATTTATTAGAGAAATCAAAGTTTTAAAACTCAAATTGCATAATTACGGTAGGTTTTTGTTTTTCCATATTTTAGGGTAGCCGAATTTTGCAATTATGGTAGGTTTTCTTTTCTTTTTTAGCATATTTTACGGATTTGGAGCGGGTCAAAACAGGTATTTGGGTTAAATTCACTCCCCCATATATTATATATAGATAGATATCGTTTGGTCTATCATTCCTGTTTGCTAGACTAATAGTTGCGCAGATGCCATATATATACATATACATATACATATACATATATATGTATATATATTGAACATTTACACGTCAGCAGCACTGTTATAGGCCAAGGCAACCAAATGACGGGTAGAAGGGCGACCTGCCATTTTGACATCTCTATGAGGAACAAAATCCCGAACCCATATGCCGGCCACCTCGGGGTCGTTAAGCCTATCGTTGACGGTCCCGCTCCATTGAGGAATTTTTTTTAGACATATGAAAAGTGTATGTCTCCCTTAATTCCTCAAAAGGAACAAAAATCCTATCCCAAGGATTGCGCTCAGCTACATATCCGAATGCCTGAGCTGGCATATCCTCTTTAGTCTGATCATCGCATAAATCGACTATGGGAAACATTTCTTATTGAGATTGAATCTTCTTTGCTGGAGATCTCATATTAGCATGGCCATCATATCTCTTTTTCCTACTCTTAGGGGTATTTGTTGCTGAGGTGGGAGAAGACCCATCAACCCGGGCTTTAGAGGTAGAAGCACCAAGCACTAGGATGCATGTATCAGCAGCAGCTGTTTGTTTGGAAGTACTTATGATTTGGACAACCTTTTTCTTCTTCAAGATAACGTGACCAGACAGCTTGGTGAATGAGCTCACTACATAAAAATGAGTTTGAAATCAGTTCACCAGATATGACATCAGCAACATGGAAGGTACATAAAAAAAGTAAGTTCATTAACAAAGTATATCTTACACGTGGACTTCTACTTATTAGAAAGAGGGGTGTAGCCCACCAATGATGAATATCGTTAAGGCATTGGGCGAGCTAGATTGAACCCGGTCCGATCCGGCTTATGAAGGTACAGGCTTGTTGGACATATTTTAAGTTCTAATGATGAGTGTCAGACTAGCTGTTATAGAGCAAAGGCAAAAATATGTCTAGATTAAATGTATAGGTTTACTAGAGTTTGATCTTTGTATAGGTTTGATCAAACAAGCACTATAAAGAGGTCAGCTGACTTGTTCAGCAGACCTATCTAGGTCAGTAGGGTGTCTAGGTCAGTAGAGCGTCTAGGAACCTGCTGATGGTTGAAGGCTGAGGGCTCAAACTCAGTAATTAAGGCTAAGGGATAAAACTTAGTATTTAAATTCAAGGATATGGGATCAGAATTTAGGGAAGTCTGTGATAACCTAAAATTATCACATATACCTTGTGTACAAGGTCTAAGTTCCATAAAAGTTAAGTGGTGATTGAGACTTGGTTATGGTTAAAATGGTGTACTCTAACTTCATGATAAAAAGTTAGATGAAAAGCGGTCAGCTGAAGTGTTTATAAAACATGACAGACTATAAGTCAGCTGACAGAAATGGACATCAGCAGACTGATATAACAGTTGTCTACTGAATGGAAAATACGAATTAATCCAAATTCTTTTTTGGAAGACTAAATGGATAATGATGATTTACAAGCCTTGGATTAATCAGAAAATCAATGGTCACGATTAAAAAGGCGTTGGAAGAGCTTCGGAGTCATTCCACCATCAATGGTAGTTAGCCAGCCTTACAATGCCTCAACCATAGTTGTAGTTAGCCAGAGAGGTTAGAATCCTTGCTTCTTAGGCGTGTTAGCAATAACCATTAACCGTTTTTTAGAATATGCCTTTCTATCCTAAGCTAAGAGTGACTTAGAGCCTAGCAGCTTATTCAGGGCATTCATGTGGAGCAATAGATTTGAGAGCAAGATCAGGGGACACCAAGGGCGGTTTAGTGAACGCCTACTTAAAGAAGAAGCCCGGAGGAAGGCTTCGGATCTAATGAATACTTAGGATCGTGGATTGAGAGTATTTGGATAGATCCTCGACACAACCACAACCTGTGTGAAGTCACCTTGGAATAAAACCTCAACACTTAGAAAACCTGTTTCTAAGCACCTTGGTATATGGATAACCACAAGGATTGCTCAAGTCCTTGATAATCCGAAATTTGTATCCTCTTTCCAGAGAAACACACACAACACTTTTCCATGTGAAGAATAAAATAAGATTTATATTGAACCAATGTTGAATTACAAGTTACAAGTAGTAGGCTATTTATAGGCTACAAGAATACATTTTAGGATGCTAGATACATCCTAGAAAAACACTTCAAATTCTAAATACATGTATTGCAATTTTTGGCCATGAACAAGACTTTTCTAGGTTCATTGAATCTAGATTCAATGTATCTTGTTTAATGCTTGTAACCTTTCAAATATTCTTGCACATGCACTTGATTTCTTCCAAGACTTGTATTCTTGTATTCTTGATCTTCAAAATGGCGCCACATTTTATCTAAAATCAGCCATGTACTTGTCTTGTTGATTATTTAATATTGCATAATAAAATATATATTAAGTAGTATAATAATAGCCAAAATGTTGGGCTTTTATTCAGCAAGCCCATATGCAAATATAATGGATTTAATGGATCCACGTTGTCAATTGGGCTAATTTATCCAAAACCTCAAGCCTCTTTTTGTGTTGCACTTGAGTTTTAGGCCCAGCCCGAAATATGAGAGGATCGTGAGAAGGACTTGGACTCAGATTCATATCAGCTATATCCTATGAAAAATAAGTCAATGACAGACACTTTGATCATCAAAAATTTCATCGATGATGTCGATCGACGATGCGAAGAGGAAAAAGCAAGTCAAGATAGAGACAAACTAAAACGGCTATATTTGAAATTCAAACACAAGTCATAGGATTCACACCTATAAATAGATGACTCCTGATTCAGATTGATGAGGATAAGAAACGGATGAAAAATAGATGAACAAGAAAGAAAATAACGCAAGAAATTTATTAAGTGCAATCTCACCCTCTGAGCATCACTAAGCTATCAATTTTCTAATCAAGATTTTCTTCAAGTGTTTCCTACTATCAAGTTACATACAATGTACACACTTGAAGACTACAAGCTGCTGATCATTTCATCCTGATCAAAAGCTACTGAAAGCTGAATCACTTTCTTGATTCAACCCTTCTTTTTCTAGAAGTTTGCCGAAGACAGAGAAGCACTTTTGAAGTGTCAAGAACTGTTGTGTGTGGTGCATCTGGTGAAGAGTCAATCCTACCCTTGAAGGACAGCAATCCTACCTATATCAAGTGTTCAGTTTGTGAAGCCATAGTCATTGGTGAAGGACAAACAGTTTAGGGATTTTTGTAACAACAACCTCAAGCATCTCTAGTGAATTTCCTCCAACATCACAGGAGAAGAGTGGACTGACAGGATTACACCACCTAGAACCACTATAAATCTTGCCTACTTTACTTTACTGCATTTACATTCTGCAATTCATTTTATCATCATACTCATCAAATCAACCTACTAAAACTTGCTACTGAATCACACTAATTGCACTACTGAGTATCCAATACATAGTTTCATATTTATAACAACAAGTAATAAGGCTTAATTTGTTATATTCCGCTGCAACAAATTCAATAGCTTTAATAGTCAGCATACTACTGAGTGGTCAGTAGACTATTGACCCTGCTGAGTTTGTAAAATTCCAAAAAGTTTTTAAGTGTTATGGTTATTCACCCCCCCTCTAAACTTAACCAAAGCATTTTCAAGGGACCAACAATTGGTATCGGAGCAGTGCTTCTATTCTAAAGTAATCCTACTTGTTGTGCTTGTGAAAAATCTTTGAAAATGTTTTCATGTCTGTTTTCAAGTTACTGCATCATGGACAACAATTAGTATGCTAGGACTATGTTGATGTGCTCTCTAGATCGTTTTGATGAGTATAAACGTCGCATGCAGGCTTATCTAGCTGCAACACATTATGAAATGATGGATGTGCTGACTGATGGACCACTGGAAATCACTAAAATTGTAATTGTAGATGGTCAAAATCAGATTATTCCAAAGCCAAAGAGAGAGTGGGGCGCTGAAGATAGAAATAGAGCAAATTTGAACAATATTTATGTTGATATCAGTTACAGAACTTTAGATACCAATATGCACATGAAGGTGAAGGATTGCAAAACTGCCAAGAACTTTAAGAAATATTTCAACTCATTTGTGAAGGCACTGATCCTATCAAGAAAAACAAGATTAGTGTGGCCAAACAAAAATTTCAGGAGTTCAAAATGAAATCAAATGAAACCATTGAATAGATGGAGTCTAGGTTCAATGCAATCATGGATGAACTTACCCTTCTGAATGTTGTTTATACAAAGGAAGAGATCAACACCAGAATTCTTAAAGCTTTACCTGTAAAGGAAGTTTGGGAAATGAAGGTTACTGCCATGGAAGAGTCCAGGAGACTACATGAAGAAGACACCTTCAAATTGTTTTCAGATCTTAAAGCATATGAATTCATCAAGGATCTTGTTCCAAATTCTGAAAAGGAAGCAACAAAACACAATAGCACTGGCTGCTGCATATAAAGAAGAATCATCAAGTGTTCAAGATGATGTGCTAGATGAGATGCAAGAGCAAATAGCCCTACTAAGTAAGAAGAGCAAAATGAAAAAATCTAGAAGGGGATCTTCAAGGAATTTCAACAATAAATCAAGTGAGAAAAGGGAAGAATCCAAGAAGGATCATGACTTTATGTGCTATCATTGCAAGAAACCATGACACTTCAAACCTGACTGTCCTGATTTGAAACAAAAGAAGGATTCTGACTACTTAAGCTTTAACTGCAAGAAGCCTAGACATTTTAGACCCGACTTTCCATACCTACTGATAAACAAGGGTCATCAGAGAAGATCTGGCAAGAAATTTTTGGTTGCTGATGATGAATCAGGATATAAAGTGGAATCAGAAAAAGGAAATGATTCTGATGATACTGCACTCTTTGCACAATTCGATGACTATGCTTTAATGGCTAACATGGATGAAACTAAGGAGGTATACAATTCTGTATCTATAAATACTCTTGCTGAAAATGATTGTGAATCTACTTGTGGTTCAAATCGTAAAATTTCTAACACCGAAGAACCTTTAGATGCCCTCCTTAATCAACTGAGAAAAATACAATCTGGTTATGAGATTGTGAAGGCTGAAAGAGAATTACTTCAAGGAGAAATTCAAAGATTAAATGTTGAATTAAGAAGTCTCAATGGTATGGAAAAGGATTATGAACAGAATTAGTGTAAGTCTACTGCACCAGTAGTTGTAACTGAATCTGCTGCACAATCTAATTCCACAACTGCATTCAAATTTGGAAATCCTAATGGTGATAGAACAGGCCTTGGATTTGAAACTCAACAATCTTCTAAGGGTGGATCCAGTAAGGTTACTGAACCTAGTACCAGAATTGGTCCTAAGTTTGTACCTGCACAATATCCAACTCCTCAAAAGGTTGTTGAGGCAGTAAACCCTGCGGAGAAAGCTTCAAAGAAGCAAAATCATAAGTCGCAAAGTACCCCGGTACCTAACAAAAAGGGTACATCTAAGGTTAGGACTGCTGGACCCTCTGGACCTGCTGATAGTAGACCTGCTGCAAAGCCTGCTGGACCAGAGAAAGGGAAAAATCATAAATATTCCAAGGATAAGAATATTAAACCTAAGAATGATAATCATTCAAGGGATACTTATCTCAGGGGGAAAGGTAGATTGTTTCCTACTGATGAAGATTGGAATATTCCTACCCCAGCTGCTAGAAACAAGAGATATAACCGTAATACTAGGGTTAGACCTCAGCAGTGGCATCAGCCGAGGACTCAGCAGAGACCACAATACAAGGCCGTTCCTAACAGACAACAACCTTATGGTTATGCTAGTGTTTCCAACAACAAAAATCACTTTAAACAGCACATTGTACCAAAAGGCCAGAAACCATATGTGAATGCTACACAACCAAATGTTAGATTCTATGGAAATGTAGCTTACATATATGAACAAAAGTGCAACACTTTCCAAAGAAGACCTTATGGAAATTTGCCAAGAGTTGTGCTTACCACTGACCACTATAGACCCAAACAGGTTTGGGTACCTAAAACATATTAAATTTGTTTTGTAGGGTGTCTGGTACTTTGACAGTGGATGTTCCAGACATATGACAAGAGGTAACCACTGTTTGACAAATTTTGTGGCATAGGATGGTCCAAAAATCAATTTTGGAAACAAGGACACACCAGGATATACAAGAGGATATGGAACACTGGTGAGGAATGGATTTACAATCAGAAATGTTGCATATGTTGAAGGCTTGGACTACAACCTGCTGAGCACTGGACAATTCTGTGACATGGGTTACAAAGTCACTGTTGACAAAGGCTACTGCACTGTCATGAGTGAAATAGGAGAACAAGTTGTGTTGGATGGAAGAAGACAACAAAGCATGTATGTGGTAGATTGGTCCACTGCTGTTCCTGAAACATGCGTTATTGTGCATACAAAGTCAGAACTCAACTGGTTATGACACAAGAAGTTGAGCATCTAAATTTTGATGATATCAATCAATTGGTGAAAAAGAAGTTGGTGATTGGTTTACCTGAGATCACATATAAGAAGGATGGAATATGTGATGCTTGTCAGCAAGGTAAACAAACAAAATCAAGTTTTAAGTCAAAGACTAAACAATCAACCAAGAGAGTGTTGGAACTGATGCATATGGATTTATTTGGACCAGTTATACCAACAAGTATAATAGGAAAGAAGTACACTCTGGTAGTAGTGGATGATTATTCAATATACACTTGGGTAATTTTCATGAATAAGAAAAGTGAAACACTTCAAAAGATGCTTGAACTTTTGAAGAGGTTGCAAAATGAGAAAAGTTTGACAGTAGTAAAGATCAGATCAGACAAGGGTACTGTGTTCCTAAACAAAGTCATAAGAGAATATTGTGAACAAAATGGTGTGCTGCATCAATTGGAAGCTGCTGGAACACCTCAGCAAAATGGGGTTGCTGAGAGAAGAAACAGGACTTTGAAGGAAGCACGGAGGACTATGAAATGTGAAGCATAGCTACCTGAAAGATATTGGGCTGAAGCAATCAATACAGCATGCTACACACAAAATAGAACCTCATTGAACAAAAAGCTGCTGAAGACACCTTATGTGTTATGGAATGGAAGAAAACCAAATATATCTTATTTCCATCCATTTGGGAGTAAATGCTTTATCTAAAATCATAAGGAGAAACTGAAGACTTTCCAACCAAAATCAGATGAAGGAATCTTTTTGGGATACTCTTCAGTCAGCAAGGCATTCAGGGTACTGAACAAAAGGACATTGAAACATGAAGAATCAATACATGTTGTTTTTTATACACCTAAATTCACAGGAATGGAAGATGATGAAGGTTCAGAACCTGCTGTGAATCTAGAAGTCACTGATCAAGAATATGTTGATGTTCTAAAGAAGATTGGTGATTTAAAAGTATTAGATTCTGGAATTGAAGGAGCCCCTGCTGAAGAACCTGCTAGTAACACTACTAATGCAACAACAAATGCAGTTCAAGGATTTGCTAATCTCCCTACTGAATCAACAACAGACCCTACTGAAGATGAGGTTCCTGTAAATCAATCATATCAAGAGTTACAATGGTTGAAGGACCACCCTGCTGAACAAGTAATTGGAAATGTAAATCAAGGTGTAAGGACAAGAAGACAACTAGAAGCAATGTTTAGTTGTTTTCTATCTCAAATGGAACCTAAAGTTGTTGAAGAAGTAATTTCTGATTTAGATTGGATAATTGCTATGCAAGTACAATTGAATGAGATTGAAAGAAATAAAGTTTGGAAACTAGTGGAGAGGCCTAATCATGCAAATATAATTGGTACAATATGGGTATACAGAAACAAATTGGATGAATCTGGTACCATTGTTAGAAACAAGGCCAGACTAGTGGCCAAAGGATATTCTCAAGTAGATGGAATAGATTTTGATGAGACATATGCCCAAGTTGCAAGATTGGAAGCTATAATATTATTTTTGGCATATGCTGCATATAAGAACTTCAAAGTATACCAGATTGATGTCAAAAGTGCATTTTTGAATGGCATTCTAGAAGAAGAGGTTTATGTTCAGCAACCTCTTGGTTTTGAAGTGAAAGATCAGGAAGATAAAGTGTATAGACTCAACAAAGCACTTTATGGTTTGAAACAAGCACCAAGAGCATGGTATGAGACCTTATCTCAATTCTTGGTGAATAATGGTTTTACCAAAGGAACAATTGACAAGACATTTTTCAGAATCAATGAAGGAGACAGCACCCTGCTGGTACAGATTTATCTGGATGACATGATTTTTGGTTCTGAAAATGAATTGCTATGTGAAAAGTTTTCAAATATCATGAAAATCAAGTTCCAGATGAGTATGATGGGAGAAATGAACTATTTCTTGGGATTACAAGTCAAACAGATGCAAGATGGAATCTTCATTCATCAAACAAAATATACCAATGAGCTTTTGAAGAAGTTTTGTATGGAAAACAGCATCAAAGTATCAACTCCTATGAGTACAAGCATCAGGTTGGATAAAGATAAGGATGGTAAAGATGTTGATCATACTTTATACAGAAGGATGATAGGAAGTCTGTTGTACCTTACAGCCAGCAGACCTGATATATCCTTTGTAGTAGGTGTTTGTGCAAGATTTCAATCAAAACCTAAAGAAAGTCACTTAGCAGCAGTAAAAGAATTCTCAAATATCTAAAAGAGACTTTGGGAGAAGGGATATGGTATTCAAAAGATGGAAGTTTTAAAGTTATATCCTACTCAGATTCTGATTATACTGGTTGTAATATTGATAGAAAAAGCACCACAAGAACATGTCAGTTCATGGGAAATAAACTTGTTTCCTGGTTTAGCAAGAAACAGAATTCAATATCAACTTCCACTGCTGAAGCTTAATACATTGCTGCTAGAAGCTCTGTGCACAAGTACTTTGGTTGAGACAACAATTAAGGGATTATAGGATTGAGGAAAGAGAAATTCCCATAATGTGCGACAATACAAGTGCAATTGCAATCACAGAAAATCCTATTTTGCACTCAAGGACCAAACACATTGATGCAAGACATCATTTTATAAGAGATCATGTTGAAAATAAGGATGTGGTGGTTTTCTATATTCCAACTGAAGACCAACTTGCTGATATCTTCACAAAACCTTTGGATAGTGAATGATTTGCTAAGTTAAGAACTGAACTTGGCATCATCAAAGTTGACTGAACTTTTATTAGTCAGCAGAGTACCGGAATTCACCAAAGGGACTAGTCTTTGCCCTGCTGGGTGCGCTCACTTGGCAGATTAGTCATTGGTATCAAAAATTCCTAAGTGCTCTTATAGTTTGGACAATTGAGCAAATGAAGTTGCGAAGGGGATTGGCCTTTGCCCTGTTGGGTGAGCTCACTTGGTAGATCAGTCATTGGTATTAAACTTTATCTTGTATTATCAGTTGTACAAAACTATGTTGTATGAAGATTATTTGTGCATTTTTGTATCAGCGGGCTACTGAACCAACATGAGAATATCAGTAGAGTAATTTCAAAGATACCATGCTGAAGCTTAAGTCTACTGATGACACAGTCTACTGAATGATTCGTTGCTAACAAAAGTCAGACTTTAATGAAAGTCAACAGTGGAGTAAATGGATATTATTCTTATCCTTTATCACAGCCATTACAATATTTAACGGTTATTACACTAGTGGGATGAATTAGTGGGACATGTGGTAGCATCACATTTATTCAAAATTAAATCGTGGTTAATACTACACTACGTGCACAATACCTGCCTGAAATTTCTCACCCACTACTTTTCCATATATATATACAGACTTATACATAAAACTTACATACAGAACTCAGATCATTTTATCTGAAGAATATACAATTGTGAACACAGATTTACAGAGCTTTCATCTTCATCTTTCTCAAATCGTAACAATGGCCGATAAAGATGTTCATCTTGGTATAAGCCAAAGTGTGAGGGGATATGTTGTTGATGTTAACAAAACAGAGTTAGGAATCAATCTAGGATGAAGAATCCGGAGATAAGAAGGGTTGGAAAATGTGCTGAATCTCAGATTGGAACAGATTTCATATGAAAATGTTTGTAATTTTTAGAGAAACATGGTGATAAGGGATGACAGGAAGCATTTACAACAACTGTCAATGCTCAAGAGATTGAAGTCTCATCGGACCTGCTAAGGGAGGCTTTTGGATTTGGTCCAGGGAATGGAGCCCCTACAAATCCAGAATTGAAGGAGCTACCAAGGTTGGCTTTTGTTGATTCCATAAAGACAAACAAATCTGCAGCAACAGCCTTGAACATCAATGTCAAATATATTGCTTTGGAACATAATTTACTGAGTAAATATATTGCTAAGAATATTTTGGGATTTATTGGAAGCCTTGATACACTATCCGGACCCAAAATAGACTTGATGATAATCATATCAAGAAGTATGAAGTTTGATTGGGCTGGTTTCTTTGTGCAATACATGAAGAAGATAATGGTGGATAAAAGAGAAACCATTGAAAAGAGGATGAAAAAGAAACAACCTGTTGGTTATATAGGTTCAGGTTTCTTTATAAAGACAAAACCTTTAGGTTTAATGGTTCAGGCCCTGCTGAATTAGTTGGAGATTCCTGATGTTGCTCCTTCAAACATCAATAAAGCAAGATACAAGCATGAAATTCATTATATTATTCCAAGGTTGGAAGATGATGATGAGGCTCAAAAAGTTGAAAGTGATGGTGAGCACGAACAGAGGACTACAGCTAGATATGATGTGCAACCTGCTGCATCAAAGAAGACAGTGGACAAAAGAAAGGCTACTGACACCAGAAAAATAATAGAATTATTAAAGCCTAAGAGAACAAGACAGTCAGTAGAAACTGACAAGTCTACTGAGGATCAAACTATTGTTGAGCCTACTGAGACTGTCAAGAAGACTGCTGCAGATATTTTGAAGGAATAGATCTGAGAAGAATCAAGGAAAAGGAAGACTGCTAGCAAAGAGCAATCAGAAGAATCTCACCCTGAGTCCCCAAAAAGACCTACTAAAAGAAGAAAGCAAATTGCAAAAAAGAAGGGACATGGAAAGGGTAAAGATTTGAGAGTTCTGGAAGGACAAAGAGAAGTTAAAGTAGAGGAAGAAGGTGTTGAACTTCAATTTGAAGAGCCAACAGAAGTGGCTGCTGAGATTTTACCAGAACCTGCTGAGAAGGTTACAGAGGTTGTGCAAGACCCTACAGAGATTTCAACAACTCAGGGGGAAGGAAAATCAGTTGAAGTCTCTACTGAGTAACATTTAATTCAGGGGGAAGTAAGTGTAGAGAAATTAGAGGTAGTAGACACAAATTTACCAACTGGAGAGTCTACTAATCTATTTGTATCTGCTGAAGATACACTGAGTCATCTTGTTGAGACTTTTGGAAGTCAACAAGTTGATAAACCTGCTCCAAGGAAACCAACCATGCCCTATAAAAGGAAGGAGAAGAAATCTAAGAAGCCTAAAGAATATCCTAATCTCAGAAAGATTTCAAAATACTTTGCATGGAAATTTGGTTTCTATGAGAGACAAAAGCCAGCAAGAGAACCAATGAGTGGCTTTGAAGAATGGGTTTTTGAAAGTCTTGGGGTGGAAAGCTTATTGGGACTGATTGACACATCACTGTTAGAGATGAGGTAGCTGGAGATTATTGAGAATGAAAAGCAGCAAGGAAGTGTAATGTTCAAAGATCCCAAATTTACACTAGATAGTGATGACTCATCATCATCATCAGATTCAGATGATGATCATCCTATGCATCCAAGAGAATCCAGTGAAAGATCTACTGAAAAAACATTAGAGCAACCTACTGAGGGTGGCAAGCCTGTTGAGGGTCTGTAGACTGATAATCTAGATCAAGAGCTGTTTGCGGCATTTACTGAAGTATTGGAGGAACAACTTACAGTAGCAACACTTCTTGAAGATGCTATGCTGAAAGGAACTGCTGAAGCTATGATGATTGAGTTGACTGAAGTCATTTATGAAGGATCAGCTCAATATCAGGATAGTGTGGACACTGATGAAACCTTGGCACAGGCTACTAATGTATTGAAAGAGATTGCTGAGGTACATGGTGTATTAGAGGAAAACATGGCTATTTTTCCTCAGATTAGTGAAGATGTGGAGGTTCAGTCTGCTGAGGTACAGACATCAACTGAACACAGGTCGGAACTGGAGGTCCAAAATACTGAGGATCAAACAGTATTAGGACAATGGTTGGATCAATTGCTGGGATGGAGGAATCCCCTGTGTCTTGTGTGGAGGCTATTGAAGAAAGGGCTGCTAATGGCAAAATTGGGCAAGAAGCTGCTGATGAACAAACTAAGGAGCAACTTCTTGACTATGATTTCTGTGATGAAGAGTTTCAGTTGCCTGAAGAAGAAGTAGAAGAGCCTCAACAAGAAAAAGAATCTATAATTGAGGAGGTACTGTTTTGAATGTTGTTGAAGAAGGTCCTGAACCCCATATATGGGATAGGACAAGGGCAATTGTTGTAAGGGTACCTAGAGCAGGTGATAATGCTGAAGAACCTGCTGAGACCATTGTTGGTGGTATGGCTGGAATGGCTGCTGCAATTCCAGTACATATTTTGAAGCAGATAAGAGCTGTAAGAGATGACATAACTCAACTGAGAACTCAATTGACTAGGAGTGAACAAAGATTTGAAGACTTAGTGAATTTAGTGGAAAATAGAGGAAGGACCACTGAGATAGCAGCATCCAATGTTACTCATCTACAGTTTACCATTAATGATTTACTGGGACAAGTTTCCTATGTCAAGCAGGATGCTGGAAAAAGAGACAAAAACATGGTTGAACAGATTGCATCCTTGCATAGGAAGGCTGACAAATTGGCTGAGACATCTAAACCTACTAAGACATCTCACCCTACTGATCTTGATCCAAAAGTTACTGAGAGGATCAACCTGCTGGAGCAAACTATGGAAGGACGGATTACTGTAGTTGACACAAGAACAAAAATTTTGAACGGACAACTAAACAATATTGTAAACACACATGAGAGTGTACTAGGCTTGCTGAACCATTGTATTGATGATGTGAATAAGGGGGAAGAAGGACAGACAACAAAAGCAAAAGAGGAAGCAATGATCTACAACAAGAAGAGATTTGAGGCTGAAATTAATGAATTCAGAGCACCTGCACATGGCAGGATACAATTAACAGATGACCTGCTGAAAGAATTCAAAATTGCTTACTATGCAAGGAGGAGACCCTACCAGGATATGACTTTTCAAGAAGGACTGAATTTCATCCTTGGATTAAAATTGTGTGAGACGAGGATCAAATCCTTGAAATCGACTAGAAATGGACAAACTGGTAGAGGTGGTCATGCTGGAAGAACATCTGGAGGTAGACAACAAACATTTGCTGAACAAAAAGCAAAAGATCGTGTAGAAAAATTCGAGGTATGCTATATGGGAAGAGGATTTAATTGGCATGGTGTCCAGTTAACTTTAGCTGAAGCCTGGAAGTGGTGGAAAATGGTGCATACTTGGATTGATTTCTCAAGAATTGAAAATTAGTGGATGGTAGATATTTAAAGAGAAATCAGAGAATACCTTCAGAAAAGATAACAAGACAGAAACTAGATCAGCAGACTTATTCCTATTTATCTTTATGCTGATACTAGTTGTAATAATGTTTGAACATCAATGATATATAAATGAAGTTTGTTCTATTTTGTTTTTATCTTTTTGCTTTGCAGTAAGGAGGGTATTGGCATCATCACTAAAAAGGGGGAAATTGTTGGACATATTTTAAGTTTTAATGATAAGTGCCAAACTAGCTGTTATAGAGCAAAGGCAAAAAGATGTCTAGATTAAATGTGTAGGTTTACTAGAGTTTGATCTTTGTACAGATTTGATCAAAGAAGCACTGTAAAGAGGTCAGCTGACTTGTTCAGCAGACCTATCTAGGTCAGTAGGGTGTATAGGTCAGTAGAGTGTCTAGGAACCTGCTGATGGTTGAAGGCTGAGGGCTCAAACTCAGTAATGAAGGCTAAGGGATCAAACTTAGTATTTAAATTAAAGAATATGGGATCAAAATTTAGGGAAGTCTGTGATGACATAAACTGATCACATATACCTTGTGTACAAGGTCTAAGCTTCATAAAAGTTAAGTGGTGATTGGGACTTGGTTATGGTTAAAATGGTGTACTCTTACTTCATGATAAAAAGTTAGATGAAAAGCGGTCAGCTGAAGTGTTTATAAAACACAGCAGAATATAAGTCAGCTGACAGAAATGGACATCAGCAGACTGATAAAACAAATGTCCGCTGAATGGAAAATACAAATTAATCCAAGTTTCTTTTTGGAAGACTAAATGGATAAGGATGATTTACAAGCCTTGGATTAATCAGAAAATCAATGGTCAAGATTAAAAGGACGTTGGAAGAATTCAAAGCTATATCTTATGAAAAATAAGTCAATGACGAGATGTGATCGATCATCAAAAAGTATCATCGATGAAGTGTCGATCACGATACAATGAGAGGAAAAAGCAAGTCAACATAGAGACAAATCTGAAAAGGCTATATTTGAAATTCAAACACAAGTCATAGGATTCACACCTATAAATAGAGGTCTCTTGATTCAGATTGATGAGGATGAGAAATGAATGAAAAATAGATGAACAAGAAAGAAAATAACACAAGAAATTTATTAAGTGCAATCTCACCCTGCTGAGCATCACTGAGCTATCAATTTGCTGATCAAGATTTTCTTCAAGTGTTTCCTGCTATCAAGTTACATCCAGTATACACACTTGAAGACTACAAGCTGCTGATCATTTCATCCTGATTAAAAGCTGCTAAAAACTGAATCACTTTCTTGATTCAACCCTTCTTTTTCAAGAAGTTTGCTGGAGACAGAGACGCACTTTTGAAGTGTCAAGTACTGTTGTTTGTGGTGGAGCTGGTGAAGAGGCAATCCTACCCTTGAAGGACTAGTGGAATACTTTGAAGCAGCAATCCTACCTGTTTCAAGTGTTCAATTTTTGAAGCCATAGTCATTGGTAACAGTTTAGGGATTTTTTGTAACAGCAACCTCAAGAATCTCTGGTGAATTACCTCCAACATCACAGGAGAAGAGTGGACTGACAGGATTACACCACCTGGAACCATTATAAATCTTGCCTACTATACTTTACTATATTTACATTCTGCAATTTATTTTATCAGCATACTCATCACATCAACCTACTGAAACTTGCTACTGAATCACACTACCTGCACTACTGAGTATCCAATAATTAGTATCATATTTATCACAACAAGTAACATGGCTTAATTTGATATATTCCGCTGCAACAAATTCAATAGCTTTAATGGTCAACAGACTATTGAGTGGTCAGCAGACTATTGACCCTGCTGAGTTTGTAAAACTCCAAAAAAAATTAAGTGTTAAGTTTATTCACCCCTCCTCTAAACTTAACCAAAGCCTTTTCAAGGGACCAAAAGGCTTATTGGGCTTTCATATTGGGCCTAGGCCCACCAAACCCTGCCTTCTCTGAAAATTCAAGGCATACCACTCGAAACTTCAAGTGCTGCAGTTTATTTAGATTATATCTTGGATTCAACACTTGAAGTTACATGATACATCAAGATCAAGCTCAAACTAGAATCCCAAGGATTCAACACATAAACATTGTTTTACAAAGTTCTTGGATCAGTGAAGCACTGCAAGTGTGAAGGACTAAAGTCAAGTGAACCAGTGTAGTCTGAGAAGGAGCAGAATTAGTGTGGTGGAGTTGTTGAAGTGGCAATAAACCCTTGAAAGAACAACAGAACAACTTCAGTGATGCAGCAAAGACAACTATGAATGAGTGATTGTTCAAATTGTGAAGCTTAGAGAACAACCAAGGACAATCTTCGTATCTCTTGATTCTGTACACAAGAACAATAGGGAATTCCTCCAACATCACAGGAGAAGAGTGGACTAAAGGATTACACCACCCAGAACCAATATAAACTTTGTGTTTTTGCAACCTTGCACTTTACTTTCTCCTTCTTTATTTCTATCAAGCATCTTACCATTACACAGCGCAACTGAGCACATTGACAAACTCATACAGTTATAAATAACAATTTTTAAAGTCTTCAATATCCGCTACATAAAACACAGCTGAGCCAGCAAGTCAGCTGACTAGCTTTCATTTAAACTAAAACTCGGTATTTTTTTTTAAAAAGGAGTTAAAAAAACATATTCACCCCCATCAAAACTTGTTTAAAGCATTTCCAAGGGACCAACGGTAAAGATTTGGGAGGTAGTAAAGACGCTGACAAAGCTCCATTTGCCAAATCACATTCTACAAGCGGAAGGGTTATTAGTAAAAATATTATAAATGTATAAACGAGAATGGTGTACAGAAACATTTATACCGTAGAGCACTGTTATCGGCCAAGTCAACCAAATTGATGAATAGTGTCCTAAACCCAATCGGGTCGGACCGGATCTGACCGTTCAAATCATTTCTACTATTTTTTATGTTTGTACATAATATAAATGCCTTTCTGTTATTATATATTTGTTCGTTTAACGAACCAATTATGATATTGTATATATGATAATGTCCTTAGTATTAAACTGTGATAAAGAAACCTTGATAGTGATTATGGTTCATGAGATCTTGAATCACTTTAATTGGTTTGAATGTCTCTAGTCGTGTGTACTATTAAATAGGACTATGTCTTCTATCTTATGAAGAAAGGGATATATCTCGTCTATCGAAGTGTAGGGACACTTGGATTGTACGTGGACATGTATTAGAGAATGCGTACGTTAGACTGACCCACTTACTTTATTAAGAATTGCACTATGTGATGGTTGTATAATAATCCTAAGACCGGAGTATTCAGGCATCACAGTGTGGATTGTCATACTTTTACACTATTGAGGTTTCCCATAGCCATGGGGCGATCATGCAGTAGTGATTGGGTGTGATACTGAAGCATGCGTGGGATTCATGTGGCTCATCCGGAAATCACATATCTTAATGGTATGAGTAAATATCCATAAAGGCCTTCTTATAAGGAATGTCTTATTCTCGAAAGTCTTTGTAAAGCAAAAGTAATGTGTTACTTGGAAGGAGTAGGATATCCAGATTATAAGATATGGTCTTTAATGAATGACACTCGAGACACGGCTGTATGTATGTTATAACATCGATATGATTCTATTTACACGTTAACCGTTTCAAATGAAAGGTAGTAGTCATTGCATTTAACTCTGCCGATGATTGGGGGTCATGACGTGTTGCTAGACGCTATTCATGATCGTTAGGTGTGAAGGGCATTTTAGTAAATGTACTTTATGCCTACGGACAACATATTCGGAAGCCTGTCGGGTTACACACAACAGAACATTTAGCCGGATTAAAATGCGGTTATAGTGATAACCAAATAAGTAAACTTCTTATCTCGACTATAAAGTTTTATAGTGATAAATTAAAATAGAGTATTTATTTATTATGAATAAATATATTACAAGACATTAATTATGTTGATTAATTTTATATATATATGGGTGCATGTGTGTATTTGTGATACACATGGTATGTGAAAATTAATTTATCATGATATTATATTATGTATTAATAGTGGTTATAAATATACATATTTATTCATGTAGTATATATATGTAATATACGCACATTGGTAAAAATTATATGGTAATATAATATAATATAATAAAGATATATTCAATGTTAGATATTGAAAATATATATCTTGGAAATATTTAATATAAGATATTAGTTATTAATGAGATAAATCAAGAATATTTTCCGTATTTTATTGGGAATTGGTTTCTTAATCCCTACTCCAAGCAAGAAGCTTCTCCCAACAGGATTTGGCACTAAAGGGTTGTAGCTTGCACTATAAATATAGAGTGGGTGTCAAGCTCTTCCGTATCACATTTACAATCTCTTTGGAAGAAAGTTATGGGAGAAGGAAAAAGGCAGTCTAGCAGCTGATTTTTTCCGGTAGCAATCCAATGGAGGATTCCGGCGGTTGTTCGTATGGATCAACGGTAGAGGCTGAACACTTGGGTGGCTTCGTGCACATACTACTCTTCTGTAGACGATAAAGTTTCGATGTTTTTATATTATCCAAGGTATATTCTTCATCTACTTTTTTCATGCTTGTTGCTTGAACGAAGTCGGTTTTGGTAAAAAGAAATCAAATTTTAAATTCCGCTGTGTTCCCGCGTTGAATTCCTAACAATGGTATAAGAGCGGTCTTCGATTTTAAGCAATAAGCATTAATTAATTTGCATAGTAATTATTGTAGATGCAGGATTTATATTCGCGAAACAAAAACTAAAAAACAATTCGGCCTTGGTGGTGCTCAGCCGATCGGCGGCGGCACCCCCACCGAAAATAGCGCCGGCGGCGTCGGCTTCCCCCGGGCGGTCGGCATCGGCTGGTGTTCCTTTTTGGTGGAACTCTAAAAAATTGGTTTTGTGTTTTTGTGATTCTTTATGGTACATTGAAATCTCTTGTTGTTTAGGCGGTGTCATGTGGCTGACTGATGGTTCAAATAGATTGGACCATTGGGATGCCACATGGCATGAAAAGTACCACCACTCAAATAGTTGAGTAAAAGGGTTTGACATATGGTCCACAGTTATGGACCTAAGGTTAACCTACGTCATTACCAAATATTTGGTTTAGAAATAAACGAAAGGCATCCCTTCTGGTAACCAAAGGAGAAGGAAATATAAGAGCCCTACTTTATTTTGATTTTATTTTTGAATAGTTCAAAACAATAAAATTAAAATTGATTTTGAAATTAATAGTTAATTTAAATTTCTATTAAAATTATTTAATTGATTAAATGTTAATTAGTTAATTAATTTGATGAAATAAGACGCAAGTTGGTAATTTTAGATTTTATCTTTTTCATAAGATTTTATTGTATGGATTATATGTAGTAGATATATTATGATTATATGAACGCTGATTGATCATTGACTCGACCAATAGGATAGATGTAAATGATTTATTTTTCTGTTGGTACATATATTTGTCCCGGGCCGTTACGAAGAACGAGCCTAGTTTATTTTTTGCATTATCTCATTCCCGTTAGCTCCCCCCGTGTGCGGCAGGTGTATTTATTTTATTAGATAAAATTATGTAACAAGATGGAGTAAAAGATGAAGGCCAAAGAAAGAAGACATAGAGAACCCGTTGGTGGTTGCAGCTATCCTTAGATTTGTGACCGACGGTTTCGTCAGTTTGTATTCAAAACTGCAACTAGGAAAATTCCATGATCATACAGGTTACTTTACGCATTTATCTATTTTGTGCATGTATTTATTTTATATGATATGATAGATGCATGACTAGACACGATTTAGATAAATGTGTAGGGTGTATGTCTATAGAGATATATATGTTTGATGAGACCGAAATTAATTAAAATTAATTAAGTGAATTAATTTAAAATACTCCCACAACAAAAATTAAGTCGGAATTTTGTCTCCCAATATTATAACGACGGTGAAGAGCCCTTGTTTGGATCCAACTAATCGACCAACGCCGGGAGTTGACCTACCTCGGTATATCGTCGTTATCGAGATATGATCGTATGAGATCTCATGAATATTGGGTTAAGGCTTAACTAAAATTTTGTGGTGATTGGCCAATGTCAGGGCCGCCTAATTTAAAGACAAGGGGTTGACTAACACATGGGGATGTGAAGTGTCAAATAGTAGACTGGTCAACCACTGAGAATCGCATGGTGATACGATTGGCAAAGTGTTGCCTACCTATCGAATTTGTCTCGGTTGATCGACCAACGCCGGGGATCGGGGCAACTAGATTGGATCTCAGCCACTAAAGAATTTTTGAAAATTCATGAAAGTCAATTGGGAGTAGTTGACTAATGGTAGCAAAATCATAAATCAAAAGACCATCTTTTTATCTTTATTATTATGTTATAGTTTTTTTGGCAAACTTTTATTTCTATGTTTTTATTCTCGATTATTAAAAACAAAAATTAGATGACTGTATAGCCCCCTACCTGTTTGTGCTCTGCATACGACCGTGTCAATTGGTATTTTCTTCAGAAAGTGATTAAATCTATAGGCCTATCTACTCACCTTCAGAGACTGCTCATGTATTGCATCACATCAACAAAGCTCTTTATCCTCTGGAATGGAGACAAGTTGGAGGATTTTAGCCTTAATCGTGGTCTTAGGAAAGGGAAGCCCATAGACCCTACCTATTTGTGCTCTGCATGGAGATCTTGAGTGCTCAAATTAACATGGCCATGGACGAGGGGAAATGGAAACCAGTGAAATTATCTAGGAAGAGTATTTATTTAAAAGAGTACATTTACTATAATTTTTTGAGTACATTTACTATAATTTTTTTAGAAGAGTATTTATTTAAAATTTTATAAATTATGGAGATTCACTATTTTATTTTACGTTGAGTTATCTCCGTGCATAGCACGGGTAAATTGCTAGTATTATATATTGACAATATATATCTTAGAAATATTAAATCAAGAAAATGTATTTTCCTTTATTTTATTGGGAATTGGTATTTTTGATCCCTACTCCAAGTAGGAAGCTTCTCCCAATAGGATTGAGCACTGTAGGGGCGCAGCTTGCACTATAAATATAGTGTGGGTGTCAAGCTCTTTTGTATCACAATTACAAGCTTTATTTTCTACTAGAAAATTAAGAGAGCTTCTTGGAAGAAAGTTATGAGAGAAAGAAAAAGGCGGCCTAGCAGCTGACTTTTTCTGGTAGCAATTTAATGGAGGATTCTGACAGTTGTTCGTGTGGATTAATGGTAAAGGCCGAACACTTGGACGGCTTCATGCACATACTACTCTTTCGTAGATGATAAAGCTTCGATCTTTTAGATCATCCAAAGTACATTGTTCATCTACTTCTTTTATGCTTGTTGTTTGCACGAAGTCGATCTTGGTAAAAGGATATCAAATTTTAAATTTTGATGTGTTCCCGCGTTGATTTCCTAACACAAATGACGGGTAGAAAGGTGACATGCCATTTTGATCTCTCTACGGGAACGAAATCCCGAAACTATATGCGAGCTACCTCGCGGTCATTAAGTTTATCATTTACAGTCCTGCTTCATTTTGGAAAAAATTTGGTAGACAAATGGAAAGTGTATGGCTCTATTAATTCCTCAACATGAACAAAAATACCATCCCAAGGATTGCGCACAACTACATATTCAGATGCCTGAGCTGGCATATCCTCTTTTGTCTGATCATCACATAGATCGACTAGGGGAGACATTTCTTATTAAGATTGATTCTTCTTTGCTGAATATCTCATCTTAGCATGGCCATCATGTCTCTTTTTCCTACTCTTAAAGGTAGTTGTTGTTGAGGTGAGAGGAGACCCGTCAGCCCGGGCTCTAGAGTTAGAAGCACTAGGATGCATGTATCAATAGCAGGAGTTTGTTTGGAAGTGCCCACGATTTGGACAACCTTATTCTTCTCCAGGATAACATGACCAGACAGCTTGGCGAATGAGCACACTACATAAAAATGAGATTGAAATCAGTTCACCAGACCAGATATGACATCGTCGCTAGGAAGGTACATAAAAAAGTAAGTTCATTAACAAATCATATCTTCTGCGTGGACTTTTACTTCTCAAAAAGAGGAGTGTTGTCCTCTGGACATGCATCCTCCAGTTCAGTTAAATTCAGAGTTTTCGAGAAGAATGTTGAAGTTACAAGACATCTCTCAAGACATTGTATTTAATCCCCTATGTTGAAAAGGGCATCTTGAGGACATGGATCTGGAATGGAGTCGAGATCCTTCCATTTCCTAGATAAAGATGAATGGGAAGATTGAACATAGAAATACTCTTTCTTCCAATTCTTGATGAAGGAAGGACCATCGGCCAGAATGTTGACCTCAATTTTTTTCACGTCGACTAATGAAATAAAGTAGTCCGGGCAATGCCCACAATCTCTGATGCTATAAAATGCCTTGAATAGAAGGATGGAGAATGGTTCGTCTATCAAAATCCACTATCGACCTAATTCCGTTGGGAGTAATTTGGGCCAACAGCGAGTCATAGTGAGCCAAAACATGAGAATCTGAGACCGGCCTCAATTTGGTGAGCATAAACTGAGAAGAATTCCTATAGGGGGCTATTGGCTGTTTGATAAGATTTTTTAGGAGGCAATGAACCAAGCTACCAAAGTGATGACGTAGATCAAGTGATAATAAAATACTTGACCACCATAAACCAATACTAGCAAGAGGACTAGGTCCATCGTAGTATAGCTATAGCGAATCAAGATCGATCCCACAGAGAACCAATTGTGGATCATTTATATACAAACAATTGATTACTCATGTCGAGCACATAAAGACGGTCTATGACCAACAAAAGACAAGAAAAGATAAACGACACGACTCGACACAACACAAATAAAGACACGTAATTAATCTCCCCAATTATTATGTTATCGTTTGGATCTAGAGATTCTAAATAATTAAGCTAGACTCGACAACTATTAATCCGATTCGTATTTCTTTTATATTGGCTACAGGAGTCATCCCCTAAACTAGATCTAGCTCCGGTAGGCCATCTAGAACACTATGCTACATTACGTGACTTCGCTTTTTACGCCTCCATCTCATATAACTTGCACGCTTACAAAACTAGGGATGCCGATATTAACCGTATTCCTCACCTAGGAAACATTCCTGTGATTAGTCGTACTTCCTAAGCGATCGCATCAGTCTCCGTCCCATTAACACTAACTTTTTAGGTATCATGTTAATCTACGATTTACGTATAACTATGTGAGCTCAATTCCCTAATACAGAACAGATCTAGATCTCGCTGAAAGTCCCGGAAGATCAATTCATGAGCCGACCTAGGAGTCCTGTGTTGGTATTTCCTAATAATATGCTAATTAAAACAAACGAGCAACGTAGCCGTAGCCATACCTACTAAGACAAGAAATTCTAGGTGGACAATCACACCATAAAGACGTGGCTAGATTGACGCGACGAACAACTAAATCTTAGCGTTTCTACATATGTAACGGATAAAATAGAGATTCATAAAGCAATTATATAGATCTACTAAAAACACAGTTGTCGATCATACCAAAGTCATCTATAGGTCACCGGATAACAGATCTGGGCGTGTGGATCCTCAAAGACAAGGAATCCCACTGCCTCATATCGTATCCATAGATCTACATCGTTCGGTGAAGAACGAACAACCTCAAACGATAAATAATAATTGGGGGCTTAATTACAAAGAACTAAGAGAAAATAAATACAAGAACTTACATACTTGCAGAACTTGTAAAAACCACTATGAGGAAAACTGAGGATTTTATTATATACTGAGAGAAGTGTCTGAGGTGTAAAAAGTGTGTTTTCGCTAATGAAATCGCACAAGTATATATAGGGGTAAAAATCGAGTTAGGATAATCCTTAACCGATCTAAAATAGTTTTCCTAAATCCAAATCAAGTATGAAAACGCGTTAGGATAATTCCAAGTCGATCCGGAAGCTCTAGGGCAAAATGCACCCCACCCCTTATGCATCCCCCTATAGTCGGCGCCAACTCTTTGAATTTGCTTGCCGGCTCTTGTCATGCCTTACTCCTCTTTTCGTGCTTATCCGATCTTTATCTTGAATTTTCTTTGATTTCTCTTGAGATTTAATTTTTCCATTTGCATTTATCCTCCAAAGTTTATCTCAATCTACAAAATAAATATTTATCCCAAAGTAAATCATATTCAAATAATAAAAACGGATAAATACCAAATTATCTCTTTTAAATAATACAAAATGGATAAATACCAAATTATAAATTATAAATCACATAACATTAAATAATCAATATAACACGTGATTTAATTATAAAATATATATTATTAATCTCGATTTAAGGTCAACGTTGATGACTTTTACGGGTATAATTTGACCGTCATCAACTACCCCCCACTTAAACTTTGATCGTCCTGAACAAAGCATCAATAAGTCATTCCCCATGACAACATTTTCCATGGTCAAATCATACTTACGCAAGAAACTCGAGTCAACTCATACCATTCATGCTCATAAGATATTCATTATTCACTACTCGCTATGAACCGAAGTGATGTGTGCATGTGCATTCAGTTTTATATGTTCGTGGCAAGATTAAAGTTTATGCTAACTTCGCAATCTCAACCTAACAACATCAGTATTCCTACTTCTTAAGCCTCGCATGGGTAAAGACATGGTGCAATAAGCAAGAGCGTTATCCAGAAGGTTTTTGGACTTAGAGACCGAGAAAAATACTCGAAGCCTCTTAAAAGTTGAATTTTTTTTTCACATTTTCATAGTTTCAAGCATTAACACATCTCAAGAAAGAAACTTGCTTTAAAAGTAAATTATGCATTGCAAGAATCCCCTTTCACGGATTGGTTAATAGCATTGAATATTACCATAAGCGCGAAGCTACTTTGGTAATGTTACTACAAGCCCAGTGCTTAACATTTTGTTAAAACACAGATTATTCTCAAGCTTATTACTCCGCTTTGATGGCTAGAAGATAAGAATACATCAGTAGATAAATATCGACACTAAGTTCACATAATCAATCATCTATGCAATGTACACATAATTTCTTCAGTTATTATAATTCATGCGGTAAAAATCGATTCAAAGATTGAGTAATCGAATAATAAATAACTACTTGCAACAATCGGCATGAGTATCCTTAAATTTACATTCACATAAGTATAAAATGATCACGTACTCATGCAACTTGGTTCCTTTCCTATCAATTCAATGTTTTAAGAACTCACAATTCTAAGGGTATGAGATAAATAATATGGCATTTATTCAATTTTTTTCAATTTTTCTTAAATTTTCTACCATACCGTTTCTTTTAATTTTTAATTATAGCACATCATAGCTAAGTCTCCAAATGAGAATTTAAGACAAAGACTTAGCTCTGGAAACGGCTCTCAAGTAGATGCAGAACATCGGAGCAGTCCAAGCACGTCGTGGAGAAGCAAGTGAAAACCTGTTTAAGGAAACCAAACAGAAACTCCACGAAACCGTTAATAACATGTCAATGGAAGTTACAAAATAATGTGGCAGTAATTAGATATAAAATATCCAAAAACAGATTAAGCCACTTTATTCCATACAACCAATGACAAGGAAAACCAAGGAGTTAAAACGACTCGTTCAGACACGAATTCTAAAAAAAAGGATAGATATAGACGCAAAAAGAAAAATACTAAATAGAAAGAAAGATAAACAATCAACAAAAGATTATAGTCTTCATTGAAATCCTCCACCACAAAAATATTCTTAAAACCGGGTGAGAAGACAAAGATCAAAAAGCGTTACCCCATGTGTGAAAACATGAGGTTTACCGGATTGATAAGGTATTTAATCCAGCGTAAAAGAGAAACTTGGTAAGGTATAACAGATTGAATGTGACCTATCGGCTAAAGATAAAATCAGATACTTAGCGCAGAAACTTCTCGCTTGGATTGGATATCAACAACTTAGGGAGTTGTAGCTTCTCCTCGAAATTACTAATAACCCAATGTATCACGTAAAAGTCATAACCGTCATCAACAAGGTCGGATCGGTGTGATAGCTTAGAACAAAACTCATCAACTATTTACCGGAAGGGTCAGAAAAAGTGTGAAAATTAAAAACATCCGGTAGGAAGATAAGTTATATTTTGATCGAACCAAAAACATTTAAAATCTAGCTAGGTTCAGAGCTACACTTACCCCAGCTAGGATCATGAAAACCAAAATGATAAAAGATCATCATTAAAACTTAGCAACGGTCAAATTCCGCAACAAAAGGGTATTATGTAAACAAAATGGAGCTTAAGAGTATGATGGGTTTAGAAAAAGAAAGTGAAGGATGGCAAGAAAAGATAAAGGGTGGGTAAGAAATTGTATACTGGGTGGGTTGAAAATTAGTTAAGGAAATTTGTTGGGTTAGGGTGGGAGAGTGAAATAGATGGAAAGAAAGAGATGGGATGAAAGAATAGTTAGAAATGTGAATTGTGAGGCAGATTGGTGAGAGAATAGAAAAAGTTGAAGGGTGAAAAGGTACAAAGGAAAGGATAAGGATAGTTGCAGAACAAATTGCACACAACTTTGGATTTTCACTCGGATCGCCATTCTAAAAAAAATTTGGGAGTTGACCAAAAAGCGTTCTTGTTCGCACCAATCATTCTCTGTTACATTTTCAGTAATTCTCAAGCTCTCTTAATGCTTCCATCTTAAGGTTGATTGCTAAATTTTCTTTTCTATAGCAATTTCTCGACTCTCCTACGGAACTCTACTTCACGTGGCCTATATTGAGTAAAAAAGTTTTGCACATCCTTAGCCTAATGGCCATCGGAACACGGCAAAATAAAAAACCTCAACATATGTCACGTTACTCTTATTTGACTCAAAGAAAGGAAAACCTAAAATCCTAAAAAAAATCCTAAGGGTTTTAAAGAAGTAGTTCTGAGTTTAAAGTCCTCAGCTTGACTTTCCAAAAAAATTATCCTTGTCAGTCATCCTTCTTGGATCGCCAGATATTGACCCTTGAGCACTATATGAGGTGGGCTCGTCGCTCTTGCAGATTAATATCCTTCCCTTGGTTGTGAGACCTAGGAAACGACATTTTTCCATACCATTTATACGAAGCTCTTACCTCGGCTCTCGTTTTAGGAATTAGTGAATTCTAGGCAAATCTAGTCCTAGGGACCCATTTTAATCATATCCTCTATAATGCTGCCTCATTATGCTCTCTCAAAACTCAACGTCTTCTTTTGATTGAGAATTCTTAAAACTACACAAATTGTTGCTCCCATGGCCACTAGAAGCAATCTCATGCATAGGACAAGGAGATTTTGACAGAACTATGAGGAAATCTTTATTCACTGCTTCCTTCAACTACTACATGTTTCCTTATACCCTCTAGATGAGACAGATTTGGGGCAGAACCTTCGACACTAATAAAATTAATCTTGCAAACCAACTACGGGCAAAGATTCATACTCAGGTTTATGTATAGGCTAACTTATGCTCAAAAGACCAAAAGATAGTAAAACATAAGCAGAAAAGGTAGTACCTTGCCTTCAACATTATACCACGAATAATTCAAACCTTTTAATATTTATTTTCTCGGAGCCATCTTGGTGCTTTAAAGGTGTTGCCTCCATCACTTTTCCCATCGTAGATTCGTAGCTCCACATGTTGCTGGGTTATTTTCTCAGCGCCCGTAAAAAATTACTGACTCGGATTATTTCTTCCCTGGTTTCTGCAAACAGAAGAAAAACAAAACGGACCATAGACTGATTTTAACATGCTTTCCCATGCTGCTATCAGACCTACGGATTAAACATACGGAGATAAACAGACACGCGAAGTCCCAGAAAATAGAACCTGGCCCGCTGGCAGCGAGGGACAGTCTCGCTGGGAGCGAAACAAGTTGTTCCAGATTCTGGAATTTTCACAACTTACAGACAACCAGAGGGACTAAAAACGTAAAAACGGACTCTAAAACAGAAAACTTGACATGAATAAAAATTTATTTGTATATAAAATTGGCCGTTGGTTCCCCAGCAACGGCGCCAAAATCTTGATTATGTAGATAAAGTGATAATAAAATACTTGAACACCATAAACCAATACTAGCAAGAGGACTATGTCCATCGTAGTATAGCTATAGCGAATCATGGTCGATCCCACAGGGAACCAATTGTGGATCATTTATATACAAACAATTAATTACTCATGTCGAGCACATAAAGGCGGTCTACGACCAACAAAAGACAAGAAAAGATAAACGACACGACTCGACACAACACAAATAAAGACACGTAATTAATCTCCCCAATTATTATGTTATCGTTTGGATCTAAATATTCTATATAATTAAGCTAGACTCGACAACTATTAATCTGATTCGTATTTCTTTTATATTGGCTACGGGAGTCATCCCCTAAACTAGATCTAGCTCCGGGTAGGCCATCTAGATCACTATGCTACATTACGTGACTTCGCTTTTTAGGCCTCCATCTCATATAACTTGCATGCTTACAAAACTAGGGATGCCGATATTAACCGTATTCCTCACCTAGGAAACATTCCTGTGATTAGGCGTACTTCCTAAGCGATCGCATCAGTCTCCGTCCCATTAACACTAACTTTTTAGGTATCATGTTAATCTACGATTTACGTATAACTAGGTGAGCTCAATTCCCTAATACAGAACAGATCTAGATCTCGCTGAAAGTCCCGGAAGATCAAAACATGAGCCGACCTAGGAGTCCTGTATTGGTATTTCCTAATAATACGCTAATTAAAACAGACGAGCAACGTAGCCGTAGCCATACCTACTAAGACAAGAAATTCTAGGTGGACAATCACACCATAAAGACACCATAAAGACGTGGCTAGATTGACGCGACGAACAACTAAATCTTAGCGTTTCTACATACGTAACGGATAAAATAGAGATTCATAAAGCAATTATGTAGATCTATTAAAAACACGGTTGTCGATCATACCAAAGTCGACTATAGGTCACCGGATAACAGATCTGGGCGTGTGGATCCTCATAGACAAGGAATCCCACTGCCTCATATCGTATCCTTAGATCTACATCGTTCGGTGAACAACGAACAAACTCAAATGATAAATAATAATTGGGGACTTAATTACAAAGAACTAAGAGAAAAAAAGATACAAGAACTTACATAATTGCTGAACTTGTAAAAACCACTCTGAGGAAAACTGATGATTTTATTATATACTGAGAGAAGTGTCTGAGGTGTAAAAAGTGTGTTTTCTCTAATGAAATAGCACAAGTATATATAGGGGTAAAAATCGAGTTAGGATAAGCCTTAACCGATCTAAAATAGTTTTCCTAAATCCAAATGAAGTATGAAAGCGCGTTAGGATAATTCCAAGTCGATCCGGAAGCTCTAGGGCAAAATACGCCCCACCCCTTATGCGTCCCCCTATAGTCGGTGCCAACTCTTTGGATTGGCTTGCCGGCTCTTGTCATGCCTTACTCCTCTTTTCGTGCTTATCCGATCTTTATCATGAATTTCCTGTGATTTATCTTGAGATTTAATTCTTCCATTTGCATTTATCCTCCAAAATTTATCTCAATATACAAAATAAATATTTATCCCAAAGTAAATCATATTCAAATAATAAAAAAGGATAAATTTCAAATTATCTCTTTTAAATAATACAAAATGGATAAATACCAAATTATAAATCACATAACATTAAATAATCAATATAACACGTGATTTAACTATAAAATATATATTATTAATCTCGATTTAAGGTCAACGTTAATGACTTTTACGGGTATATAATTTGACCGTCATCACAAAACCACCTTGGTTATATTTTATTTTATACAATACTTCTTTAGATATTTGGTTTTCATCAAGGAACGATCATTTTTCACACGAATTGGCCAAGCTTTTGGGTCAGAAGATTCAACTTCAACCTCTTGGACTCATTTGGGATTGACTGATTGATCGGGAATCTCTTGGACTAGGGGAATCGAGTTTTCATCCGTGGATGATCTTGAAATCTCTTCAAAGCTACCGATGTCTCATAACGAAGAGGTATGAATAACCTTGTGGATCACATGCGTACTCAGGAAAGCAAAAGGCTTTGACAAATGAATAAAATAGATACACTTACTCACTTCTATTTGGAAGATATGAAAATAATAATGAAAGCATGAGCTAGAAATACTTCTTCCATTTATCAGAAAAATGATTACAGTAGCATTGAAGTCTGGTCTACAACCTATATCCCAAGTCCTGACCTATGACCTATATCCCAAGTCTGGTCCGGAGGGATTTTCACATGGGTATGACCCAACTTCGCACACATGACACTTAGGAAGGCTTATTGAGTCTTCCCTTCATGTGGGCCGATAGAGGCTCGGACCAGTAGTAGGCTTCATACATCATATTACATCAGCAAAGCTTGTCTTCATATGGTGCATGTCGCCCTTATCAGCCGTTCGCTGGCATGTTGCAGGTCTTCCTGCCTCTATTGTCAGCTCGGCGCAAAAAAACTGGAGCCTTATATGGATGAGACAGTGCAACATCACCTCGGTCTCAAATCCTCAGCTCAGTATAGGTGACCTCTAATCTCAAGCGACGGTCATACATCATCCAATGTGTATTAATCAGTGACATCATAACCACTTAATGATTCTCGCAATCAGGGACATGCTTGTTCCATAATCGCCTACTAAATAGCTCCATGTCATTAACTGTTGGTCCCTTGGAAAAGGCTAACACAAGTTTAGAGGGGGGGTGAATAAACTTGTCACCAAAAACTAATTTGCACCCCAGGAACTGAGTTTCTCCGAAACTCAAACTGAACTATTAACCTGATGTTTAATGTGACTCAGCTCAGTTCCGTTCCTACCCTTAAACCATGTGAATGAGTCAGCTAATTCAGCTTAGCTTATGCTAGAACGGAACTAACTTGCAGCGGATAAGACCAAGCCTTTTGTGCAATAGATGTGTCAATAAAGATCCTAATCTCCTATGTATCAGTTATGTGCTGACTCGGTGTCTGAGGTTTGCTGAGTGTTGTGATGAGTAGATAAATCAATGATTCAAACAGTCACAACACAAATATAAATGCGTAAAGTAAATTAACTGTTGGAAATATTATTTATGTTTTGATGATTATTCGTCACGTAATTAGACAAATCACTTACAACCTATGATGATGAAGTCATAACTAACTGTTATAGTGCATAATGGAAGAAGAAGCAAGAAATGGTCTAGAGAAAATGTATAAGTTCTATCTAGAGTCTGAACCTTGTATAGGTTGTTTCAGACAAGCATTGTAATAGAATAGGAACTAGGCGAACAGCTGTATCCCAACAAGAAAACTGAGTATGCACGGGGGTCCGGCAAGACTAAACTACACCGGCGAGCGGAGGGGTGATTCCTTCTTATCTCAATGGGGCTCTCTTGACCCGACTTCGTCCGACTGTCACATATGTTCCAACGAATAGAACGGGTAGGCTTGCCTACGTCACCGACACCATTCGGAATCCTTGATTTGATGTGCTTTTATGTTAACATCAAAAAGACGTGGTTAGTTAACCCACCACCACTTCCAAAATATTGAGTGGGAGCGGGGAAGGCGACAGCCAACCCCACGGCCTCTACTATAGATACAAGTAGGTGAGAGAAGGGTGACGCCTCGCGGCGCTTTGATTTCGTCCCCGTACGGATGGTGCTCACCCCTATCAACATTCATGGCTTGGTCTCCGAAAGGATAGGATTTCTGGGTACTCGTCGGGTCACTGACCTATCCTACAAACAGCACACTCTGGGCGTACCTAAGAGATCCGATATGGTAGGTCACACTCATCAAGGATATTCTTGATAATATCTAGGCTAAAAAAGGAAGGTAGTCAATGAATAAAGGGATGTTCGATTCTCGTGGGATGTTCGATTCTCGTGGGATGTTCGATTCTCACAAGTTATTCATTGATGAGATTGTCTCGATTTAACTGTCATCTCTTTGACCTACCTTACGGCAGTACTGAGATACGAGGTTAAAACCTATGAATGGTATAGTAGACTTAATTTTAGTTTAAAATTCCTAAAATAAACTTATATAGTAGTGTTAAACTTGAATTAATATATGTCATTTTATTTTCAGCAAAAATGTCTGCTCAAATTTCTGCTTTACTGTCTGAAAAATTATCGGGAAACAACTTTAAGAAATGGAAGAGTAAGCTAAACGTGGTACTCACATACGAGAATGTGCAACATGTACTCACTTCTGAATGCCCTACGGTGGCGATCCAAAAACCTGGAAAAGCTGAGATCGAGCAGCGTAATCGCTGGATCGAGTCAGATAACCGGGCTCGTGGGATCATCCTGGCGGCAGTGTCGGAGGTTATTAAGACCCAGATTGAAGAGTTTGAGACTGCAGGAGAAATCATGCGGAAACTTACTTCGATGTTTGGATCACCTAGCAACCAAGCAAGACACGATGCCATCAGGATGGCTATTAACACGAAATTGAAGAAAGGTCAAGCAGTGAATGGTCATGCTCTAAATATGATCAGTTACTTCAATGACGCCGGTATTCATGGATCATTGTTCGATGAAGAAACTCAAGTATCGATGATTTTGGAATCATTGACTCCTGAGTTTATCCCGTTCAAAGCTCAGTATCTGATGGGCAAACATGAGTTGACCATGACACAGATGCTTAATGAACTGACTATCTACGAGGGCCTACTATCGAAAGATAAGGTCCAAGTAGGGGATAAGAAAGCTGAAGCAAATATGGCCGAAGCTAAGCCATCAAACAAGCCTAAGGCCAAACCGAAGAAGAAGGGTAGCGTTGCACCTGCGCCCAAGCCAATGAAGAAAAAGAAAGCCAAGAAAGTTGATGAGGCCAAGGCCAAGGGCAATGCTTTTACTGTAAGGAGGTAGGACATTGGAAATGCCATTGTCCGGATTATCTTCATGATGTAAAAGATGGCAAAGCCAAGGCTGTTACTGGGAAAGATAAGAAAGGTAATTTGGAATTACTATTCTTGGAATCTTTTAATGTAGCTAAAGATGTGTCCACTTGGATACTTGATATTGGAGCTACTAACCATGTATGTTCTTCATTGGAGATTCTTAGTTCGTATGAGGAGCTGGAAGAGGGTTCTCAAGTAATGAGAGTAGGCACTGGGGCGCTCATTGATGAGAGATAAATTTATGATCATTATTACGATATTTTACCCCAATATTGATACCATTTTGAGCATTATTGTATCAAATCAAGTCAAAATTACTAAGTTTTATTCAAATGTATAAGTAGTAGTTATTATATAAATTATCGTATTTTTATTAGTTTTTGTATCGGTTTAGTAACCGGAGTGTCGTGTCGGATTTACGTTTGGTATTTTGGTGGTTCATTGCAGGATTATATATTGACCAAGATTCCACGTAACGATATGTTTTGAGTCTAAAAGATGTGTTTAGAGGGTTAGAAGAAGGTGCCACAAGTTTATAAGTTCAACGGAGCAAATTTTCTAAGTACTTAAATCGTTACATATTTTCGACGGAGATTTGACCCAGTTTAGAGGCATTTTCAGGGGATGACTTCTTAAAGCAAGTTGTAGATCTTCACATAAGATTTCCAACGCACTTTGAATTACGTCAATTGGAGGTCTACAACTCAAGTTATGGTCAATTGACTAATCAATTCGGATTAGTAGAAATCCCGAAATATCTTCGTAATACGAATGGCTCATCAAAACGACATTTTCTGAAGAAGTTTCCTTCATAAAAGTTGTATATCTTCAAGAACGCTTTCCAATGGATTTTGAATCAAGTCAATCGGACTTCTACAACTCAAATGGTGGTCAAGTGGCTAATTGATTCAATTTCGTAAAAATCCAGAAAAAACGTTCGGAGGAACACGAGGTACTCAAGAAGACGTTTTACAAGAAGAGTCCTGCATGAAAGTTTTAGAGTTTCTCGAGACCGTAATTTTGGCATTTCGCTTTGCAATTTTTGGAGGTCTACAACTCAAGATATGAATTTTAGAAGTTTTAATCCAATATATATCAAATAATCCAAGATTTGGATAGAATCGCTTAGGATTCGCAATGATGACACCGGATCGATCCGGCACCCACCCGGATCGATCCGGCCTCCCAAATTTTCCTATATAAGCACAGCTTCACAGATCAAATAAAATGCCCCTTTCTTTCCCTCTTTTCTCGTCCCTTTCTGCTTCTTTTTTTTTTTTGTTGTAGATCACACATATATATAGATATATCTATATATATACACACACACGTCCTAATATATATATATACATCCATATATATATATATATATATATATATATATATATATATATATATATATATATATATATATATTTCATCTATCTTCTTTTATTTTTAGCCCATATATATATATATATATGTCTACGTATGTATGTATATATGTTTTTCACATATATAAATAAAATGGTTATAGTATCGTTGTAATGGCGGAATAATTATCGAAGATTGTTGATTTCGAAGCTTTGGCATGTTAGATCCGGTGGAAACGACCCCGATTCGATAGTCATCACCGGTAATATATTCTAAAATTGTTATGTTTATTATTTCTATTTCTATTTATATATGATATTAAACTAAAAATATATCTAGCCAAGATATGAATCAATTAGTTAATCTTTTGGTAAAATGAATGATCGACTCGTAATAATGATTAAAATCAATTATGATGAATCTCTTTCTTCTGCGCTTAATGAAACGTTAAAATTGAAAGACCGGAGGGTAAAATTGGCCGAGTGAAAACGTGACAACGGAGCCCGCTTTCTACCCGAGGCGATTTGTCTTGGGAAAGATAAATTTTATTGACATTTGTACTCGAGATCGTAATAATGTTAAATCATCAGTTTAATTGAAACTTAAACCGGAAAGTTGAATCGTTCGGCTTTGACAACCGGAGCCTTTTAAATAAAATTGACCGTTTGACGAACGGAATGACTCCTTTTTATCTAAAGGTAGATTTGTACTCGGGACCTGTTCAGAAAAACCGTAATAGTTGTGGACATTGGACTGATGACAATGGACATATGACAATTTCATACGCTCATGTGAGGAGGACTTGTCTAGCTTAGGAGTACACCGATTCATATATAATTTACACCTTGAATAAAGGAAGATCTGTCTCATTTATTTCTACTAAAAGATATTGATTCAGTAAAGTATTATTGGCTAGATCAAAAAAAAATATATTATCTATTTTTATATTTATATATTTATTTACTGCTTTACTAACAATCTAACTACTAACATAATCTAACCCAGGAAAAAGTAAAAACTGCGACTTAGATCGAGTTAATAATAGCTTCTTGGTGTTTAACCCCACTTAAAATAGTTACCATGTTTTCCCGAGAGAATACGACTGACTCACCGCACTAGAGCTACAATTTGACCCGGTACACTTGCCGGTTAGGATCTGTATAGCCTAGGTAATGTCCGTCAGCTTTCTGGCGCCGTTTCCAAGGTTAGGTTTAGGTCTGTCCGTATTTTGGCGCCGTTGCCGGGGAAAACGTCGCTAATTTCTTTCTTTGTGTCTAGGGTTACTACTTGTATTAGCTCAAAATTCTCGAGGATAAGTCAACACTCTTCTTATCACATTTCTATTTTTATTTTCCGTTGGTATCTACCTTCTTTAGTTACCAATTTTCTTCTTCTACCAAATTCGAGTTATTTTCTATTTTCGATAGTAGAAAGTAAACGTGGTCATAACAAATTGAGGATAAGTCAATACATTTCTCAATCTCATTTGTATTTTTATTTTCATTGGTACCTACCTATTTGGTAAGATATCAATTTTTTTATAAAAATACTCGATAAATACCGAGTGGCTTCGGTAATTACCGAGAGAGAGAGAGAGAAAAAAAAAATAAACCGAAAAAAAAAAAAAAACTACTCGGTAAATACCGAGTGGACTCGATAATTACCGAGAGGAAAAAAAATGTGGTTTTTTTATCGATTTCGTGTTATTTTCTATTCGATATTTTCTATTCCACAAGAATTGTCAAATCGAGTTATGAAAACGGCCGAAATCAGTAATAAAACACCATCTGATTCAGGTTTTATCTATTTCAAGTTATTTTTCTATTTTTCGATAGTTGATGACCAGAAGTGGTAAGGCCCCACTCACTCCTTATAGGCCTGATTTAAACACTTACGAAAGGCAGTTAAGAGTAGAGAGTAAACGCGGTCATATCACCGTCGAAATCCCGACCAAGTATCATTTTCAAATCGAAATACGAGAATGATCAAAACTAGTGATGAAACACCTGAACGAGGGCTTGATCATGCCCAATGGAATATTAATAAATAAAATAAAAATAGAAATAATCAGAATTGGAAGCAGGTTGGAAGGAACCAAGTTTGGCCAATTCAAACCGAACCTTATCCGGCTCAACCTAAATTCACATCGGTTCAATCTGGAAGGGCATCACCACATCCACTGCATTTTTTGAAGAAAAAGGTACTGAATGATGACACACTATGTCTTCAAAAGGCACAATCATTCAAGGAAGCTTTACCATCTTCATCTAACGACAAGGGTAAGGGAGGTATTCATTCTAACCCTACTGATCTTGAATTACTCCCCCATTCCCCGAGAAATGAAATGAAAAAGATGAAGTTGGATAATAAGTATGCATATTTTCTTGACACTTTTCGGCACTTAACTATTAATACCCCTTTCATCGATGTTTTTAAGGGAGAGCTTAGTTTGGGAGTGAATGATGAGCTCGTTATCTTCAACATTTACAATTCATTGAAATATCCATACATTACACTAGAATCTAGTTCTTGTGTAGACACTTTGTGTTCTCTTGTGGTGGATCGTACTAACACGCAGTGGTAATCAAGAAGATGACTCAGAATAATGTGAAAGCTCGTAAACTCAAAGCTCGAAAATCAAAGGAAAAGGTCAAGAACCGTTGGATTCGACGGCATTCGCCTAACATATGTTGGAAAGCAATATTGATAAAAAGACGGATGCAAAGGTGCGTGAGGATGACCCACCACCAAAGCCTTAAAATCAAGCACGGTAAAGTCCGGCTATAGACTATAAATGTAGTCAATGACGGGTACTATCCTTCCTTTTTACTCCTAAAGCATTTATTTTTAGTGGATTATGTGCTTAATTGTTACGTGCTTTTGTGAGTAATTGTTAGAAGTATCCCGTTTTGTTTAGTATATTATATTAGTTAATCATTATCATTTTGGTCGAGCAAACGACGTTAACCAAAAGCGCTACCGGGAGGCAAATTTGCAAAAAATGTTAAATATAATAATTACTCATACTTTGGATGATACTTTGGTAATACTTCGGATTGATTTTCATTTTGTTTCACCAAGTCTTAGGATGAATGTTTGAATGACATTAAACGGGAACGATTAGGTGGTTATCCGAAAATCCTGATGGATAACAAAGATAAAATTCAAATGCATCATTTCTTAGACTTAGGTTGTTAGAACGATTTGAAATAACCCTTGAGGATCTAGGTATAAAAGACTCAGAGTTAATACTTGTCACATATTTCATATCATGGTCTAGTCTGTTTTAAATTTCAAAAATAATGTGTGACATGTATTAGTTCAACTATCAGGGAATATTGTGTGTTTTAAATCAATAAAAGTTTATGTGGTGTGTTTATCTACCCTTTTGCATTACAATCACACACTCCACACACTTTTATTTCATTTGCACACACAACGGTCATAACTTTGACCCACCCACCCACCCTTTTTTATCATCCGAGTATTTTTTTGACTTGTTTTAGTGCACCATTGCTTTCCCAACAACTTATTTACACTCATTTTACATTGAGGACAATGTAAGTTCGTAAGTGGGAGGAGTGGAGTCGTTGGTCTAAAGAATGGCGTTAATGTTTATTTTGTATCAATAAATCCCTTAGTTTTCGATCTTTTTCGAGCATTATTTAGTTGATTAAAATAAATTGTACAAGGCATATATTTCATGGATTTGAAGATATAATGATCAATTTGAATGTGTATAACCAACGTGAACCGTAAGTGCATTGTAATTCCAAATATATTTGTGTAACATGAATTCATTGTTCACGTAAGCCTTTGATATTGAAGCGGAAAATTTTAAACTGTATCCATTCAGTATCCTAGTGGTTATTCTAGATAATAACAGTAACTTAGTACCTAACTTTTGAACGTGTACTGTGAATATCTGAAGGTTTGAATGTGATAGGAAAGATATAAGTTAAAGCAGAATACCAAATTAAGATGAACTATCTATATGTCGGTTGTAGCTACCAATGATTTAAGTGCAGTAGGGCGTTATCACGAAACGTCCTATATCACTATGAGGTTTAAAAGCTCCCGACTGCCTGATGATAGTAGTCCAGCTAGGGTGTTATCACGAAACGTCCTATTGCTGGGAATGAGGGCATATGCTACACATGTGAAAAAAAAAAAAAAAAAAAAGTTAGATAGGTATTAATGTATTCGATCTCACCTCATGACGCTTGCAAGATAGTCGATTTTGGCAATGAGTTCGGATATGTTAGTATTCTATGAAAAAAATAGAATGTGGTTGAAAATTTAGTTATCTTCTCACTATCCCCTCAAAGATAAACCGAATGATATGCTTTAGGATTATCCTAATAAGTACTCGGAAGAACTTTGTGTGGAATCATTCTTGCGCATATACCTAGAAAGTCATTAGGACTCGTCTCGAATGGATATTTGTGCGTTGCTTGAATTATTCAAGAGAGGATAGTGGAAATTGAAAAGTCTTGTCACACACACACTCTGTTATACATTTATATTGAGGTTAAAGCCTGGTTATAATTCTAAAGGTTGTATTATCTGGTTGTTCCTTATACCTTCTATCTTCATGAATTTATCTCTCATTCATTTTGTTTTATCGCTTGTTTTGATCGAGGACGACCAAAAGCTAAGTAGGGGGTTGTGATGAGAGATAAATTTATGATCATTATTACGACATTTTACCCTGATATTGATACCATTTTGAGCATTATTGTATCAAATCAAGTCAAAATTACTAAGTTTTATTCAAATGTATAAGTAGTAGTTATTATATAAATTATCGTATTTTTATTAGTTTTTGTATCGGTTTAGTAACCGGAGTGTCGTGTCGGATTTACGTTTGGTATTTTGGTGGTTCATTGCAGGATTATATATTGACCAAGATTCCACGTAGCGACATGTTTTAAGTCTAAAAGATGTGTTTAGAGGGTTAGAAGAAGGTGCCACAAGTTTATAAGTTCAACGGAGCAAATTTTCTAAGTACTTAAATCGTTACATATTTTCGACGGAGATTTGACCCAGCTTAGAGGCATTTTCAGGGGATGACTTCTTAATGAAAGTTGTAGATCTTCACATAAGCTTTCCAACGCACTTTGAATTACATCAATTGGAGGTCTACAACTCAAGTTATGGTCAATTGACTAATCAATTCGGATTAGTAGAAATCCCGAAATATCTTCGTAATACGAATGGCTCATCAAAACGACATTTTCTGAAGAAGTTTCCTTCATAAAAGTTGTATATCTTCAAGAACTCTTTCCAATGGATTTTGAATCAAGTCAATCGGACTTCTACAACTCAAATGGTGGTCAAGTGGCTAATTGATTCAATTTCGTAAAAATCCCGAAAAAACGTTCGAAGGAACACGAGGTACACAAGAAGACGTTTTCTGAAGAAGAGTCCTTCATGAAAGTTTTAGAGTTTCTCGAGACCGTAATTTTGGCATTTCGTTTGCAATTTTTGGAGGTCTACAACTCAAGACATGAATTTTAGAAGTTTTAATCCAATATATATCAAATAATCCAAGATTTGGATAGAATCAGTTAGATTCGCAATGATGACACCGGATCGATCCGGCACCCACCCGGATCGATCCGGCCTCCCCAAATTTTCCTATATAAGCACAACTTCACAGATCAAATAAAATGCCCCTTTCTTTCCCTCTTTTCGTCCCTTTCTGCTTCTTTTTTATTTTTGTTGTAGATCACACATATATATAGATATATCTATATATATACACACACACGTCCTAATATGTATATATACATCCATATATATATATATATATATATATATATATATATATATATATATATATATATATATATATATATATTTCATCTATCTTCTTTTATTTTCAGTACTGTATATACATATATATGTCATTGTATGTATGTATATATATGTTTTTCACATATATAAATAAAATGGTTATAGTATCGTTGTAATGGCGGAATAATTATCGAAGATTGTTGATTTCAAGCTTTGGCATGTTAGATCCGTGGAAACGACCCGATTCGATAGTCATCACCGTAATATATTCTAAAATTGTTATGTTTATTATTTCTATTTCTATTTATATATGATATTAAACTAAAAATATATCTAGCCAAGATATGAATCAATTAGTTAATCTTTTGGTAAAATGAATGATCGACTCGTAATAATGATTAAAATCAATTATGATGAATCTCTTTCTTTCAAGCGCTTAATGAAACGTTAAAATTGAAAGACCGGAGGGTAAAATTGGCCGAGTGAAAACGTGACAACGGAACCCGCTTCTACCCGGGGCGATTTGTCTTGGGAAAGATAAATTTTATTGACATTTGTAATCGAGATCGTAATAATGTTAAATCATCGCTTTAATTGAAACTTAAACCGGAAAGTTGAATCGCTCGCTTTTGACAACCGGAGCCTTTTAAATAAAATTGACCGCTTGACGAACGGAATGACTCCTTTTTATCTAAAGGTAGATTTGTACTCGGGACTGCTCGTAAAAACCGTAATGATTGTGGACCTTGGATCGATGACAATGGACATATGACAATTTCATACGCTCATGTGAGGAGAAGTTGTCTAGCTTAGAGTACACCGATTCATATATAATTTACACCTTGAATAAAGGAAGATCTCGCCATTTATTTCTACTTAAAGATATTGATTCAAGAAAGTATTCTTGGCTAGATAAAAATATATATATATTATCTATTTTTATATTTATATATTTATTTACTGCTTTACTAACAATCTAACTACTAACATAATCTAACCCAGGAAAAAGTAAAAACTGCGACTTAGATCGAGTTAATAATAGCTTCTTAGTGTTTAACCCCACTTAAAAGAGTTACCATGTTTTCCCGAGAATACGACTTCGACTCACCGCACTAGAGCTACAATTTGACCCGGTACACTGCCGGTTAGGATCTGTATAGCCTAGGTAATGTCCGTCAGCTTTCTGGCGCCGTTTCCAAGGTTAGGTTTAGGTCTGTCACTCATTTCGGCTAAAGAAGTGGGAGTTGTGGACTTGCATTTTAATAATAGAATTTTACATTTAGAGAATGTTTATTTTATTCCAAATTCCAGGAGAAATTTAATTTCTCATTCTGCCTTAGTTGAACAATCATTTTCTGTTTCAAATTTGAATGGGGAATTTGTTATTTCGAAGAATGGCTTTGAATTGTGTTCAACTATAAATGAAAACGGTTTATGTTGGTCCCTTGGAAAGGCTAACACAAGTTTAGAGGGGGGGTGAATAAACTTGTCACCAAAAACTAATCCTGAGTTGGAAAAGCCCCAGGAACTGAGTTTCTCTGAAACTCAAACTGATCTTTAGTTCAGTTTTGTTCCTGTCCCTTAACTTGTGCGGAGTTCAGTTAGCTCAACTGAATATAAGTCAATGCTAAATTATATTTAGTCTTGTTAACCTGCAGCGGATAAAACTAGCCTTTAGTGCAATAGATGTGTGAATAGAAATCTAGACCTTCTATGTATCAGTTCTATGCTGACTCGGTGCCTAGTGTTTGTAGAGTGATAATGCAATAAATAAAACAAACATAAATGCATAAAGTAAATCAACACAAGATTTGTTTATGGAAGTTCCGGGTCGTGTAATCCCGTACGTCTCCCCTTCTCCAGTGGCGTAGGAGGTATCACTAGAATAATGAGATAACCATTACAAAATCCTAGCACTATGACAGTCCTTCACGACACCCTAGTTTCACTGTCTACACAAAATGAAGAAAGGTGAGATTGCTCCCTTCATCCTGCACACTGATCTTTCGGATGTGGAATTGCTCCTTCACCAACTCACCACTAATACCAACACACAGTCCTCAGACTGCACCAACAGCTGTGACAACTAAGTTGCAACCGTATGAAGAAAGGTAAAATTGCTCTCTTCAAACTATGCACAGCCAACCCTTTTTCACAAGGGTTAGGTTTAGAATTAATCAAGGATTAATTCAGTGAGCTGTCTGATTCTTCTGGATCTGACTTTGTAGCTCCAAGATGCCTTCTTTCCCCCTCAATGGGTTACTGGATCTTTCTTTGAAGTCTTCAAGGCAATTCCGTTGGCTACCCCTTTTTCTAGATATATCTGATCTGATTTTGTGGATCTGGATTTGGATCTTTGAATATATGCTTGTAAAGCTCTTTTTCTGATCCTCCTCTCTCTCTCTTTCTTCAAGTGATTCTCTTGTGTATTTATAGGGGTGAAGTAACGGTCACTAGCTCTTGTAGCCGTTACACTTGTCGTTTAGCCAACGTTCACATGTACGATCTTTTGTCGTATAGTCAGTTCAAATTTAACAGGCTTTAACTCAGTTTTCTACTCTTCTTCCAAAAATGAGTACCTTTTATACTTAACATCTGACTTCAATTGACTAAGTCAGAGTACACCAATCAGTTTCTTCTTATCCAAGTAACTGATAATCTTTGTCCTTAAGATTATTCGCTTTTACATGATCTATAACTCGCCAGTCACCACAGACTTGCACGAATCCCGACTTATAGTCATGACTTAATCGCCTTCTAACCGAGTTTGCCACCTCGCTTCTTGATTTTCAGAATCGAGTCTGTGTCCTCGCCTCTTGATCTTCTAGATAAGCCAACTAAGTCTGTGTCCTCAAAAACTTATCTTCTTCGATTCTAGCATAACCGAGTTTGAACCTCTCTCGTTCTTCATGTGCATACTCGCTTTCTTGCTATAAATCAGTTTTCTTGTTATGACTCAGCTTTTTGCCTAGTTCCTATTCTTTTTTACAATGCTTATCTCAAAACAACCTATACAAAGTTCGGACTTCAGATAGAACTTATACATTTATCTCTAGACCATTTCTTGCTTCTTCTTTCATTATGCACTATAACAGTTAGTTACGACTTCATCATCATGGGTTGTAAGTGATTTGTCTAATTTCGTGACGAATCATCATCAAAACATAAATAATATTTCCAACAATTTCCCCCATTTTGATGATGTATCATAACCCTCCCTAAAAGCAGTAATAAAAGAATAATGCAAGAAATCATAACAAAACAAATTAAGATAGCAAACTAGAACAGCCAAGTTTATTACAGGTTTCAAAATGAAACAAACTGAGTTATAACTGAATAAAATTACAACTTCTCTTTTTCCAGTGCTATTATCTTTTATCCAAGAAAAATGCTTCTCCTAGTTTCCAAAAGTCTTCTTTCTTTTCCTTCTTCAACTGATTCGCCATCTCTAGGCTTGATCTCCAGATATTCACTGATCAAGCGATTTGCTTCTTCATTGTTGTTGTTTCTGAGCTTGATCAGTATTTCTTTAACCTCTTCGTTCATTAGCTTCTCTTCTTCTTCTGATATGAGATTAGATTCTTTCCTTTCAATCTTTTCAGATTTTCTTTCTTGTTCCAATTTAGCTTTGCTTTCTGGTTCAGCTTCACCCTTAGTTCTTGTCTCTTCTGCCTTTAGTCGTTCTTTCAGTCTGATACAGATTGCAAGTTTCTTTCTTATATTCAGCACGACTTTGACTGCGGTTTCTTCATCTTCTTCAGTCCTTGTTTCTGTTAAAGTCTCTTCTGCAGTTAATTCCTCAATCAGACTATCAGCTTTTTCTTCAAACAGTTGAGTGGTTAACAGACCATCATTTATCTGTTTGTCTTGTTCTTCCATCAACTGTTTACAACTTCTCTTTTTCCAGTGCTATTATCTTTTCTCCAAGAAAAATGCTTCTCCTAGTTTCCAGAAGTCTTCTTTCTTTTCCTTCTTCAACTGATTCGCCATCTCTAGGCTTGATCTCCAGATATTCACTGATCAAGCGATTTGCTTCTTCATTGTTGTTGTTTCTGAGCTTGATCAGTATTTCTTTAACCTCTTCGTTCATCAGCTTCTCTTCTTCTTCTGATATGAGATTAGATTCTTTCCTTTCAATCTTTTCAGCTTTTCTTTCTTGTTCCAATTTAGCTTCCCTTTCTGGTTCAACTTCCCCTTTAGTTCTTGTCTCTCCTCCCTTTAGTCGTTCTTTCAGTCTGATACAGATTGCAAGTTTCTTTCTTATATTCAGCACGACTTTGACTGCGGTTTCTTCATCTTCTTCAGTCCTTGTTTCAGTGAAAGTCTCTTCTGCAGTTAATTCCTCAATCAGACTATCAACTTTTTCTTCAAACAGTTGAGTGGTTAACAGATCAGCATTTATCTGTTTGTCTTGTTCTTCCATCAACTGTTTGACAAGAAATTCTTCATATGTTTCAGCTTTAGCATCGCTTCCACCAGTACTAGCTTCATCCTTAACTTCATCACCAACTTTATCTTCCCCCTTGTTTGAAGATAAGCGATAGCAATCTTCAAATAATCTACGGAGGGTGATGAGGTTAGAGTATTCAAATAGACCTGAGAAATGTGATCTTCCAATGAAATCATGTAGATCGAAAAGCTTCTGATGTAGGGTGTGCATTACACCTTCAATGATTTCTTCCACATTTTTCCTTCTTTCAGCTTTAGTTTCTTGATGCTGAGATTCTTCAGTTGCCAATTTGCTTGTAGATGCCTCATGAACTTGTGACGAGGAACCAGTTTCAGGATAATAAAATTGAGTATCATGAACTGTTAGTTCTTTTTCATACTCAGCTTCACAAAATTCAGCGTCTTCCATAGCTTCTCTCTGCTTTTCAGTGAACTCCCCATACAGCTTAGTTGGAGATTCACTATCTTCAGTTTCATCAACATCATCATCTTCTTTAATTTCTTCATTTTCTTCAGTTTCACTTTCCTCATCTTCATTCTGTTCACTCTCTTGATTTCATCCTCAACTGGATTACATTCTCGCCAGATTTTCTTTGACTGAAGCTTGTTCCACATCCTCTACTCGCTTTCTCGGGGTTCTTTCGCTCAGATTCACAGCTCCACTTGAACCGAGTCCAAACTTCACTCCATTCTTCTTCTTCAATGATTTTTCTTTTCTTTGTCCCAGTGGACACTGATTTGAGTTTTGCTTTGGTTTCTATGACTTTTGAGATAGAGAAATGATCTAGTATCCTTTGCACTAGATAAGTAAATCCCTTTTTCAGTAGAAACATTTCTCCAGTAACTTCCTTCCTTTCTTTGACTTTCTCTTTCTCTTCTGAAATTTGTTTTACCAACTGATTGAGAACAAACTTGTTCCAATCCAGTTTCTCTCCAAACCAAATAGCATAAATCATCGTCATTTTATCTGATGAGAGAGTGTAGAAGTTTCGAACATGACCAATGACGTTTCTGGTAAGAAGTATCGTCAAGATTGCGAATTCTCTCTTTTGTTGATAGATGGAGCCAATGAAATTTTTCTCCTTCTTGTTGATTGCAGTGACACTCCAAAGTTTGCCTTTTTCTTCATTCCCAAAATTGAAAGATGAAGATCCTCCGATTATGTCTAACCCGAAGACAAGTGATAGCAAATGTTCATCAACAGTAAAGCTTTTATCTTGAACAGTAATTTTGAAGCTTTTTCTATTGTTGATGATTTCGGCATTCCTGTAGAAATCTCTGATGCCATCTGGACACAAAGTAGTGACCTTTGTATCAATCAGGTTCTCCAATCCTCGAATCTTTTTGATCTTCTGTGCAATTTGGATTGAAAGAGTGGAGTTTGAGAATTTTTGACAAAATTCATCCAGGCTTGTAGTGATTCCTTCATCAATGTTGTAACGATCCATGGATTTCTGATTTGTGAAATTCTGGGGGTGGAATCTTGAAAGTTTTGAAGTTGATTGAACAGGATTTCATCAAGATTGCGTCTATCAATCGTTTTCAAAAATGAGAGTCGTGTCATAATCAATGGGATTTTGTAGGGATGAGCTTCTACTTTTTCTCCCAGATTGACACGTGGCTTCGAGTGATTTGTCATGTCAGCCCAAACGTCAGATGGTAGCTGGAAAATTTACTTCTTTTGACCAATTTGTCCTTCATCAGCCTTTGCCTTCTCAGTTTTGTATAGAAGTCAATTTTCTGAGGATTTTGCAATGTGAACTGACATTTCCTCTAAAATAGTTTAAGTTTTCTTCGGTACCCATACCTTTTTGGGTCCGGCTGAGTTAGTTACTGAAGTATTACTTTCAGTTTCTTTGTTGAGAGAATTAAACCTTCTCAATTCTTTTCTGGATAAACCATTACGCTCAATCTTAGTTGATTTCACAAGGATTCTTTTAGATTTAACATTTTTAGTTTCCTTGTGTAATCCACTAGATCTTCCAGTATCTTGATTTCTAAAGTTTATACTTTTTGAAGTCTCAAGACTGGGTAGGGGTATGGGATTATCATTGCTTTTGTCAAATTTACTAGACATTAATCTTTCAGCTAGATTTGACACCTCGGTTTCAAGAAACTCATTCCAATCTTTTGCTTTGTCAAGTTCCCTGTCTTTTATTTTTAGTTCCATCATAAGTTTTTCAGTTACCTTGACAAGATTAGAGTTTCTCAGACTGAGTTCAGCAAATGATAACTGATTTGAAGAATGTACCTTTCCTTGATGATTTGATGCAGTTTTAGGATTCGAATGTACACTCTTTTGTTGCTGTGATGAATCTTCTATATCAACAACCTCTTGCAACAACTCATTTCCTTCTTCTTTTGAGAGGTCTCTTAGTGATGGAACTCCTCTGGATTCGTTAATATGAACATTGAAGTTTGTATCCACATCATCACTGAGTTGAGGTTCTAGATTTGTATGTAAATTTGTCGCACTGAACCTTTCGATCATTTGATCCTGAAAATCAGATATATTTTGCAAGCAATTAGTCAGGGGGTGAGTAAGCCAACTTCTAGCTCTAGATGTAGACATTGAAACTAAGTGAACTGATACAGTGAGGGGTCTTCAACAACTGGATGCTTCGAACAAATAACTGATGCACAGTTATCTCCTTGAGCAGTAACAATTCGGATCTCTTCCAAAAGGAAGATTTGCTCCGATACCAATTGTTGGTATGGAAATAACTGAACCTTGAAGCGGTAAACGAATTGGATCACCTTCAAAAGAGGGAACCGCTCCGATACCAATTGTTGGTCCCTTGGAAAGGCTAACACAAGTTTAGAGGGTGGGTGAATAAACTTGTCACCAAAAACTAATCCTGAGTTGGAAAAGCCCTAGGAATTGAGTTTCTCTGAAACTCAAACTGATCTTTAGTTCAGTTTTGTTCATGTCCCTTAACTTGTGCGGAGTTCAGTTAGCTCAACTGAATATAAGTCAATGCTAACTTATATTTAGTCTTGTTAACGGGCAGCGGATAAAACTAGCCTTTAGTACAATAGATGTGTCAATAGAAATCTAGACCTTCTATGTATCAGTTCTGTGCTGACTCAGTGTCTAGTGTTTGCAGAGTGATAATGCAATAAATAAAACAAACACTAATGCATAAAGTAAATCAACACAAGATTTGTTTATGGAAGTTCCGGTGGTGTAATCCCGTCGCCTCCCTTTCCAAAGTGGCGTAGGAGGTATCACTAGAATAATGAGATAACCGTTACAAAATCCTAGCACTATGACAAATCCTTCACGACACCCTAGTTTCACTTATCTACACAAAATGAAGAAAGGTGAGATTGCTCCCTTCATCCTGCACACTGATCTTTCGGAGGTGGAATTGCCCCTTCACCAGCTCACCACTAATACCAATACACAGTCCTTAGACTGCACCAACAGCTGTGACAACTAAGTTGCAGCCGTTTGAAGAAAGGTAGAATTGCTCTCTTCAAACTATGCACAGCCAACCCTTTTTCACAAAGGTTAGGTTTAGAATTAATCAAGGATTAATTCAGTGAGCTGTCTGATTCTTCTAGATCTGACTTTGTAGCTCCAAGATGCCTTCTTTCCCCTCAATAGGTTCTTTGGATCTTTCTTTGAAGTCTTCAAGGCAATTCCGTTGGCTTCCCCTTTTTCTAGATATATCTGATCTGATTTTGTGGATCTGGATTTGGATCTTTGAATATATGATTGTAAAGCTCTTTTTCTGATCCTCGTCTCTCTCTCTTTCTTCAAGTGATTCTCTTGTGTATTTATAGGGGTGATGTAACGGTCACTAGCTCTTGTAGCCGTTACACTTGTCGTTTAGCCAATGTTCACATGTACGATCTTTTGTCGTATAGTCAGTTCAAATTTAACAGGCTTTAACTCAGTTTTCTACTCTTCTTCCAAAACTGAGTACCTTGTATACTTAACATCTGACTTCAATTGACTAAGTCAGAGTACACCAATCAGTTTCTTCTTATCCAAGTAACTGATAATCTTTGTCCTTAAGATTATTCGATTTTACATGATCTATAACTCGCTTTGTCACCACAGACTTGCTCAATCCCGACTTATAGTCACGACTTAATCGACTTTCTAACCGAGTTTGCCACCTCGCTTCTTGATTTCAGAATCGAGTCATGTCCCTCGCTTCTTGATCTTCTAGATAAGCCAACTGAGTCTGTGTCCTCAAATGAACTTACTCTCTTCTTCGCTCTAGCATAACTGAGTTTGAATCCTCAGTTCTTCATGTGCATACTCAGTTTTCTTGCTATAATAAGTTTTCTTGTTATGACTCATTTGTTCACCTAGTTCCTATTCTATTACAATGCTTGTCTGAAACAACCTATACAAAGTTCAGACTCTAGATAGAACTTATACATTTATCTCTAGACCATTTCTTGATTCTTCTTTCATTATGCACTATAACAGTTAGTTACGACTTCATCATCATGGGTTGTAAGTGATTTGTCTAATTTCGTGATGAATCATCATCAAAACATAAATAATATTTCCAACAGTTTATATTTTGTAAGACCACATAAAGCTCCCCTACTTAATACTGAAATGTTTAAAATCGCTCATCAAAGATCTCGCTAAAAAGCGCGTAAAGTTTCTCAAGTAAAAGAAGATAAAACATACTTGTGGCATCTAAGGCTCGGCCATATTTTCTTGGAAAGACTCAAAAGACTAGAAAAGGTTCATGCCTTAGGTGAGTCATCTGTTGACACATTGCCTGTCTGCAAGTGTTGCCTGGAGGGAAAAATGACCAAGCGTCCCTTCTCATCAAAGGGTAATAGGGCCACAGGAACTCTAGACTTAGTGCATTCAGACCTTTGTGGTCCGAAGAATGTACAAGCTAGAGGCGGATACGAGTACTTTGTGACTTTCATTTATGACTACTCGAGATTCGGTTATGTTTATCTGCTACATAGGAAATACGAGGATTTTGGTAAGTTCAAGGAGTTCCAAGCAGAAGTTGAAAGGCAACTAGGCAAGTCATTGAAATGCCTTCGCTCGGATCATGGAGGTGAGTATTTAGATACTGAGTTCATTGACTACTTGGCTGAAAAAGGAATTTGTTTCCAACGTTCGGCGCGCTTAGGACACCTCGGCAAAGCGGAGTTGTTTGAGAGGAGAAACAGGACATTGATTAACATGGTTAGATCAATGATGAGCTACGCCTCACTACCTATATCCTTTTGGGGTTATGCTTTAGAAGCAGCGGTCAACATTTTGAATGCAGTACCGTCCAAGTCTGTCGAAAAGACACCCATTGAGATGTGGTCGGGACATCACGAAAGCATGCGTCACTTCCGCATATGGCACTACAAGAAAACTGCCGTTTAATGAGGAGAATTCTCTTCATTAATTGTCCATTTCTCCTCATTAAAGTGATTTAATGAGGAGAAATCGATCCTCATTGCCGCCTCCGCCGCTAAAGACGTATAATGAGGAGAAGTGGATCTCCTCATTTAAAAAAAGCATACAATTAATGAGGATATTTGCACCTCATTAAAATTATTTTTAATGACCACCAATCTCCTCATTATCAGGCCATTTACTCCTTATTGAATAATAATTCAATAACAACACCATCTCCTCATTAAATGGTTATTTGCTCCTCATTAAATCATGAATTAATACCCACACATTTCCTCATTATAGGGTTTTTAACTGCCACTAAATCATAACAATATCGCTTTACGTTTTTGGAATCTTAAACAATAAATTACATATTTATAAAAATATTTTAGGTTTGAAGCCCAAAGTTACATTAAATGAAACTAACCAATATAAGCTTCCTACAAATGAAATACATCAATATATGTAATTTCCAAATGAAAAGTTACATATAGATGTATATTTGAAAGATATAATGATGTCGATCACATCCTAAAAAACACAATTGCTATGGTCGTTACTACAAACCTTCCAAAATATGCTTCCATACTACACCATTCTAGGATATGATACAATAGCAATCATTCTCATTAGTTCAAAAAGCACCAATACCATGCAAAACCTGCATACAAAATAGGAATAAATAATAAAGAACACATTCAGTAACAACATATATATATATGAGAAGGGTCTAGCCTTAATGTAACTAAAAAACAAATCAAATTTACTAATTAGATTTCAAAACCCAATTTACTTAACAAAATTGTCAAAGAATAAAAACGGAGAATATATCATTTTCTAAGATATCAGGTATTTCCATTCTCTGCATTGGGAAAGCATCATCGGTAAAATAACTGACAGAATGAATAAATAAATTTAAGAAAATCTAAATTCAATAAGTAAAAGGATTAAAAAAAACTGGTTTTGTTAATCAGACCACAAAAAAGCTGGTGAGAAGGACTAATAGGGCTTTCTTCTTAAAACTGTAAAAGGGGAACTCACACTGATTACAGCAATATGCAGACTAACGGGCCTTTTTTTTTCTACATCCGATTTAAGTATTTAGATCGAGGAAAAAATTAAACACACTGTGACTGGGTTAGAATCTAGAATGCGCTTTACCAGCTTCTTTGAACTAGATAAAAACCATGATGGAAATGAGAATCCATCCTTGTCGATCTAGAAAATGATGTAATCAACATTACATTGTATGCAATTCAGGACTAACAAGGACAAAAAGAAAGTATGCCATTAGCAAAAACATAATACCTGCACATGACTAAACATCTGAGGTTGCACCATCATATCCCTTATCAACGAAAACCTAAAAGGAACAGTTAATCTCAAACTAGATAAATGCGAAAGAGTCGGAAACTGAATTTTCCAAATTCAGGTTGGTTTTACAAACCGATTTCCAAAGTCAGAAAGTATGAAACCTTTTTCATAAGTGAACATCAACATAACCAAGTTGCACAGATTTAGAGACTAATTCTGTTTCGACGCACATCAAATATCTCAGTGAAGTCAATGTAACACCCTAATATCTAATATAATGTTTTTTTTTATAGAAATGCAATACCATGTAATATCAAGTTCATTTGGAAATGTGTATGGATTGCCTTAAATCAGAAATCACGGATCTGAATTCTTGACTAACAACACCTGAAGCTCCAATGGCATGATTAATCTGTGCAACAATACTCTGCAAAAAGAGGCTACATTAATTTTATCACAAACAGTTGCATACAACAAGAAAATAGCAAGGTGATGTAGTAAATAACAACTAACAAAGAATAAGGAAACATAAACATTACAGACTGTGTTCACCGAAAGAATAAGGGCAAAGAATTGAGAGTTTATTCTTTAGAAAAATCAAAATATCAATCAAATCCAAGTAAAAAAAGTAGCTGATTTATCATGGTTGCCAAGAAGAAATAATGGTGAAATGATTACACAAGTTTTCATCACAGGCAAAGAGAGTGATGTAGCATAGCCAAGCTATACTTCATCCAACTTCTTACAACTAACAACTCACTAATTCCAAACATATATATATATATATATATATATATATATATATATATATATATATATATATATATATATACATTTACTTATGATTGTAGCGTGGGGGTATTCTTGTAACTGTATCTTTAGAGTTTGGTTTTTAAAAACACTATACGGATATAATGACGCCCTATGACTCCATCAATTTTGTTTACAAAGCTACATAAGACTTTAAGATCACTACATTGATAACCTGGCCAATGACAATAATGCTAACCGATTTATGGAAGTTTACGTAGTCCATAACGGTACACTTTCAAAATTTAGACAGAAGGCTTGTCTAAGTTAAGATTCCTTCACCGAATCCTACAATGCAAGCAACTTTGTGTATAGTAGATAATATACATCACAGTGACAGAAAAAAATACAGAAATTCCAGTGCCAAGTTCATTTTCAAGGAAATGCATCAACTCTTAATAGAATGCCATGCCATTTACATACACACACAAAAGAAAATCAGTACAACTGGAACAAAGTTTTCATACGCAAACAAATTAAAAAATGAAAATAAATCATCTAACGACAACATAACTTTACCTTCCAAAATAAAACAGATGTGGCTCTAAAATTTGCTTGAGTTATATCCTCTTTATTAGCTACTTTATGAACTTACGTTACCCACCATCGATTTTCTAATCGATGGTAGAAAAGATAGGAGTTCTTACATGAACGAGCACAAGTAACCTACCGTTGGTCCTACCAAAAGCGATGTTCCAGAGTCCCCAATTGCAGAACAACCTTTTTCACAGAATCCTGAAAATGGAGAATTTAAGATGGGAGAAACCATACAAACATTGCCCCAAAAGCAACACATTAAGAAAAGAACTAGTTTGCAAAAGTACAACTGTGGGTGAAATCACATGTTTCTTCATCACCGACAGTACATCACCCAAATCAAATTGGAAAAAATGTACAAAACAGGATTTAAGAAAACAGATAAATAGAAATAATGAATCACCGAATAAAAGTCGTCAGGACTCAGGAGTACAAGTAAACTCACCTGCTTAAAGTGATTAGGATCAACACCGCCAAAAACAATTTCACCCCCTTCTTCTCATTTAATTTTCTACCAAACGAAAAAGAAAACACCGGATTCGCAAAAGAACCCATTTTTCTTGTAGGTAGTGGAATGGCTGGACTTGTACTTGGAACATAAAAGACAAGAAACCTGCACCCATAAACAAAAGCAAAAAAATAAAAATATCACAAAAGCTAAAGGAAAAAGAGTAAACCATAATTGCAATCTATGCAATCCACAATATGAACATACCCAAAAATTTAGCAGAGGGCACGCAAAGATTAGAACTTCCATTATCAAATATCACAGTGAACTTCTCGAACACCAATCTCACCATAATACTGAGCATCTAAATAGGTCTTGAGTAGATTAATATAAGCATCTGATCCACTAAAACTGTACCGACGATGATTCTTGCAGAATTCCGTTCAACTCCTCTAGAAAAATGGTTCAGCTCAAATGATTTTGTTATGTTTGAACAAATTTGCAGAAATCTGTTCAACGCCTCCTTCAATATAAAAACATCATTAGTGAACACTTTGTTAGGTTTGAACAAATTTGCCCAAGAAACAGCATTCTCGGCAAGCAGAGCATCATTAAGAACACTATCTTGATTTAAAGGCACAAAAGGAGCAGATTCTTTAACAAAAGACCCTCAACAACAGGAGAAGGAACAACATTTGCAGCAGCAGGGTGTTATCCTTATCCAAATGAACATCATCATGTGCAGAATTAATAGAAGCAGGCAACACACAGTAAATAGGACCTAGACTTTAAACCACTAGCTTTAAAAACAGCATAATTTAATTCAGATACCTTGGCAGCAAGATGATGAGTAACAACTGCTACAGAGCATTTATTTGAGGGCTGGATTGCAGATAAGAGCTTTTCAGACTTCAACCTCATTGAAGAATCGAGAGGAGCATCAACCCCAGAGATACATAAGAATCTGAACTCTGAGTTGGAGGAGCCAATAATCCGACAATGGGTACTTCATTCTCGCTGATGAAGCAAGATTCTTAGCTAGGAGAGCAATTATGATGAATTTCATCTAAATCGGAGGGATGGGAAGAAGCAATCCCATAAATCATTCGATTGTTCCTCCCATGAATCAAAAGGGCGGAGAAGAAGAAGGAGCAAGCAAGCATCAAAAGAGGGGTCCAGACGAGCTGCGAATTCCCATCTTCTTCAGCAAAAGTCGTGCGTGGCCCGGCCGGCTTAGACCGCCTGGTGGTGAATTGCGACGACGCGGGATGGTTTGACTTGTCGTCACGTGGAGGCTGCTAAATGAGGGAGGTGGAAAGGATGAGAAAGGAGGGAGGAGAAGGGAGGAGGAGGGAGGCCGCCGATTTAGGTTTTTTTTATTCAGGTTGAGAACGAGCTTTTTGAGAAACTTATAGTTTTGGAAAGTGATTGTTATGATATATTTTTTTCAATAATAATGGGGTGGGTTGGTTTTATTTATTTATTTATTAATTTTAGCATAGGTTGATTATTTAAATTTGTGTTGTTAATGAGGAGTAATTTTTTGTCACATCAATAATAAGGAGAAATTTGATAAATAATGAGGAGAAATAACATTTGGTCATTATTTAGAAAAAGAATTCACGTCTCCTCATTATTACTACCATTTAATGACGATTTTTCGGCTCCTCATCAAATTCTCCTCATTGAAGACCCTTTTTCTAGTAGTGTGGGGTTGTCCTGCACATGTGCTGATGGACAAGACTACTAAGCTACAATCGCGTACGAAAGTATTTTTGTTTGTAGGCTATCCAAAAGGTACACGCGGTGGTCTATTTTACGATCCGGAAGATAACAAAGTGCTAGTCTCGACTAACGCTACATTTTTTGAGGAAAGTTATATGAAAGACCACAGACCTCGAAGTACAATTGTACTAGAGGAATTACTCTCCGATGACGTCAGGCCTATTGTGGCTGTTGATGTTCATGTAAACAACACTACTAATACAACAGTCACTTCCGACATTCCTGTTCCACCTAGATGTACTGCGAGAGTGGTTCGGCCACCGGCTCGGTACGGCATGGATTTAGAGACGAACGTAGTCGCCTCTGATGGGGTGGAAGATGATCCTCTGACCTATAAGAAGGCCCTATTGGATCATGATAAGGATAAATGGATTGACACAATGAATCAAGAGATGGAGTCTATGTACTCTAACTCAATCTGGAGACTTGTATAACTTCCTCAGGGTTAAAGGCCCATTGGATGTAAATGGCTCTACAAGCGAAAGAGAGGAGTATATGGGAAGGTCGAAACCTTCAAAGCACAGCTGGTAGACAAAGGTTACACACAAATGAGGTATAGACTACGAAGAAACCTTCTCACTGTGGCTATGATGAAAAACCATCTGCATCCTCCTTTCGATTGCTGCATGTCTGGATTATGAAATCTGGAAAATGGATGTTAAGACAGCGTTTCTAAACGGCTTTCTCGATGAGGAAATCTATATGCAGCAACCAGAAGGATTCATTGAAGAATGTCGAGAGCACATGGTGTGCAAGTTTCTCAGATCCATTTATGGGTTGAAGCAAGCATCTCGTTCCTGGTATCATAGATTCGATCACACGATCAAGTCTTATGATTTCGCAACAACACTTTGTTGAATCTTGTGTGTACAAGAAGGTTATCAAAGATAGTGTTGTAGGTTGATGACATACTCTTAATTGGCAACGATAAGGGGATGATGTCCGACATGAAAAGTTGGTTGACCACGCAATTCCAAATGAAGGACTTGGGAGAAGCGAGTTATGTTCTAGGGATCCAAATCATAATGGATCGCAAGAACAGGATGTTAGCTCTGTCCCAAGCAACTTATATAGATAAGGTGCTGGCACGCTTCAGTATGGAGAATGCAAAGAAGGGTTTTCTACCAACCCGTCACGGCGTTTACCTCTCTAAGACTCAGGGGCCTCAAACTCCAGAAGAGACTGAAGCTATGGGAAGAGTGCCATATGCCTCGGCTATTGGTATTCTTATGTATGCTGTGAGGTGTACGAGACCTGATATTTGTTACGGCGTTGGATTAGTCAGCCATTTTCAGTCAAATCCAGGGCAACCGCCTTTGACAAATATAAAGAATCTCATCAAATATTTGAAGAGAACCGTAAATTATATGCTCGTCTATTCGAGTGGGAGTTTGGAGTTAGCGGGTACACCGATTCGACTTTCACTGAGGCAGAGATGATTCTAAATCAACCTCTGTTCGATGTTTACGCTTCGTGGCGGTGCAATAGAATGGAGAAGCCAAAAGCAATCCAGCACAGCCGATTCAACAATGGAAGCTGAGTTCATAGCGGCCTCCGAGGAAGCTAAGGAAGCAGTTTGGTTAAGAAAGTTCATCAGCAGATTACGCGTTGTCCCGAATGTTGAAGATCCTATTACTCTTTATTGTGATAACAATGGGGCCATTGCCAACTCTAGGGAACCTCGAAAGCACAGTAAGTCGAAGCATATAGAGAGGAAATACTGGGTGATCAACGATTTTGTCGATAGAGGGGACATTTCCGTCAAGAAAATCACCTCCACCGATAATCCTGCTGATCCGTTCACCAAGACGCTGTCGGTTGAAGCTTTTAGTCGACACTTGGAGACTATAGGTATAAGAGACATGTCTCATTTGCTTTAAAGAAAGTGGGAGTGATAGTTTGCTGTAGTTTAAATGATAGGGTGTGCTCTAAAACAATTAATCACATGCTTTCGTGCAAGTGGGAGATTGTTAGGTGTGATGCCCGAAAGACAATTTTGTAATTGTTTTATTTAATAAATGATATTATTATTCATATTTATTATTCTCATATTCACCAATGTGACAATAGTATTTACACTACAGAAAACCCTAAAGTATATCGTTTATGTAATCACTTAACTCAGTGTATGGGATATACACGGGAGGATTGAGTTACTTAAGATGTACTTAAAATACAATTAGCCCGTAGTGAAGTTAATCGAGATTATCGGGTCTCTCCTTTAACGTGCTATTAATGCGCCCAAAACACAATAGGTGTGATTGTCTTATCCGGACTTTCGGTTAAGAGAACCTAGTGGGGCATTTATATATGATAGATATTGTTGGACTTATTTCTTAGTTTTGATGATGAGTGCCTACTAGCTGTTATAGTGCAAAGGCAAAAAGATGTCTAGATCAAATGTATAGGTTTATTAGAGTTTGATTCATAAATAGGTTTGATCAAACAAGCATCAGAAAGTGGTCACGATTGATATCGCCAGATCGGTCTAGGTCGATGGGGTAGATAGGTCGAGTTGACTAGTGTTGAACTCCGCCAAGACCAAGGTTGAGGTTCAAACTCGATGAAATGAAGGCTAAGGGATCAAACTTAGTATTTAAAGTCAAGGATATGGAATCGAATTTAGGCAAGTCCGTGATGACCTAAACCGATTACATATACCTTGTAATAGTAAGGCCTAAGTTCCATAAGTTGGTTGATGTTTGGAACTTAGTTATTTTTAATGATGTAATCTAACTTCACAAATAAAAGTTAGATAAAAGTAATCAGCTGCATTATATTTTATACACAGAGATGTCATGATCAGCAGACTGATTGAAACCTCAGCAGACTGATGAATCTGCTGATATGTACCTCGCTTAATTCAAGATTATTCTTGGTAGATTACATGGATAAGGACAGCCAACTACCTCTGACTTATCAAGAAAATCAAAGGTTGAGATTAAAAAGACGTTGGGAATACTCACATTTTTATCCATTGGTTACAAGTCAAAGGGGTGGACAGACTGCACTGTCAAAAAGGAATTCTGACAGTGTCAGTCCTATGAATAGTGACAGAATGCAAATCAGATGGGACAAAAACAAGGAACGGTTACATTTGAAATTCAAATACAAGTCACATGCATTCTTGCCTATAAATAGAAGAATTTCAACTCAGAAAAAGATGATGAATTTTGGATAAACTTTAAGTGATATTGCTGAGCTGAAAGACACCCTGCTGAACTTGCTGAGCATAAGGTTGCTGATCTAGTAAATTTCTTCAAGTGTATTCTCAGATTCAAGCCGCATCAAGATTACACACTTGGAGATCGCAAGTCGCTGATTACATCATCCTAATCAAGCTCGCCAGCAATCAATCATTTATTTGATTCAATCTTTATTTTATAAAGAACCTCTTGAAGACAAAGAAGCATCTCGTTGGGTGTGAAAAACTATTGTTTGTGGTGGAGCCGTGAAGAGGCAATCCTACCCTTCAAGGACCAGTGGAAGACTCAGGAGCAAAGAATCCTACCTGCCCGAGCCAGCTTTGTGAAGCCATAGTTATTGGTGAAGGACAAACAACTTAGGAATCTTTGTAAAAGCTGCATCAAAGATCTCTAGTGAATTTCCTCCAACATCACGGGAGAAGAGTGGACTGACAGATTACATCACCTGGAACCACTATAAAATCGGCTATTTACTTTCTCATTTACTTTACGCACTTAGTTTATCTTATACATCAGCCTACTGAATCTAGCAACTGAAATCACACACTTGCACTACTGAGTATCTAATACTTAGTATCACTTTTAACAACAAGTATTAAGGCTTAATTTTGATATTATTCATTGCACAAATTCAAAGAACTCAACTCAATGACTCTCATTTATCGGCCAGAGCTCTCAAGTCTCAACAGACTCTTGAAGTATCGTGAGATCAAGTTGCGAGAATTTGTTAACTCCAAAGTTTTAGGTGTTAAGTTTATTCACCCCCCCTCTAAACTTAACCAAAGCCTTTTCAAGGGACCAACAATTGGTATCGGAGCGATTGGTACATTGCTCAAGTAATCCTACTTGTTGTGCTTGTGAAAATTCTTTAAAACTTTCTTTCAAGTTACTGATTTTCAAAGACTTGCTTCATGGACAATACTCAGTATGCTAGAACTATGTTGATCTGTTCTCTTGATAGATTTGATGTGTATAAACGTCGAATGCAGGCATACCTTGCTGCTACTCATGATGAGATGATGGATGTACTAACTGATGGACCACTGGAGATTACCAAGGCGTGAATAAAGTGGGTGATACAAACCGAGTACATTCCTAAACCAAAAAGAGAATGGAATGTAGAGGATAGAAAAAGAGCAAACCTCAACAACATTGCTATAGACATCATTTACAGAACCTTGGATAGCAATATGTACATGAAGGTTAAAGATTGCAAGACTGCAAAGGAAATTTGGGACAACATTCATTTAATCTGTGAAGGCGCTGATGCAATAAAGAAGAACAAAATCAGTGTGGCCAGAAAGAGGTTCCAAAAATTCAAAATGCTGCCAAATGAAACCATTGAGCAAATGGAGTCTAGATTCAATGAAATCTTGGATGAACTTACCCTGCTGAATGTAAGTTATTCAAAAGAGGAAATAAACACAAAAATCTTGGAAGCTCTACCTGCAAATGATGTTTGGAAAATGAAGGTGACTGCAATTGAAGAAATGAGGAAGTTGCATGAAGAAGATGTTGGAGATATAGAGGAATTGAATTTAAAATGAATTAAAAATGATTTTAATTATAATCATTTTATTCTGTGACTTTATAAGCGTATTTCGGATATATTCTTGTATAGAATATATGTAATGTTTTATTAATTCTGAAAAACTACGTGAGTCGTAGATGAATTCAGGATTTGGAATCATTCAATTCGGATAACGAGTGAATGAGAAATTAACGCTTAAAGTCGGTTTGTTGGAAAATTGATGATATGTCATATTGGGCCTATTGGGCTTAAGTGTGTGTTATGAAAAGGAAAAATGGGAAGAAACTTTTCTCCCACATTGGTTGGAAGAAGGAAAAAGAAGCAATATTTATATGATATTGTTTTAGTATAGTTGGAATAAGAAACCAACATTATACACCGTTCTCTACGCAGGCGCAGGGGGGGTGCAAATCCAATCCGGATTTACCTGGGCTTGTGCATGCCCGCGTCCTCCTGCGTACACGAATGCAGCTCGGTTTGAAGGTTCACAGTTAGAGTTCGGTTTTGCATTGCAACTGTTAATTTATTTTTCAGTCTGCTGGACAAGGTTCTTGGTGAGGCTCGATCGCTTCTATGTCGTGATTAAAGCTGAGAACTGAGTCAGCAAACTGACATTCAACTCAGTTATTCTGCTGAAAGGCTGACTCAGCTAAAGCAAATTCAGCATCAGTAGGGGAAAAGTCAGTTGACGCCTTCAACAGCCTGAATGTCTCAGTCAGTTGAGATTTTTCATCTTCTTCTGAGACTTTTCATCTTCAAACCTGTTATCATCAATACTTGAAGTAAAGTGAGAGTTATGCAATAAATGAATTTAATTGTAGGGACTCTTCCATTACAATCTGAGCCTCTATATAAACAGATCCTCACAAGATGGGACACAGACACAGAAATACAACACCAGAATTGCATACATACATACATTCTTCTGCATACTGTTCTTGCATCAAGTGAAGAGTTTCAAAACCTTTGTAGTTCGTCGTTGTTCGAGTTTGCAGTACCGCTATTCTGAAAGGTAATCTGAGAATTCCTGGGAGACAATTGCTGCAAAACGGGTACATACCGGGGCAAATTTGTCTTAAGGACAGAGTTCGTCTCGGCTCAGATCGTCAAAATCCTTTACCATTTCTTTCTGTATTTCTTTGTGTAATCTTTTCATTGGATCAATAAAATTGTTGATTTTATTCGAATTGTTTATTTTAATTATACACGGGTGATAACAGCTTAAGACAAATTTTTAGAACCTTAGTTCTAAATCAAACCTGTGTGTAATCGAAATATCTTGACGAATTTTTCATCTCTTTTATTGATTGTTTAGTCTGTTGCAGTCTGTAAAAAAAAACCTGTTCTTCTTCTTGCTTTCGTTTAAAGGAAAACGGGAAAAAAAAACGAACTGATTTCTTTTTATTTTTCAACGAGTTCAGCTCGTTTTATTTGAAAAAAAAAACGAAATTATTTGGTTTCGTTGCTGTTTTGGATAAACGAGTTGAAATTTTTTCTGATTAAAGTTTATCTTCTGTTTCGAAAAGAAATGGCATCTGACGGTCAAGTGACTCCTACTCCTGATGGTGCGCCAAACGGAGGACAGACATCCCGATCATCGGCTCGCGTATGCGTGGTGACACAAACTACTACGCTTCCTGGTGCTAACCATGAGAGGCCAGAGAAGTTCAATGGCTCCAACTTTAAACGTTGGCAACAGAAGATGTTGTTTTACATCACAACGCTTGGGCTAGCAAGAATGCTAATCGATGACCCACCAGTGGCGCCACCTGAAACTCCTGAAAAGACGGCTTTTCTTGCTGTAGAAAGCTGGAAGCACGGTGATTTTCTGTGCAAGAATTATATTCTTAATGGATTAGATAACATGTTGTATGTTGTGTACTGTACTTATGATACTGCTAAATCATTGTGGCAAGCATTAGAGAAGAAATATACAACCGAAGATGCTGGTGCCAAGAAGTTTCTTGTCAGTAGGTTTTTGAAGTATGAAATGAACGATACTAAACCTATTGTGAAACAGGTGGAGGAGTTGCAAATTCTGATATCCGAAATGATAGCAGAAGATCTGATAATTAATGTGAATTTTCAAGTGGCATGTGTGATTGAGAAGCTTCCCGACTCGTGGAAGGAATACAAGAGCTATCTCATGCACAAGAGGAAGCAAGTAACGATGGATGATTTGATTGTCCGACTTCGTATTGAGGAGGACAATAGAGCATCTGAAAAGAAACGTTATGTGCCTGTTGGACAAGCAAAGGCTAACATGGCTGAGGTGAAAAACCAGAAGAGAAAGAAGTCAGAGAAATTTCCTAAGAAGACTGGGGAATCGTCCAAGAAACCGACACCATATAAATTCAATGGTGATTGCCGCAACTGTGGCAAGTTTGGACACCGTGCTGTAGAATGCCGGTCAAAGAAGCCTTACAAACCTATGGCTCATATGGTCAACATGAGGAGATGATGACAATCTACATGCCATGGTATTCGAGTGCAACACCGTGGGAAATCCGAGGCGTTGGTTTGTGGACACAGGAGCCACTAAACATGTGTGTGCTGACCGTGATATCTTCTCAACCTACAAGGCTGGAAATGGTGAGAAGCTGTGGATGGGAAACTCGCCCCAATCAACTATTCAGAGGAACTGAAACGTGATTACAAGATGACTTCGGAAGGAAGCGGTGACACTCACGAATGTTCTCCATGTTCCTGATATACGTAGAAACTTGATTTCTGGTGGTATGCTGAATAAGAATGGTTTTAAACTTTCTTTTGGTAATGACAAGGTCATTTTGACCAAAAATGAGATGTATGTTGGTAGAGGTTATTTTACCGAAGGTTTATTTAAACTAAATGTAATGGCTATAATGCCTAAGACTATTGTGCCCACTGAGGCTAATAAAAATGCTTCTACTTCTGCTTACTTGATTGAGTCTTGTAGTTTATGGCATAATCGTTTAGGACACGTTAATAATAAATCAATTCAAAGAATGATGAATTTGGATTTGTTACCTAAACAGAAATTTAATCAAACCGGTAAATGCCAAGTGTGTGTTGAAGCAAAAATGACTAAAGCGCCGTTTCCATCCGTGGAAAGAAATACAGAACCATTAGAATTAATTCACACAGATTTGTGTGATTTAAAGTTTGTACAATCGAGAGGCGGTAAAAGTATTTTGTAACTTTTATCGATTGTACAAGATATTTTATTATGTTTATTTGCTAAGTAGCAAAAGATGAGGCTATCGAGGCATTCAAAAATTATAAAAATGAAGTTGAGAATCAACTTAGCAGACGAATCAAGAAGGTTCATAGTGATTGAGGTGGAGAGTATGAATCGCCTTTTGAAGGATTATGTCTAGATTCGGGCATTATTCATCAAACTACTGCTCCATATGCTCCTCAATCTAACGGAATTGATGAACGCAAAAACCGTACTCTGAAAGAGATGATGAATGCTATGTTCATCAGTTCTGGTTTACCTCAGAACTTGTGGGGGGAGGCCCTTCTCTCCGCCAATGTAATTCTCAACAGAATTCCATCTAAAAAGATGGATAAGACCCCATATGAGTTGTGGAAAGGCCACAAACCAAGTTATAAATACTTGAAAGTGTGGGGGTGTTTAGCAAAGGTGGAAGTGCCTAAACCTAAACAAATCAAGATTGGGCCTAAAACGATAGACTGCATATTCTGTTGAAATAGTGTCCTAAACCCAATCGGGTTGGACCGGATCCGACCGGGTCGGGTCATTTGTACTATTTCTTTATGTTTATGCATATATATTAAATGGTTTTTCTGTTGTCATATATCTGTTCTTTTAAAGAACCAATTATGAATTGTTATATGATAACGTCCTTAGTATTAAACTGTGATAGAGAAACCATGATAGGCGATTATGGTTGATGAGATCTCTAATCACTTTAATAAGTTTGATACTTAAATGTCTCTAGGCTGACGTACTATCAAACAGGGCATTGATAGTATGAAACAAAGCACGTATTAGATGTCTTCATCTTTTAGAGGCGGGGATAGATCTCGTCTATCGAAGTGTAGAGACACTTGGACTGTACGCGGACGTGTATTAGTGAATGCGTACGTTAGACTGACCCACTTACACAGATAAGTGTCACACTATGTGGCGGTTGTGTAATTATCCTTAGGACCGGAGTCTTCATGGAATCACGGTGTGGATTGTCATGCTTTGACACTATTGAGGTTTCCCCTAGCCACGGGGCGATCATGCGGTAGTGATTGGGTGTGATCTTCAAAGCATCGCGGAGTATACATGATTGGTCGTCCGGGAATCGCGTACCTATCGGTAGGGGTAAATATCCGAAAGGGCCTTCTTATAAGGAATGTCTCGTTCTCGTGAATCTTTGCAAAGTGGGTAAACGTGTTACTTCGAGAGAGCTTGATATCCAGTTATAAGATACGGTTGTTAATGTTTGACACTCGATGTACGACCGTATGGATATTATTACAAATGATAGGATTGTAAGTTACACGGTAATCGCTTCACATGAAAGGTAGTAGTCATTGCATTTGACTCTTCCAATGATTGGGGTCACGGTGTGTTGCTAGACGCGCTATCCCGTGATCATTAGGCATGAAGGGAATTTTAAGTAATTTGCGCTTTGTGTCTACGGCCAACATATTCGAAGCCTATCGGGTCACACAGATATATGAATATCCAAATGGATTAAAATGTGGTTATAGATGATAACCAAATAAGGAAAGTTTATCTCGAGACTATAAAGGTTATAGTGGTAAATTAATATGGTGGTATTTATTTATTATGAATAAATATAATACAAGATATTAATTATGATGATTAATTAAATATGTATATTGATACATGTGTAAAATTCGAAATGTGTACATATGATATATATATATATGGATTTTGCAAATTAATTAATCATAACATTATATTAATTAAAGAATTTTCCATAATCCAATTTATGGAAACTTTGGGCGCCACATTCATTGTGTGTATGACACACTTGGATTGTGCAATTTAATTAATAAGATTACCATAATATTAATATGTGATATTAATTGATTCTGAGAAAATAGATTTATGGCAATAATATAATTTACATTCAATATAAGATATTGGAGAATTATAAATTATGGATTCATTTAATATAAGATATTAAATTAAAAGAGATAAATCAATCACATTAATTGTTTTTCCTTATTTTTATTGGAAAAAGGTTTTCCCCTCCTACAAGCCTCTTGGGCGCCCCTCTCTAGTATAAATAAGAGGGCTTGCCAAGCTCTTTAGTACACCATTCTTCCAAGAGCAATTGTTCTTGTGAAAAATTGCAAGAACTCATAGTTCTTGTGTAAGAAAGAGGGGGCTTCCTATAGTGAGTTTGTGAGGGAGGAAAAAGTCCGGTCTAGCAACCGGGGTTTTCCGATAGCAATCCATGGTGGGATTCCGCGGTCTGTTCGTGTGGACTAGCGGTAGAGGCCGAACACTTGGGCGGCTCCATGCTGAACTACTCTCCTTAGACGGTCAAAGCGTCGATCTTTTAGATCAACCAAGGTAACCGCCGTCTTTAGTTTATTCGTTTATTGCTTAAACGAAGTCGATCTTGGGTAAAAGGAAATCAAAATTTTAAATTCCATTGCGTTCGCGCGTAGATTTCCTAACAATGGGTATCGAGAGAGCTTGAGCTTAAGCAATAAGCATGTTTATATCGTAGTTAATTTTATCATTTAAATCACGTAATTAAAAGATGAAAGTTTTGATTCAGTAAAACGATACACGAAAAGAAGATTTTTTGTTTTGTGTATTTTATGTTTCAATATAGTTCATAGTTGTGATTAATCGATATATGCAAGATTCAAATCACGACACGTTAAGTCGAGGTTGAGTGATGGATTCTCGGTGAACCCACTCTTCGATTATTCGATGTGCTCGACTTTTCGTCCCCGTGATATTTATTGTGCATAGATATCTCGTTGTTTAGTCGTGTCATGGTTTAGGAAACCAACGACATCCCTTTTGATTACGAATCAAAAGGAAAGAAACAAAAGAGTGATTTAATTTTAATTTAATTTTAGAATAGTTCTAATTGATTAAAATCAAAATTAAAATCGTTTAAAATTAATCGTTAATTTTATTTCGATTAAAACCATTTAATTAATTAAATGTTAATTAGTTAATTGATTAGATAAAATTATTTAATGGATTAAATGTTAATTGATTAATTAAGACGCAAGTAGTTAAATTTTAATTTTATCTTTTTCATAAGATTTTATTGTATGGAATAGATATAGTAGATATAATATGATTATATGGACCCCGATTGATCATGGACTCGACCGATAGGATAGATGTGAATGATTTAATTTTTCTGTTGGTTTAAAAATTGTCCTAGGCCATTATGAAGAACGTGACCTAGTTTATTTTCTGCATTTATCCCATTCCCGTTGGCTTTCCCATTGTCAAGTGGGTGTATTTATTTTATTAGATAGAATTAAATGTAACAAGAATGGAGCGAAGATGGAGACCAAAGAAAGACGAAAATAAAGATCACATTGGAGAATGGAGCATTAAAGATCCTATTGGCGGTTGCATTACTACCCTTAGATTGTGACCATGGTTTTAAATCGGCTTGTATTCAAACCGCACTCTAGAAAAGTCCATGATCATACCGGTTACTTTACGTATTTATTTATTTTGTGCTTGTATTTATTTTATATGATACGATAGATGCATGACTAGGCACGATCTAGATAAATGTGTAGGATGTATGTCTATAGAGATAGATATATTTGATGAGACCATAATTAAAATTAATTAAGTGAATTAATTTACGTAATTACTCCCACAACAAAAAAACGAGTTATAAAATGTCTCCCAATATTATAGTGACGGTGAAGAGCCCTTGTTCGGATCCAACTGATCGGCCCATGTCTGGAGTTGACCTACCACGGGTATATCGTCATTATCGAGATATGATCGTTATGAGATCTCATGAATACTTGGGTTACGACTCGACTAAGAATCTTGCGGTGATTGGCCCACGCCAGGACCGTCCTCGATTTTAGAGACATAAGGTTGACTATCACATAGACGATGTGAATCACAAAGAGTTGACTAGTCAAACCACTTTGGAAGTCGCGTTAGACGCGATTGGTAAGAAGTACCTACCCGTCAAAATTGATCCGGTCGATCGGCCCACGTCGGGGATCGAGTCAACTAAATAGGATTCCAGCCACTAAAGAATTTTGAAAAATCCTTGAAAGTCAATTGGGAGTAGTTGACTAGTGGGAGCAAAATCATAATCCCAAAGACCATATTTGATTTTGCGTGTATAGACAACAACACTCTTTTATCTTTATTTTTATGTTGTAGTTTTAGCAAACTTTATATTTATGTTTAATTCTCGATTAGTAAAACCAAATTATGATTGTTACCTTTTGAGAAACGTTCTCAAATATGGTTAAGTAATTTTAATCCTTTTAAAATAAGCAATGATATGAGCAATCCCGTTATAGTAGTTAGAGACAAGGAGATTACATAATTAATGCAGTGCTCCGAGACTTTAATTATTAATGAAAGCGGAAGCTCATGATATGATTAAAACATTTGAAATAAGTTTCAATGAATTAATCATATATTGGATACGATCCAATATAATCATTCGGTCATACGATGACAAACTATTCAAACGTTGGATAAGAATGACTAGACCGAATTTTGGAAAGGTTGTTTTCAAAATTGTAAGATTTAAGTATCGACTTAATTCTATCATTGCTTAAAGGTTAATTAAATAGTCAATGTTTTGAATACGATTCAAAAGGTTAAATAAACTATTTAATAGACTTTAGATTTTCTTTATGAAAGGAAATCAAGACATAGCTCATGTGATCTTTCTTAAGTCTTATGAAGACTACACTAAGAAATATTTACAAGTGCCTGAAGGATTAAAAAGGAAATTTAGGGCATGTGCTTAAATAGAGAACTTATTGAAGTTTCTATTATAGGCAAGTGAGTTGAGATAAATCTATCTAAGTTCAAGTCAACTCTTAGATATATGATATCTTGCAAGTGTGATTAAATTCGAAAGATTAAATACAGATATGGAAGGTGAAGCAAACGTTGTAACACTTACCATATTCTGGATCTAGTAAAGCTGATAAGGAACTAAATAAATGTTATTATGTTCGGTTCTTATGAAGAACATGCTTTCGCTTATTTGTTAGGATTTAGTAGACATATTCAATTGTAAAGAATAAATGTTATTCCGATAAAGTTGGAAGGTCACTGAATCTAACATACTAGATTGATGTTACTATATAGTTGATATATGTGATGAGATCTCAACTAAATATTTGTATGGTTATTATCCTTGATTTGTGGTTACTCTAGACATAATCTCTCTGGAAGGGAAGCGTGTAATTAAACGTCATTCTGATGATGTTGAACCATATGATTATGAATCACGTGGGTAATACGTATCTTATCTAAATATGACTAAAATACCTTTTTTTATGAAAAAGGTCGTAAACTCTAGAAAAATTGTCTAAAGCCTAAACATACCGATGTTTGTTGGCTTATGACAATTAATGCCACAAATAATTGTTTATTAATCTCTATGACTATTTTAGAAATAGTTGAATGTACTTATTGAAGTGCGACAATTTGGAAAGCCCGAAAAGTTCGAGCTAGTTCGAATATGAGATGGATGAGCTACTTAGGAATTAATCTTCAATTGGATTGAAGTAATTGATATCTGAAGGGTGTTTCAGAAGTCGTCTGAAAGGAATAAGATTCTCCCTTGAAGGATACCATCTTTGGGATACGCAATTAGATTGTGTTACCAAAATGGAAACAACACTTTATATGATAAATGTATGACGCAGGCCATGCGAAGTACCCCTTACCAGTTTCGGGATAGTGCCCTTATACTTAACCGAGTTCCAAAGAATAAATGTTGAATAAATTCCATATTAGATATGGAAGAGGATAATGTCGAATCTATCTTAACCGATGATTTGAAGTTTTCATAGGCAAAGTCAGAAAGGCTTGGAGCCTAGTACGACATATGCAACTTTGTGGAATATCTTAGCAAGTACGCTAGATATTATTTACTTGTCCGCGGAGCAAAATGTTTGTCTCCAAACATGCTGTCTTCTAGAGGAAGTGTTTCTTCCAAGAGAAACAGTGGGAGTAAATCAAATCTCAAAAGAGTTTGAGAACCACAAAAAATATATTCAACCAATGGAACGTAGCGGGCACGCCACACAATGATGAGGTGTAGATCATCGCTCAAGGCACACAAAAGTTCTGTAAGTCTGTGGATAACCTCAAGCCTAAAAGGCTGTTGGTATGTTCATCTTGAAGAATGAATATCTCGCGACTTGTGAAAGAACGTTTGAGAGGCAAGATTGAGAGATATGGCCAGGAGCCATAATATCTGAATTACATTCTATCAGTGACAACCAGGTTGTGAACTTAGTCTGTCTTACCTAGAGGGAATGTCCCTGAAAGGCTGACATGGATTGTAATATGATTACTATCAGGCTATAGTGACGGCTGAGGGGTACGGGGTGTAAACCTTGTAATTACCTTTATGCTGCCAGCTGAGCCCAGTTCTAATCAGATGATGCTTGTTATAACTTCGTATCATGGCTATATGATAGTGTTGAAGACGTTAGGCGACATAAACGATGTTCATAGACAATAACATGATATGTAAGCCCGCGAGATCCATTTATGGACTCAAATAAGTTTCTCTAGACGATTTCTTTGTTTGATAATCAAAGGAGTTTGATTAGTCAAAAGAAGGATATGCCCAATGTGCAAGAAGGATAGTGGGAGTGTGTTACGATTTTTGAGTAAGGTATTAGATATCTCTCTTAGGAATCATCACCCCATGTCACAGTCAATAAATGTTTGGTAGTTCAAGGTCTTTGTGAAAGCACTTGGATTAGCAGTTCTTATTTTAGAAATAAGAATCTATAGTGATAGATTTAACTGCTGTTAGATTATTGTTTACCTATATAGATGTGATGCTAAAAGGAGTTTAGCATAGATCGCGACAGGGATACTGCTGGCTAGTGTTCTCAAGATCTATCTATGTTAGGACGTTAGTCCTAAAGATAAGGTGAAAGATGATGCTTATGGAAGGTTTCCTTTGCTACTGCAATAGAAACCATCATAAGAATAATGCCGGATGTTCATAGTCCATGAATAGTCATGAGCAAGTATGAAAGTAAATCTGGAGAATGTCGAGAATATCCTTAAACAAGTTAAGGAAGAGTTCCTAGTTTATCGAAACTTGGAATCAGATAAATATAGTTATACAGACGTATGTCCTAAGTCTTATGAAGGCGAGTGGGAGCTACAGTCTGGGTTTGCGATCACTTTGATTAAGAGATACAGTGAGCTGGAAATGTTCTAGCATATGGGTCACTGTAAATTCTACAACTTAGCCAAAACACAATAGTGCCTTAGAGGCGCAGCGGGAGCAGTACATGGATCTAGAAGGTTCATTCATGAACCTTATACGGTTCTTCCACCTTTTCTGTATAGCTGATATAGTAAGTGGATTCATTGCTTGAAGAAAGGACCAGGGTCTCGTCAGAGATTCGTGTGTGTGTTGAGGCGGTTCCTTTGACTTGATCATATGGAACATGATATGAAGATAGTCTGAGTCCCAACGGATAGCGATCCATTTATGGCTAGGGCTGGTTGCGAGTATTGCATGAGATTCTTGTGTTTCAACTTGGTCTTGTGTGTACTAGTGATTGGTTTTAGGCCAAGTGGGAGATTGTTGAAATAGTGTCCTAAACCCAATCGGGTTGGACCGGATCCGACCGGGTCGGGTCATTTGAACTATTTCTTTATGTTTATGCATATATATTAAATGGTTTTTCTGTTGTCATATATCTGTTCTTTTAAAGAACCAATTATGAATTGTTATATGATAACGTCCTTAGTATTAAACTGTGATAGAGAAACCATGATAGGCGATTATGGTTGATGAGATCTCTAATCACTTTAATAAGTTTGATACTTAAATGTCTCTAGGCTGACGTACTATCAAACAGGGCATTGATATTATGAACAGGCTAGCACGTATTAGATGTCTTCTGTCTTTTAGGGTAGGGATAGATCTCGTCTATCGAAGTGTAGAGACACTTGGACTGTATGCGGACGTGTATTAGTGAATGCGTACGTTAGACTGACCCACTTATACGGATAAGTGTCACACTATGTGGCGGTTGTGTAATTATCCTTAGGACCGGAGTCTTCATGGCATCACGGTGTGGATTGTCATGCTTTGACACTATTGAGGTTTCCCCTAGCCACGGGGCGATCATGCGGTAGTGATTGGGTGTGATACTGAAGCATGCGGAGTATACATGATTGGTCGTCCGGGAATCGCGTACCCTATCAGTAGGGGTAAATATCCGAAAGGGCCTTCTTATAAGGAATGTCTCGTTCTCGTGAATCTTTGCAAAGTGGGAGTAAACGTGTTACTTCGAGAGAGCTTGATATCCAGATTATAAGATACGGTTGTTAATGTTTGACACTCGATGTACGACCGTATGGATATTATTACAAATGATAGGATTGTAAGTTACACGGTAATCGCTTCACATGAAAGGTAGTAGTCATTGCATTTGACTCTTCCGATGATTGGGGTCACGGTGTGTTGCTAGACGCTATCCCGTGATCGTTAGGCATGAAGGGCATTTTTTAAGTAATTTGCGCTTTGTGTCTACGGCCAACATATTCGAAGCCTATCGGGTCACACACATATGAATATCCAAATTGGATTAAAATGTGGTTATAGATGATAACCAAATAAGGAAAGTTTATCTCGAGACTATAAAGGTTATAGTGGTAAATTAATATGGTGGTATTTATTTATTATGAATAAATATAATACAAGATATTAATTATGATGATTAATTAAATATGTATATTGATACATGTGTAAAATTCAAAATGTGTACATATGATATATATATATATGGATTTTGCAAATTAATTAATCATAACATTATATTAATTAAAGAATTTTCCATAATCCAATTTATGGAAACTTTGGGCGCCACATTCATTGTGTGTATGACACACTTGGATTGTGCAATTTAATTAATAAGATTACCATAATATTAATATGTGATATTAATTGATTCTGAGAAAATAGATTTATGGTAATAATATAATTTACATTCAATATAAGATATTGGAGAATTATAAATTATGGATTCATTTAATATAAGATATTAAATTAAAAGAGATAAATCAATCACACATTAATTGTTTTTCCTTATTTTTATTGGAAAAGGTTTTCCCCTCCTACAAGCCTCTTGGCGCCCCTCTCTAGTATAAATAAGAGGGCTTGCCAAGCTCTTTAGTACACCATTCTTCCAAGAGCAATTGTTCTTGTGAAAAATTGCAAGAACTCATAGTTCTTGTGTAAGAAAGGGGCTTCCTATAGTGAGTTTGTGAGGAGGGAAAAGTCCGGTCTAGCAACCGGGGTTTTCCGATAGCAATCCATGGTGGGATTCCGCGGCTGTGTTCGTGTGGACTAGCGGTAGAGGCCGAACACTTGGGCGGATCCATGCTGAACTACTCTCCTTAGACGGTCAAAGCGTCGATCTTTTAGATCAACCAAGGTAACCGCCGTCTTTAGTTTATTCGTTTATTGCTTAAACGAAGTCGATCTTGGGTAAAAGGAAATCAAAATTTTAAATTCCGCTGCGTTCCCGCATAGATTTCCTAACATATTCATTGGGTATGCACATAACAGTAGTGCATATAGATTTCTTGTGCACAAATCTGGCAACCCTGATGTGCATGTAAACACAATCATGGAGTCAAGAAATGCGGTGTTGTTTGAGGATGTCTTTCCAAATAAAGAAAGACATGATGAAGACTCAAATTCGACTAAGAGGGCACACGAAAATGTGGGGGATGATGTTTCAGAACACGAGGAAGTGGAACCTCGAAGGAGTAAACGGGCTAGGACTTCAACGTCTTTTGGGCCAGATTTTCTCACCTACATGGTAGAAAATACTCCAAGGACATATGCCGAGGCTATGTCTAATCCAGAAGCACCTTTCTGGAAAGAGGCAATTAATAGTGAGATAGATTCCATTATGCAAAATCACACTTGGGAATTGGTTGATATTCCACCGGGACATAAAGCGCTCGGGTGTAAGTGGATTTTCAAAAAGAAGCTTAAAGCTGATGGATCTATTGATAAGTATAAGGCCAGGTTGGCAGCTAAGGGTTATCGGCAAAAAGAGGGTCTTGATTTCTTTGATACTTACTCACCAGTAACAAGAATCACTTCTATAAGGGTTCTAATTTCTCTTGCTGCAGTCTATAACTTGGAAATCCATCAGATGGATGTTAAAACTGCATTTCTGAATGGTGAATTAGACGAAGAAATTTATATGGAACAACCCGAAGGGTTTGTGGTTCCAGGTCGAGAAAACAAAGTGTGTCGACTCGTTAAGTCACCAGATGGATCAAACAAGCACCCAAGCAATGGCATCAAAAGTTTGATCAAACGATGCTATCGAATGGGTTCAAGATTAACGAGTGTGACAAATGTGTCTACATCAAACATACACCTAATGCTTATGTGTTAGTGTGTCTATATGTTGATGATATGCTCATTATGGGGAGTACTCATGATATAATCATGAATACCAAAAAGATGCTGACACGTAACTTTGATATGAAAGATATGGGACTGGCAGATGTAATCTTGGGGATTAAAATCTCCAGAATATCTGAGGGACTAGTGTTGTCATAGTCTCACTACATTGAATCCGTCCTGAGGAGATTCAGTGTTTATGATGAAAGTCCTGTGAAAACACCTATTGACTTAAGTCTTCACTTAGTCAAAAATAAAGGTGACCACGTGTCTCGCTTAAAATATTCTCAGATTATCGGTTGTTTAATGTACATAACGAATTGTACTAGACCGGATATTGCATGTGCTGTGAATAAACGGAGCCGATTTACAAGTAATCCTAGTGAGGATCATTGGAAGGCTCTCATTAGAGTACTAAAGTACTTGAAATATACAATGAACCTGGGATTGTGCTACACAAGATATCCAGCAGTATTAGAAGGATACTGTGATGCAAATTGGATTTCTGATACAAAAGAATCATAATCAACAACTGGATATATTTTCATGATTGGTGGTGCTGCGGTGTCTTGGAAGTCCACTAAGCAGACGTGCATATCTCCTTCCACAATGGAAGCTGAGTTTATTGCATTAGACAAAGCTGGTGAAGAAGCTGAGTGGCTTCGAAATTTCCTATAGGACATTCCATGTTGGACAAAACCGATTGCTCCTATTAGCATACACAGTGATAGTCAATCGGCTATACACCGAGCACGAAATAGTATGTATAATGGTAAGTCTAGACATATACGTCGACGACACAATACCATTAAACAACTGATCTCTAGTGGTGTGATTTCTATCGATTATGTAAAATCAAAGGAGAATCTTGCGGATCCGCTTACAAAAGGTTTACCTAGAGATCAAATGTCAGTTTTGACACTCGGAATGGGACTGAAGCCTATTGAAAGATAAGCTTTGTAATGGTAACCCTACCATGTTGACTGGAGATCCCAAGATCTTGGTTCAAAGGGACAACTAAGTTATGAAGCTGTTGATGAACACTTACCCATTCTGTGAATAAAAGTGTTGTCTGCCAGAAGTGAAGGTTAAGTGAAAACTTTTAATGATTCCTATAACTTGATTAAAGTCGAGTGGGGTATGGCAGAATACTCTTGATAGGAGGTCACCTATGTAAGTGTGAAGTGGGGCCGCTTCAAAGAGAGTTCAGAGGCTAGAATTCACTAACGCACTTTCTGAAACCAGGTGTGATTCAGGGCCAAAACGAATCCAGTCATGAGAACCAAGTACAGTGCTAAGGAAAATATTGTGTTAGTACTATTGTCTGGTTTTACACTAAAGGCTGAACAGTTCAAGACATAAGTTCACTGATTAGCCGAGTAGATCCGATAGTATTTCACTAAGGCAGGTTCAAAGCCAGAAGCTACCTCTCCTGATGCAATATTTTTCTGTCAGAATCTCTTCAGAGTCTGCATTTGCATTAATTTCCATTCATGTGGGGGATTGTTGGAGATATAGAGGAATTGAATTTAAAATGAATTAAAAATGATTTTAATTATAATCATTTTATTATGTGACTTTATAAGCGTATTTCGCATATATTCTTGTATAGAATATATGTAATGTTTTATTAATTATGAAAAACTACGTGAGTCGTAGATGAATTCAGGATTTGGAATCATTCAATTCGGATAACGAGTGAATGAGAAATTAACGCTTAAAGTCGGTTTGTTGGAAAATTGATGATATGTCATATTGGGCCTATTGGGCTTAAGTGTGTGTTATGAAAAGGAAAAATGGGAAGAAACTTTTCTCCAACATTGGTTGGAAGAAGGAAAAAGAAGCAATATTTATATGATATTGTTTTAGTATAGTTGGAATAAGAAACCAACATTATACACCGTTCTCTACGCGGGCGCAGGGGGGGTGCAAATCCAATCCGGATTTACCCTTGGGCTTGTGCATGCCCGCGTGTCCTGCGTACACGAATGCAGCTCGGTTTGAAGGTTCACAGTTAGAGTTCGGTTTTGCGTTGCAACTGTTAATTTATTTTTCAGTCAGTTGAGATTTTTCATCTTCTTCTGAGACTTTTCATCTTCAAACCTGTTATCATCAATACTTGAAGTAAAGTGAGAGTTATGCAATAAATGAATTTAATTGTAGGGACTCTTCCATTACAATCTGAGCCTCTATATAAATAGATCCTCACAAGATGGGACACAGACACAGAAATACAACACCAGAATTGCATACATACATACATTCTTCTGCATACTGTTCTTGTATCAAGTGAAGAGTTTCTGAAGCACTGTAGAGTTCGTCGTTGTTCAGAGTTTGTAGTACCGCTATTCTGAAAGGTAATCTGAGAATTACTGGGAGACAATTGCTGCAAAACGGGGTACATACCGGGGCAAATTTGTCTTAAGGACAGAGTTCGTCTCGGCTCAGATCGTCAAAATCCTTTACCATTTCTTTCTGTATTTCTTTGTGTAATATTTTCATTGGATCAATAAAATTGTTGATTTTATTCGAATTGTTTATTTTAATTATACACGGGTGATAACAGAAGACACCTTCAAACTGTTTTCAGATCTAAAGGCTTATGAATTCAGCAAAAAGCTTGTGCCTGAGACTGAAAAGGAAGAGCCAAAGACCATCAGCATTGGTCGCTTCACATCATGAAGAAACATCGGGAGGACAGGATGATATGCTAGATGAGATGCAAGAGCGATTGCCTCTACCGAGCAAGAAAATCGAGGATGATGAAGACCGGAAAGGCCACTTCAAGAAATTTTACAAAGAGGCCTCTTGAAAGAAGGAAAGAAGAACCAAAGAAAGATAATGATTATCTCAGGCTTTCATTGCAAGAAACCAGGACACTTCAAACCTGACTGTCCTGAGTTAAAACAAGGCAAGGAACCTGATTATCTGTGTTTCAACTGCAAGAAGCCTGGACATTTTAGACCTGATTGTCTAGACTTACTGAAGACCAAGAGTCAACAAAGAAGACATGGCAAGAAGGCTATGGTTGCTGAAGATGAATCAGGGTATGAAGTGGAATCTGAAAAGGGAAATGAATCAGATGACACTGCACTAGTTGCTGATATGGAGGATTATGCTTTGATGGCCAATATGGATGAAACTGAGGAGGTATTATCCATCAATACTCCTGCTGGAAGTGATTGTGAATCAACATGTGGTTCAAATCCTAGAAATTCTGACAACTATGAGACTTTGGATGACATCCTTAATCAACTGAGGATAATACAATCTGGTTATGAGGTTGTGAAGGCAGAAAAAGAAGCTCTTGAATTGGAAGTTGGAAGATTGAAAGCTGAATTGAGGGTTCTCAAAGGTAAGGAAAAAGATGTTGGACAGAATCAGAATAAGTCTGCTGAACATCCAGCAGCCTCTGAATCTACTGAACCATCTTGTTCCACTACTGCATACAAATCAGGAAAGCCTTATGGGGATAGAACAGGGCTTGGATTTGGAACTCAGCAATCTAACAAGAGTGGATCCAGTAAGTTTTCTGAACCTAGTTCCAGGATTGGTCCTAAGTTTGTACCGCACTTGATCCAACTCCCAAGAAGGTTCTCTGAGGCAGTCAAACCCAATGAGAATGCTTCAAAGAAGCAAAATCAGAAGTCAAAGAAGTCAACAACTCCTAATAAAAAGAGTAAATCTAAAAATAGGATCTCTTTGTGTCTTCTAAGCCTCACGATAAGAAGACACACTACCAAGTCTGCTGGACCACAGAAGGGTAAGAGACAGAAATATTCCAAGGATAAGAATCCTAAACCCAAAAATGTTAATCATTCAAGGGATACTTATCTCGGGGGGAAAGGTAGATTGTTCCCTACTGATGATGATTGGAATTTTTCTGCATCTAATGCTAAAACAAGATGGGATAACCATGTCGCTAGGGGTAAAACCTAGGCAATGGAATCAGCAGAGGACTTATACAAGGCCTCAGCAGACTCCATACTACAGGGTTGTTCCTAACAGACAGCAAACTAATGGTTATACTAATGCTTCTAACATCAAGAATCACTTCAAACAGCATTACAAACCAAAAGGCCAGAAAACATATGTGATTCCTACACAACCTACTGTTAGAACTTATGGATGTGTGGAATACATGTATGAACCAAAGTATGAACCAAAGTATGACACATTTAGGAGAAGACCTTATGGAGACATGCCAAGGGTCATGCTTACCACTGACCATTATGGACCCAAATAGGTTTGGGTACCCAAAATGCATTAACTTTGTTTTGTAGGGTGTCTGGTACTTTGACAGTGGATGTTCCAGACACATGACAAAGAATAAGCACTGTCTAACAAACTTTGTGGCAAAAGATGGTCCAAGGGTGAATTTTGGCAACAAGAATACACCTGGATATACAAGAGGATATGGCACACTTGTGAGAAATGGACTTACAATCAAGGATGTTGCATATGTGGAGGGACTGGAATACAACTTGCTGAGCACTGGACAATTCTGTGACAAGGGTTACAAGGTCACTTTTGACAAAAACAACTGTATTATCATTAATGAAGGAGGTGATCAGGTTGTACTTGCTGGTAGAAGACAACAGAACATGTATGTTATGGATTGGTCTATCGCAGCCTAAACTCGCCTCTGTAGTGCATACCAAATCTGAACTCAATTGGTTATGGCACAAGAAGTTAAATCACTTAAACTTTGATGATATTAATCAGTTGGTGAAGAAGAAACTGGTGATTGGTTTACCTGAGATCACATTCAAGAAGGATGCTATATGTGATGCTTGTCAGCAAGGTAAACAAATAAAGTCAAGTTTCAAATCAAAGACCAAACAATCAACTAATAGAGTGTTGGAGCTGATGCATATGGATCTTTTTGGACCAATAACTCCAACAAGTGTAACAGGAAAGAAGTACACCTTAGTGGTTGTGGATGATTATTCTAGATACACTTGGGTGATATTTATGAACAAGAAAAGTGAAACACTTCAAAGCATGCCTAATCTTTTGAAGAGATTACAAAATGAGAAAAGTTTAACAGTAATAAAGATAAGATCAGATCAGGGTACTGAATTTCTCAACAAAGTTATAAGAGAATATTGTGAATGAATGATGTACTACATCAACTTGTCAGCTGCTTTGGTACACCTCAAAGAAAATGGGGTTCTTTGAAAGAAGAAACAGAACTTTAAAGGAAGCAGGAAGAACAATGATTTGTGAAGCATTGCTACCTGAAAGATATTAAATTTGAAAGCGATAAATCTGACATGCTACACACAAAAGCAGAACATCAAGAAACAAGAAGTCTGCTGAAGACACCTTATGAGGTTTGGAATGGAAGAAAACCTAACATATCCTATTTCCATCCATTTGGAAGTAAATGTTTTATTCTAAATCATAAGGTACATTTGAAAACATTCCAACCAAAATCAGATGAAGGAATTTTCTTAGGATATTCTTCAGTCAGCAGAGCATTCAGGGTACTGAACAAGAGGTCACTGAAACATGAAGAAACAATCCATGTTGTGTTTGATGAACCTAAATTTACTGGTATGGAAGATGAAGATTGTGGACCTGCTGAGAATCAACAAGTCATTGATCCAGATTGTGTTGAAGTTTTGGAAAGATTCAATGACTTGAAAGTTTCGACATCGTCCCTCGCCGAACACCTGCTGATAATGTTATCGATGCAACAATCAAGGCCGGTTCAAGGATCTCACGACCCCCTCAGTAGAAGAAGCTACAGCAGACCCTACTGAAGATGATGTTCCTGAAAATCAAAATAACCAAAATCCACAATGGTTAAGGAATCACCCTGCTGAACAAGTTATTGGCAATGTACAACAAGGTGTGAGGACTAGAAGACAACTGGAAGCCATGTTTACTTGTTTTTTTTATCTCAAATGGAACCAAAAGTTGTTGAAGAAGCTATTTCAGATCCAGACTGGATAATAGCTATGCAAGAGGAATTGAACGAATTTGAAAGAAATCAAGTTTGGACACTAGTTGAAAGGCCAAATCATGCAAATATCATTGGTACTAAGTGGGTATACAGAAATAAACTTGATGAATCTGGTACCATTGTAAGGAATAAGGCCAGACTAGTTGCTAAAGGCTATTCCCAAGCAGAAGGAATAGATTTTGATGAAACTTATGCACCTGTTGCAAGATTGGAAGCTATCAGATTATTCTTGGCACATGCTGCATATAAGAACTTCAAAGTATATCAAATGGATGTAAAAAGTGCATTTTTGAATGGCATTCTAGAGGAGGAAGTTTATGTTCAGCAACCTCCTGGATTTGAAGTTAAAGATCAAGAAGATAAAGTGTATAGACTCAACAAAGCACTTTATGGATTGAAACAAGCACCAAGAGCATGGTATGAGACTCTATCTCAATTCTTGGTGGACAATGGTTTTATAAAAGGCACCATTGACAAGACACTTTTCAGAATCAGTGAAGGGGACAGCACCCTGCTGGTACAAATTTATGTGGATGACATAATTTTTGGTTCTGAAAATGATTTACTTTGTGAAAAGTTTGCAAATCTAATGAAGAGTAAATTCCAAATGAGTATGATGGGAGAAATGAACTACTTTTTGGGATTGCAAGTTAAACAGATGAAAGATGGAATCTTCATTCATCAAACCAAGTATACCAAGGAGTTACTGAAGAAGTTTGGTATGGAAAACAAAGACTAAGAATTCAACTCCTATGAGTACAAACATCAGATTGGATGAAGATAAAGAAGGCAAAGATGTTGATCAAACCTTATACAGAAGGATGATAGGCAGTCTGCTGTACCTAACCGCCAACAGACTGATATATCATTTGTTGTAGGTGTTTGTGCAAGATTTCAATCTAAACCTAAAGAAAGTCATTTAGGTGCAGTCAAAAGAGTTCTCAAGTATCTAAAAGAGACTTTGGGAGTAGGGATATGGTATTCCAAGGAAGGAAGCTTCAAAGTGATATCCTACTCAGATTCTTATTATGCTGGTTGCAAGATTGATAGAAAAAGCACCTCAGGAACTTGTCAGTTAATGGGAAATAGACTGGTTTCTGGGTTTAGCAAGAAACAGAATTCTAAATCAACTTCCACTGTTGAAGCTGAATACATTGCTTGCTAGAAGTTGTTTGCACAAGTACTATGGCTAAGACAACAATTAAGGGATTATGGAATTGAAGAAAAGGAAATTCCAATTATGTGTGATAACACAAGTGCAATTGCAATCACAGAAAATCTTGTTTTGCACTCTAGAACCAAGCACATTGATGTGAGACATCATTTTATAAGAGATCATGTTGAAAAGAAAGATGTGGTGGTTCTATACATCCCTACTGAAGATCAACTTGCTGATATTTTCACTAAGCCACTTGATAGTGAAAGATTTGCTAAGTTAAGGACTGAACTTGGAATCATAAAGGTTGACTGATATTCAGCAATGTACTGGAATTCACCAAGGGGATTAGTCTTTGCTATGTTGGGTGAGCTCACTTAGCAGATTAGTCATTGGTATCAACAATTCCATGTACTTATGTTTGGACAATTGAGCAAATGAGGTTGCCAAGGGGATTGGTCTTTGTCATTTTGGGTGAGCTCACTTGACAGATCAGTCATTGGTATTAAACTTCATCTTGTATTATCAATTGAACAAAACTAGAAGAAAACAGAATCAAGCCAGAGTATATATGTCGTGAGGTCAATGAAGCCTTTTATCGCCAGATCGCTGAGGCCACCTCGCCGAGGATCACCTGCTTTGGATGGAACGTTACTCAGACAAAGTTATTTAAGTCAAAAAGCATATTTGGCGGGATATTTATTTTATCTCTATTACCATAGTTAAACCATCCAACGATTTACAAACGTTATGGAGGTATAATGGGCCACGTGTCAAGGCAGAATGTATTCGGTTTAATCGTGGTTACCTCAATGTACGTGCAATGACAGCTTCAACTACCCAATTGCCTATATAATCGATCATTACCACAGTTTTCTCTACTTGCAACTTCTACTTTATCTCTGCAAAATCCTACATTGTGTGAACACAGATTTGAGAGCAATTTTCTTCATCTTTTTCTTATTTCAATGGCGGAAAGGATTGAAGTTCAAATCGAATCAAGCCAAAGTGTTAGAGGCTATGTTGTTGATGCAAAACAAACCGAGTTGGCTATTAATATAGGTCAAAGAATAAGGAGGTTTGCGAGATTGGAGAACAAACTCAATATCGATTAGAAACAATCTCATACACCAATGTTATTGATTTACGGAAAAATATGGTTGTGGAAGAAGGAATGAAGCATTCAAGACAACGATGAATCTTTGAGGAGCTTGTGATTTCCTCTAGTCTCTTGAGGGAAGTGTTTGGGTTTGAAGAAGTGGTGGATGGCTCACCAATCCTCAAGCAATGGGATTGGACAAAATGGCATTTGTTGATCGATTAAAACAAGTGCAGGACACCAAATCCGTGACAGGCATCAACCGCAAACATATTGGATATGAGTACAGTCTGTGAGCAAGCTCATTGCAAAGAACATACTTGGACTAGTAGGCAGTATGGACACTCTATCAGGACCCAAGATAGAGCTGATGATCATCATCTGCAGGAGCTTGAAGTTTGATTGGGCTGGTTATTTCATTCACTATATAAAGAAAGTAGCCAAGGAGGAGAAAGTAGGGAAAAGGAAATCAAAGGCCTTACCCTTAGGATTGATGATTCAGACCCTGCTGAATCACTTGAATGTTCCTGACCTTGAATCTTCTCAGATAAATCAGTCTAGATACAAGAAGGAAATTGATCATGCTATTCCTGGTCTAGATGATGATGAAGAGATTGCTGGAGAAGCTGCTGGTGATGATAATGATGGAGATGATGGAAGATATCTATCAAACCTGCTGCACCCAAGAAAACTGCTGAGAAAAGAAAGGCTGGAGCTACAAAGAAAATAACTGAGGTATTAAAGCCTTCAAAGAAGACAAGGAAACAAACAGCACAGACTGCTGAGTCTGCTGAGGGTCAAGTGGAGGTTACTGACCCTGCTGTAGCTGCAAGAAGAACTGTTGTTGAAATTTTAAGGGAACAACAGAAGGAAGCTAGTAGAAAGAGAAAATCTACTGGAAAAGACGATGATGAACCCCTCTCCAAAAGAATGAAGGAGATTGCCAAAAAGAAAAAGCATGGCAAAGGAAAAGAATTAAAAAATTTGGAGGCACAGAGAGCCCAAGAAGAGGCATCAGTAGAAGAGGAAGAAGAGGCTGTTGAGGCTGAGCCCTTAACTATCATTCCACCTGTGGTGATTACTGACTCCTCACCTGAAGAGGTTGTCAAGTCTACTGATGCTGGACAGGTTGTTTTTGAGCAATCTGTTGAAGATTTGCAGCAGATCTCATCGACCACCGAGCCTCTTTGTAGTATATCGCTAAGGAACCACAAAGAAACCACTCGAACTCGAACTCTTGTGTGGTAGCCGAAGTGGTAATTGAAGACTTGGTTGAAGACCACCGCAAGTGTGGCAAGAACTCGGGGGAAGAAGCGTCTGCTGCCGACCTCTACTGATGAGCATGTAAGTCGTGGGAACCAAGTGTGGTGCAGAGATGGAAGTAGTAGGTACAAATGTACAATCTCAAAGAACCTCTTGACTTTCAAACATCTGTTGAAGAAACCATGAATTTACTTGTTGGAACCTTTGGAGTCAAACAAGGCACCTGAGTCTGCTCCTGAGAGATCTTTTATGCCATTTGAAAGGCATGTAAAAGAAAGAAAGAAAATCAAAGAGTATGTAGATCCCAAACTTCGAAAATTGCTGACTACTTCCAATGGAAGTTTGGTTTCTACAAGAGACAAAAGCCAGCTGCTGAACCTATGATAGATTTTGAAGAATGGGCTTTTGAAAAATTGGGAGTAGAGAACTCTTTGGATCTAGTTGATACCACCTGCCGCAATCAAGACCGATGGATTTGTTTGATGAACAACGAGAAAAGGAAGGTATCAAGTTTAGAGATCCAAGAGATGGTGATGATGATTCTTCCTCATCATCGGACTCTGAGGAGATTTCCTCTCGGACCGGGAGGAACCAGTGGGGCTGCAGTAATCTTAGAACAACACACAAATGTGATCTCATCACATCGTAAGTCTGCCGAGGGCCAAGAGATGGAGAGATGGATGAGGATCTACAGGATCTCACCATGGATGATCTGAGGCACCGATCAATGAAGGCATTACTCTGTAATCTTGGTAGGCTAGGTAATGAATCTTCTACATTCAATGTTATAGAGCCTCAAAGACAAACCGAAGTGAACAGTGAGGATTTGGATGGAGAGAAGGTTATTGATCTCATTGAACCTAGTGTCGATTCGAGGGAATCCATTGAGTATCGGGATGGATTTGACTTTGAGGGCACTCTTACTAAATCTGCCATCATCCCGCACAAGATTGGTCATGCGATGGATTCCAAGTGGATAATGAGGTGTTTTCAATCCACAAGGAATTGAAGAGGAGGTAAAGGTTCTTTGGGGTACAAACAAAGACTGGACAAAGGTTGGAACAGAGGTGCAGTTTGCTGAGTTTCAAACAAAGACTGGACAAAGGTTGGAACTGATTTGGGTTTGAAGGAAACCCTTGTTGTTGATGAGGCTGCTTTGTAGTGGAGCTCTCTGCAGCAAAGACCACCGGAAGGAAAGATGGTCGCAGATCGCCGTTAATGAGGATGAGCAAATTCTTGGACTTTGACTTCGATGATGAGGAGTTTCAGATGCTGAAGAAGAAGATATTGATGTTAATCCCCTCAGGCATTTGTACTGCTTTTGAGGAACTCGCCATTGATCCTATCCTGGAGGAATATGAAGGACCTAACCTCGCTGGATGGATAGGAGTTGGGCAATGGTGATAAGCAATCGAGGCCACAGTATGATGTTGAGGAGCTCACGATGAAGCCACCGTGGAAGGATGACTAGTGAAGTGCCGCTTGAAGTGTTAAATGAGTTAAGGACTGTAAGGCATGATATGCAACAGCTTAGGACACAAATCTGGATGAGATAGGAAGAAAGATTTGAAGAATCGATGAAGATGGTAAATGAAAATGACTATCAATCGCGCCACGGTTGCTTCAAACTTCACATCTACTCAAAATGCTTGTGAATGATCGATCGATACTAGATGTGAGGGGCATAAGGTTGGAAATACTGCAAAAGATAAATTTCTGAAAGATCAACTTATTTCTATCCATCAGAAACTTGACAACCTTGATGCAACACCTGAACCTACTGAGCCTGCTGCTGCACAACAACCTGCTATGCCTGATCCCAAACTGACTCAAAGGATCAACAGACTGGAGGAGACCTTGCAATCAAGGATAACTTCACTTGATACAAGAACTGGAGCTATGGAAGGCCAACTGCATAGAGTGGTTATCTCACAGGAGAGTATTCATGGCCTTATCTCCTGTTTTGTTGATGATGTCACTAAGGGGGAAGAGGGCCAATCAGCTGCAGCAAAGAAGGCAGCAAGACTCTTTGCACAGAAGAGATGGACTGATGAAACCAATGCTTTCAGGCAACCTGCACCTGGCAGAGTTCAACTTACTGATGATCTTCTGAGACAATACAAGAAAGAATACTATAACAGAAGAAGACCTTATCATGACATGGGTTTTCATGAAGACCTAAACTCTTTCTTGGGATTGAAATTTTGGGAAGCAAGAGTCAGAGCCTTAAGGGCAAACAACAGAGGTGGTAGAAGTGGAAGAGGTGGCAGAGGTGATAGGAACTTGCCTATCACAAAAGCAAAGGATTCACTTGATGAGTTTAAAGAACTGTATATGAAGTTTGGTTTCAGAGTGAATCAGATAAACCTTATCCTGCTTGAAGCATGGAACTGGTGGAAGCAAGTCAATCCCTACATTGATTTTACACTGATTGAAAATGAATGGATGAGGGACATGATAGAACAAATCAGAGCCTATCAAGAACAAGCTGAGAAGGCTAGACAAGAAAGAGAGAAGAGACTATAGATCAGCATACTTATCATTCTTTATCTTTGTTGTATCTAGTTTGTAATAGCCTTGTTCAAATGATTTTAATGAAAGATGAATACTTGTTCTATTCTTGTGTTTTATCTTTTTGCTTTGCTGATTAGGTGAGGGTAGTGGCATCATCACCAAAAAGGGGGAAATTGTTGGACTTATTTCTTAGTTTTGATGATGAGTGCCATACTAGTCATTATAGTGCAAAGGCAAAAGATGTCTAGATCAAATGTATAGGTTTATTAGAGTTTGATTCATAAATAGGTTTGATCAAACAAGCATCAGAAAGAATTTCAGCTGATTGATATCAATGATGGGTCTAGTCGATAGGGTATATAGGTCGCTTGACTAGTGTTGAACTCTTTGAAGACCGAAGACCCCGAAGGCCGAGGGTTCAAACTCGATCAATGAAGGCTAAGGGATCAAACTTAGTATTTAAAGTCAAGGATATGGAATCAGAATTTAGGCAAGTCTGTGATGACCTAAACTGATTACATATACCTTGTGTAGAAGGTCTAAGTTCCATAAGTTGGTTGATGTTTGGAACTTAGTTATTTTTAATGATGTAATCTAACTTCACAAATAAAAGTTAGATAAAAGTAATCAGTTGCATTATATTTTATACACAGAGATGTCATGATCAGAAGACTGATTGAAACCTCAGCAGACTGATGAATCTGCTGATATGAACCTCGATTAATTCAAGATTATTCTTGGTAGATTACATGGATAAGGACAGCCAACTACCTCTGACTTATCAAGAAAATCAAAGGTTGAGATTAAAAAGACGTTGGGATGACTCACATTTTTATCCATTGGATACAAGTCAAATGGGTGGACAGACTACACTGTCAAAAAGGAATTCTGACAGTGTCAGTCCTATGAATAGTGACAGAATGCAAATCAGATGGGACAAAAACAAGGAACGGTTACATTTGAAATTCAAATACAAGTCACATGCATTCTTGCCTATAAATAGAAGACTTTCAACTCAGAAAAAGATGATGAATTTTGGATAAACTTTAAGTGATAATACTGAGCTGAAAGACACCCTGCTGAACTTGCTGAGCATAAGGTTGTTGATCTAGTAAATTTCTTCAAGTGTATTATGTATTTAAGTCGCATCAAGATTACACACTTGAGACTCGCAAGTCTCTTGATTACATCATCCTAATCAAGATCTTTGCAATCAATCATTTATTTGATTCAATCTTTATTTTATAAAGAACCTGCTGAAGACAGTGAAGCATCTGTTGGGTGTGAAAAACTGTTGTTTGTGGTGGAGCTGGTGAAGAGGCAATCCTACCCTTCAAGGACCAGTGGAAGACTCAGGAGCAGCAATCCTACATGTTCCTAGTTTTCAGTTTGTGAAGCCATAGTTATTGGTGAAGGACAAACAACTTCGGAATCTTTGTAAAAGCTGCATCAAAGATCTCTAGTGAATTTCCTCCAACATCACAGGAGAAGAGTGGACTGACAGGGATTACATCACCTGGAACCACTATAAAATCTGGCTATTTACTTTCTACATTTACTTTCTGCACTTAGTTTATCTTATACATCAGCCTACTGAATCTAGCAACTGAAATCACACACTTGCACTACTGAGTGTCTAATACTTAGTATCACTTTTAACAACAAGTATTAAGGCTTAATTTTGATATTATTCCGCTGCACAAATTCAAAGAAACTCAACTCGATGAACTCACATTTATCGGCCAGGCTCATCAAGTCTCAAAGAGACTCTTGAAGTATCGCAGATTCTTTGAAGTTGCGAAATTTGTTAACTCCAAAGTTTTAAGTGTTAAGTTTATTCACCCCCTCTAAACTTAACCAAAGCCTTTTCAAGGGACCAACAGATATATCATATAGGGCTAGACCGATTTGATTAGAGTTCACGATATAATTCCGTGATCGAGAAGTCTTATCGAATCAATCGATGATCATATTTATGGATATATCTTAATCCTGAGGTGATCGCAGTCAACTGCTTGAATCATTATGAGGTTGACTTCACGGTTAAGGATTACACTGAGTCTGTGGTCTGAATTACCCCATCTTGGCATTGTACTGGATTGAGTGAGTAGTCTGTGTTATCACAGATACGGAATCCATTCCTTCCATTTATGGAAGTAGATAAACGATTCCTTATTTGTTAATCCTAGAAACTGATCGATCGTACGAGTTCATATTACACTGATTAGCTACCAGTGAGTTGTATGAATTAATTGATCACTAGGGGGTTAATGGTAAATAAGGATAAGAGGTTCTAAAAAGGGTTAACGGTAACTTCCCGATTTAGA